>BSBM01000672.1:267500-412500 GCA_027924585.1 Larix kaempferi | reverse complement strand
TCTAGGTAAGGAAAATCACCCTAACAGGTTAGCTAATCACAACATGCTCTACATTAATTACTGTTTGAGTGTGCAAGTTTCGACAAGAAAGGATTGAGTGCCCAAGCAACCAGGTATGTGGTATTAATTGTTTCCATTTCCCAGTTATAGTAGATGTAGGCATTTAAATTAGAATTTATTCTTCAGCAGTGTTCTCATTATAAACATTATCAACACTTAGAGGTTTCACCCAGAAATCAGTGGAGGGTCTAGCAGGCCTAGCCCAGCTAGCCTTTGCTAGACAACACCCCATCATAAAATTTTGGAGCTCTACTATGGGTTTTTCTTTTGGAAGGTTCCTAATATTATGAATTTCTCCCAATGTTTCCCCATATTATCTTCTAGGTTAGGGTTATTATGTTTTCTTTTATATATGTATATGTTTTCTATTTGAATCGTTATTCTTTATTAAATTCGTGGTGTAGGGTTTTATCTCTGCCTATTAATTCTTTTAATTATTATTCTTTCTATACTGGAGGATCACCAAATAGAAGTGACAAAGGTATCAGGCCAGGAAATGAAACTCTCAGCCACACTACACATTTCAAGTTATCAACATCTCTACAATTTCAACCAACAGTCAAACTTTACATCTAAACGCAATTGGTAGTTCAAGGAGATTCGTTTTCCAAAACATAGACTCAGATATAATTCAATTATGTTTTGTATTATATTATGGGTTCCAATCGAAAGACCCTCATGGGCTTGCCTCTTATTTCATAGATCAAATCCCACTAACAATCAAACGCTTCTCATAACAAAAAATGCAATAGGAAAACGAAGGCTATGACTCCATACGAATATAAATGTAGATCTTTTAAGTACATCTTAAATTTGAAAACCCTGATGGGAATGACTCCCAATCGAAAGATCGAATCTCATAGCCTAACGTAGGAGTTCATTCTTCTTAAAGTTAAATAATCATAGGTCTGGATATCAAACCCCTGGAGTAGCTCATATTGCGCAGAAACATTTTCTTTAAACTAGATATAAGATAAGAGTACCATCGGCATCAACGAAATATAGATTGGCCATTTAAAAGCACAAATCGATTAGCTACAGGATAGTCCTTCAACATCACATTCATTCATAAATTATCTTACACATAGGAAGGAAAACAATAACATAGTGTTGGTCCTCTATTTTGGCTATTCAGTATAATATTTTCTAGACTAAAGTCCTATGGAATCAAATAATAATCAGTTTTGTTGTATCTGATTATGTCTTTTTGAGAGATCAACATTGCTAAGCTTTGGTAAGTGATTTTTAATTACTTATTTATTACTTTGCCTTGTTTTATGCATATGATTGGGCCTTTAGGTTTCATTAAATGATAGGTCAAGTAATAAGCTTTGTTTCTCTTCTATGTAGGGGTCTTTTGCTACCCGACTCCATACCTGTCTCGGCGTTCGAAGAAAGATTTATGCAAAGATTTGGGGGATTCGATCCACAATGGCGGCGTTTCTCCTGGATTCACCTCACCTTTTAGATGCTTGTGAAGATTGTTCAGCTGATGTTTCGTGGATGTCCTTCATTCGAGGAGTTGTTGTTTTCCCTCTTTAGTAGTATGGGGATTTCAGGGGATTTGAACTCTCATCTATGGTTCAGATATGTCGAGATAACTATAGGGTTGTTAGTTGGATCGATCCTTGTTTCAAGGACGATTTTACTCTGTATTTTCAGTATAAATCATTCTTAAAAACCCTAAGTAGAGGACACAAGGAGAAGACTGTAAAAACTCTATTTTTATCAATCGATCCAGCATTTTAACTTCTTTAAGACTGTGATTTAAGACTAGCAGGCGTTGAGGGCAGGGCCCACCTTCAACACCGATCCTTTGTAATTACGTGTGGTTTGTATTTTTGTAAGCAGAGTAAAGCTTATATACTCTGGTATGATTTCATAATAGAATGGTAATGGTTTTGTTTACTTTTGCTTTAAAATAAGGCTCGTGTTTGCAGAAGACAAATTACTATTACATGCACTCAGTCTAGCTGTAGAACCGATTCAATAAATTAATAAGAGTGGCTTTGTATTTTAACTCCTTTAGTTTTCAGTGTGGTGTTGCTCATTGATGGATATGATTCTTTTTCCCAAAGCTATGGCATTTATAAACTGTGTAATGGATTTGATTTGGTTTATTGTAGAATCGATTTAATGAAAAGACTAGATTGAAATCTCATATTTCTTTTGTTATTAGCATTGTAGCAACTAGTGAATAGCTCCAACAGCAGTTTAATCCTTTCGACTTGTGAGCTTATAAGACTGTAGGATATTTTCTGATTGTGTTGTGTGGATTTCAAAAGAATTTGCAGCATTTGTGGATTTAGTAGAAGATTTGAAGACTTTAGTTTATAGAGTAATTTAGGGCTTTTTAAATAGCATTTTTGCATTGGCCAGGTAGGAGTTGGGATTATGTTTTCTTGGTATTGAATGAAATCAGGAAAAGTATCATAATTTACAGTATTGTTTCCTAGGAGTGAACACCAATCTCATAGTCTACATATAGACAAGAATGAGTGAATATCTCTTGAACAGTTCTAACATTCATTGGTGTATATTTTCTGAATAATCTCAACAGTCTTTTATGTGCATTTGTATTCATAAAACGCAGGCAGGGTATATTTCAACAATAGCAGCAAACCAAACTTCCTTTTGTTAAGCTGTTTGTGGACAATTTAGAGTTGAGAGGAAACAAGTTTCATTTTAGTAATTGTTTGAGAGTGTTTGTGTAGATTTTAGCATTAGACTTTGTAAGGTTAATGGTTGGAAGTTTTAGATACAACACAAGGTCACTAAGATTGATTGAGCAGGCTGCCTGTTTTGAAGAGTAAACCATAATTGTTGTAGCTTAAGATTGTTGTAGTTTAGTATTTCTTTGGCAGATTAGCATTTCTTCGGAAGATTGTTGTAGGTTGCTGTGAGTTATATTGAATTTGACAGTAAGATAGGAATCAACAAATTGATTTCCTTTTTCTTTATGACAAACCTAGGAACCCTTAGCGTTGATCATTCAATACAGTAATAGCTTTGTCAATTTCATTTTAGTTTGTGAGTAGACTAGAATTTCTTGAAGTATGAGCATTAAGACTACTTTTCCCGCACATATAGTGTAGCAGCTCAAATTTTACGCACCCTGGTTGACAATTAAATCAAGGTAAATTAAATATCATTAATTTGACCCAACACATAGGACAGAGCAAAGGCAAGCCCCACATTTCAGTATGGAACCCATTTAATAGACAATCGATTTTTATATCAAATATTATAGACTAACATAAGCACCACTTAAAAACATAGTAGCGAGGGTTTCTTCATACGACCATTTAAGCCTCATAGAAAAGAAAACACAGATGCCCTTTTCTCCATTTCAAAACTTCAATGATGAGACCCATGCTTACATACAGGAAAGACAAATAATCTTTCAGAATCCCATATTTACACAAGTACAAATACATGGATAGGAAACAAAACCAATTTATTATACCCTACTACAAGCATAGAGACCCCCATAAGTTTTCACCATCAAAATAATAATTACAACAACTTTTCATACACCTGGTCAAGCCAAAGGCGACCACTCCTGAGACTTCAAAACCTGAGTGAGCCAAAGGCCTCACGAAGTCTCGCCATCATAACTTATCATAACCAAGACAGGTAGGTGTGAGTAATTGAAAGAACCTAGGACTTACCCTTCCAACGCCTCCTGAAGTTTTTAATGTCTCCCTTCTGGAACAACGCAGGGAGCGACATCATACCTGCCAACGAAGGAAAAACCAAAGGAGTTAGGACCTAAACATTTGAAGAAATATGGATTTAAAAACTGAGGAATTACAGTGTTAACTAGGAGAGTGGTTACCTATAGATGGCTCTGCTTCATCATCGCTACGACCATCAACGAGACCCTGGCCATGAGTGTAGCTCTGGACAGGCATAGTTCTTCACCAACAAACTAGAACTCCCTCTCAGCCAAAAGACAATCAAACCCATGAACTAACAACTTTTGGCAAACCCTCGTTACAACCATTATCCCAGATGACCAAGGGCCACATGATAGCCATGTGCACATTTATTACAATCCAACTACCACGACAGGGCCAAATTAAGATTTACAAACTATATAGTATAATTTTGTGGGTTCAAGAACTTGGAAAATTATCACTAGGCTAAAGACTTCAAACCATGCATATAGCACAAAAGGGTCTCTTCACTTGAGAGTATTCTTTTGCTTTACATAATAGAATTACTCAAATGTTAGCCACTGAAGGACACCTACAAGGAGTTAACAAATAATTATGCATTAGAGAAATTGCTAAGTAAGTCCACAAGTTTCAAACATTCACACCTTACCTCTCGGCGACCCTGCCAGGAGTACTTAGGTTAACCCCAAAGTTTCAGGGTATTCCAACTTCTCATGATAGGTCCATCATACCTGAGGATTGACATTTGGACAATTGACATTTTTAAACATACATAAAGATCATATAGGAGGAAAAGAGACTGCTAGTATTATTTCATGACTGAACTTTACACAAACATACTCATCACAATTATTTCCCCAACAAAAGCAGGACCGACAGAAACTACCTTGCTAGGAATTTTCTCGAACTACTAAATACTGAATGCAAGTACTGATAATTTTTCATAGTGCTGAAGTTAATTCATAAATATATAATCTATGATAGGAAAACTAGCAAGAAGAAGAAATTTTTTTATTTTACTATTTTTAGGGTCATTACAAAACGAGTATTAAGATATTAATGGTACCATTTCAATATAAACATATGTATTTAACTTATATAAATTTTTGGAATAAGTAATTTAGTGTTATACCTCTATATTCCACAGTGTCGCATATCCACCACAAACAGAGTTGACGACACTTCCCCTGCAGTTAACGACACTTCCCCTGCTATTTGAACCACCTAGAAGATGAATGAACCTTGAAGGTAAATCAACCCTGACAAGTTCTGACCCAGCTGAGACTTTATTTACCTACACTACCGCGCCTTGCTCATTTATATGCACGCGGTACTCCACACTACCGCGCTATGTTTTTTCCCCAGAACGCGGTAGTACCGCGTTGTGCTAAGACCACAGGGCGCGGTACTCTTTTATTAGCCTTTTTTCCATGGCTTGTGGGATTTTGGATTTTCGGAGATAATGGAAGATTGGGGTCCCTGATTCGATCTCAACTCATTCTCTGTGTTTAGAAACCCTGATCCACTTATCTCTCCCTAGATCCACCCATCTCTCTTGTTGGTTAACCCTACCATACACTATAAAAGAGAGGCATTCCATGGGGAAGGGGGAGGACTCTTGAAGTACCAAACTTATGGTCTTGCAGGATTGTGGAGATAGCTAGAGGAGAAGGCACTTGGAGCTGGAGGATTGGCTTGGACATCAAGCAACCTATGTAAGCATTCTTCAAGTTGTAATAAGATAACTTGTCTTGTCTTTCCCATTTCATGTGTATTGGGCAAGTATTTAACATGAAATGTATCTAATCTGGATTTGAATCTAACCTTTACATTCAAGGTATTTGGAAGTTTGTATGTTTGTTCTTTGGTTGATCTTAACAGGTTCTACATTGGAGCTTTGGATCAAGAGCTAGAAGCGGGACAAACGTCAGTTTGAAAGGTGTGTCTTATCTCTCATCATTTCTGAGTACATTTAATCTTGCTATAAAAGTTAGTTCAGGGATTTCAAGGTAGCATTTGTTTTGACTTGTTTCTTGATTTAGAGTTAGTTTAAAGTCTGCTTTAAAGTTAAGAGAATTTTGACTTATCCGTAGGGAAAAATTCTACATAACAAGAATGGCGACTCCGCTGGGTTTGATTTCTATTTGATTGATTTAGTTCACTGTCATCTATCTGCTGATTGTGATTGGTTTTATTGCACTTCAAACCAGTTTGAATCTTGGTCTTTTTTTACCTTTATTCACCCCTCCTCACTGTATCTTTCTCCCTGTCTGATCACTGAGTCCTCTGGGTTAGCAACAACCCTGAAAACTTTGTTCTCTTCTCTCAAGTTGCACTTTTTCCTTACCTTGCCATAGTACCGCACCCTTAGAACTGCTTCCATTGCGGTAGTACCGCGTTCTCTACATTGGTACCAGAGCGGTACTCTCACTGTGCCGCGCTCCAGTCAGACCCTGACCTGTGGTAGTGTCTGCAAATTTTTAAATTTTTTTACTTGCTTGGTTTTCTGAGTCTCTCTCTGCCTTAGGTAGTCTTTGTTGTTGCCTGTTAGCATCCTGGTAATTTTACAGTCTATGTGATCTGATTATTTCCCTGTTGTGAGCTTGATTTATTTGAATTAGTGGCATTTTTGACACATTGGGTCATTTTTCCAGTTTGATTGCATTGGCTTGATTTTTTCCACCACAACCAACTCAACATCACTGTTCCCTGTTACTGAATCCTGTAGCATTTACAGTCACATTATTTTTATCATTTTCAATAATTAAACTATTATCATTTGAGAGCAATTTTGTTGTTTGAATTGGAAAAGTCTAGTAGCATTATTTTGCATTAGGAAACGAACCATTGATTTTGCCACAAAAAATCTCATAGTTGAAGCATTGTAGATTGTAGGATCAATGCATTAAAAGGAGTGTTTATTCCAGTTTAGTTTTATTTACAAAAAGAAAAGAAAAATCTTTTACTTTGGTTTTGAGTTGCTTGTGAAAAATTTCATGCATATTTGATCGAAGAAACTCTATCTTTCCCTTAGCTAGATTTCATCGAAGACAAAGGCTTATTTTTTTATTCATTCTCATTTGCATGGTTTGAGTCGTCATAAAACCATCAAGTTTCACGTCCACTACCTGATTCAGTAAGACAGCCACTAAAATTAATCTCCCTAATTAAACCAACTTTAACCTCACTTGAGGAAATCAAAAGAATTTGGTAGTTAGGTAGGACATCGGGGATAGGCATCAAAATAATTCCCCCTTGTCATTTTCATCTGAGACATAGTCGTTGTCTTTAGGGAACTAAAATCCTCTAGTATTTATTGACACGGTCACAGATAGTTTGTGGAGGGGCCTCCTGACTGTTTCTAACTTTCAGGGGTTAAACGGCCGCGAGATTGAGAACCAGATGGACTCTGTGGAATACCGCACTCCACTTAGCCCTAAGGAAACATCGATCGCTGTCTTCTTCGGAAGGCTGAAGTGCCCAAAACCTTTTCCGACGTGTCATGAACGAGGTAGCTTAGTATCTATTCTACTAAGGCTCTTTTACCCAGGATCCCTTTCGGTAGAGGGATATCCTTCTTATATCGGTCTCTCATGTTATATTGTTCGACTTGGATTTCATCACCTTGTGAAGGATACAGCTTGTTGAGGTCTCCAGCTCTTAGTTAGGAGTTTGCTTGGTATCTCATCTTCATAGAGGGTCATTTTTCTTTGTAGGGACTGCTTGTTGGCATTCTGGCGATTTTTGTTGATCAGCTCGCTTATTGAGACACCAGTCTCAGTATAGATTTTAGAGCTTTCTTTTTTGGCCTGTGAACCTTGCTTTTTCTAGCTCCTCTTCTGCACACTCGGCTGCATTAGAGTTTTTTGAGTTCTTTGTTTACGACACTGCCTTCGATTTTCATTTTCCTGTCATGATGTCAGAACAACCACGAAGATCATGAAGAATACAGGGCCAAAGCCCTCCACCACCACCACCGCAATGGACTTTTGGTCCACCTGCATCACGCATTCTTGCTCCTCCTAGCCGCGGTGCTGGTTAAGGTAACATCCCACCGCCGATACGTACAACATCTTCAGTTCCGCCCGTAACTTCCACACACAACACAGTCTCAGAATCTATTGCAGCTTCTGCAACCACTAGCATATCTGAGACTTCCACTGTCACTTCACCCATTGTCATTCCATATTTATCTGTCACAGTGGACACAGTTACAGCAGCTGAACCTAGCACAACCCAGAGTACTAGACCAGAGGTCATCCTTCTACCGGATGTCAACACTTCCCTTCCATCAAACACTTTTCACGATGACACGGACGGATCTGTTGGTACCACCGAAGGATCCGACCAAGACATACTCGGCTTGATTTTAGTACCAGGAGGATACGTTGAAATCATTGAAGATACTCGACTCCCTGACACACCTTTTGAACCTGATTATGGCTTAATTACTTCCCAGGAGGAACTTCCGCCTGTTATTACTACGTCGCCCAGTGTTCATCCTCAGGAGACAAGTTCTTCCAGCAACGTACCTCGTACTATAAATCTACCCAACCTCCCACCGAGACATGAAATCATGGCTTCCATCCAGTCCAGTATGGTTAGTCTAGTGAACTATCCGTTAGCATCGGCACAGTTTAGACGTAGCACAGAGTAAATGCTTTCGACAGCGTCTAGATATCCCCCCATTTCTCGTCCTTCTGACTATAGGGTTCCCAATGTCCTGTCTAGCATAGAGTTTCGTCACTCCTTTGCAGACGGCTCAGGACCTTCGGACTTTACTATACCTAGGTTCTCGCCGGATCCCCAAAATATTTTCCAGGATATGAACTCGGACCCAGTTCTCGATGGTCCTCCTATCATTGAACACGTTATGGACGACGTCAATACCCCTGGGCTAAATTCCCCACATTTGCTTCCATCACCCATTTTTGGCCCACATTCTATGAGGGATAACCCAATTTTTTCTGCATCCTCGCCTATCACATATAGACGACCTCCTTTGCAAATCGGTACTTTTAGCGCCATTGGCCAATCCACACTATCATATCTGGCTAGCGACGGAAGAACACCTAGTCATACTGCTGGATCTTCTGTTTCGACCGGAGGATCACCTTTAGCCACCATTTACACTATTTCAGGAGGTGGACAATCGACTGTAATGGCCCCTAACTCGAACATACAAACCCTCCCTGGTGGGCCATCAACCCAACCAGTTGGATGGAAACCTTTTGTTGGGAACCCCATTGTTGGTCAACAACCTCCTCCCATAGGGTCATCAACCCAACCAGTTGGAGGACAACCTTTTTTTGGGAACCCCGTTCCTACTCAACAGCCTCCTCTCATAGGGCCATCCAACCCATCCGCTGGCAAACAACCTATTGGTTCTATCCAACAACTATCCCAACCAGCAGCATCTGCTCAGTACGGTATGTACAACACACCTGGCAGCGGGAAACCTTATCCCGGTATTCCAACCGGACCTCATTCTCAACCTCCCCCATCAGGCATGCTTCCTTCTTGGGATCCTCAAATCCCACAGAGTGGGGGGTACTCACTTTTTGGAAACTGGAACCAAGTTGGGGGGCAATCTCAGATTTCCCCCAACTTGAATTTTGGCTTCCCTTATCCTTCAGCTACTACAACTCCATGGAACCCATCACTTCAATTCCCACTCGCTCCTCAAGCAGGAACGAGCCTTCCATGGACACCACCGTCGCAACCACCCCCCAACCCTGCTATGGGAAACCCTCCACTTACACAGTATAGTGGTAACATCCCTGGAACACAACAATTCCAAGGAACTTTTCCCCAACAAGGAACAGTAACCATTCCTAGGTATCAACAACCCCAGAGTACCATACCCACTCAGTAGAACACTTACCAACTTGTTGCCCACAATCAACTGGTTAACCAAATGGCTTACTATCCACAGAACTTCCAGTAGTATCCCACGGGAAACACATATGGGTATAACACGCAACAGTATGCTATGTAGGGCCCTCCAGGGTTCTCTGCACCACATGGTTATTACTCATACCCGCAGACCAACCGTCAACTTCCCTTTTTGGCCACACTTGACTTACCCGATTTGTCGAATCTTATCAACGATCCTATATGGCATGAACTTTATTGGCCACCTATTCCAGCCAAACTACCATCGGACATTCCCAAGTTCGATGCTAATCTTGGGGAAGACCCCAAGAACCACGTGATGACCTTCCATCTTTGGTGTTCATCCAACTCCTTGATGGATGATTCCATCCGACTTCAGCTCTTCCAACGTACGCTCACCGGAACGGGAGCAAAATGGTACATCGAGCTGCCACAACACTCTTTTCATGATTTCAACACTTTGGCTATGCAGTTTCTTACTCATTTCCAGCTCCCCATCCGGTATGAGACTGGAACAGAACTGTTAACTTCACTGCATCAAACCACTTCTACACACATTTCGGATCACATCCATGAGTGGCGATGACACCGTAGGCTAATAAAGGCACCTATTCCAGATCAGCTACTAGTTGATTGGTTTACAAAATCCTTTTTTCCTCCCATAGCCAGAGATATCGCTATGCGCAGACTAGTTACAGAAGAACAAGCCATCTCGGCAGCACAGTACATGGATTTGGTATATACTCAATCAAGTACTTTACATGAACTTCTTCCACATGCCTCCCACGTTCACACTGATCCAACGAAGCCTACCATTGAACCCCCCATTGATGGTATTATCGGTTCAGTCAAGACCCAGCCTGCTACCAATTGGACGGGACAACAAGCTTCTGCTTCCCCCGCTTTTATACAGGCTGTTTCAAAAAATCTACTTCTCCTGCAGTTTCCTCTGAGGTGAATGCAGTTCAATCTACGTCACAACCTTCCAGGAGAAAGAAGAAAAACAATCGTGGTAAACCCAAGAAAAACCAGCAGGAGAACCCCAAGCCACAACCCACCCAGAATGACCAAAAACCACATCGGAAAGCTAAGTTTCCCTGCTTAATTTGTCAAGATGATCATTATACGCGTGACTGTCCATACAAGGACGAGGTCAACAAGTTCGTTAAAGGATCCTCTTTCCCGGAAGTGTTAACTAACCCTTTCCCCCAACAACAACAACAAATGGTTGCCCAAGAATCCCCACAAGGGGGCAACCCGACCAATCCCACCCGCAGAGAGACGTCCACAAACCGCAAAATCCTGATGACTAGTAACGAAGAGGTTCATATCACCACCCGTTCAAAGACGTATGACAACCCTCCAAGTTCAAACAAACAATCAGAGATAGCCAAAGGAAAATATCCTGTTGAATATCCGATTCCTATTTTCCCCCCCCAACAGTCATCTCCATATCGAGAGACCACTGATGGACACAGTGCTACACCCACCTAAGAGCACCATACGAAAGGCGACATTTAATCCGAATGCGTGAGCTGCCCAAAACTACAACATTGTCGAGGATTTGGCTTAAGCACCTTGCGCCATGTCAACTCTCGAGGTTCTCCAACACTACCCCACGCAGCGTAGAACCCTACTTTCAACACTGGGGGAAATGGACCCAGATACTTGAAACTCCATCATGTTTAACTTGGAGCATGCCAAACCTAGGCTTTCTCATCAGTTAGCTTTCCAGGTACATACAAAAATCCGTGGAAATACCATCCATCGCACTGTATTAGACGAAGGTGCTTCCATGTCGATCATGTCTTTGAACTGTTGGAGAGCCTTGGGCTCACCCGAGGTCACCACTTCTCCTACTACTCTCAGGGCGTTTGATGGACACGGTTTTCAACCTTATGGACTCATTCCCTCAATTGGTGTTGAACCGGGGGGCAAAACAGTATTCGTACACATTGAAGTCGTAGATGCACCATTGGATTACAATCTCCTCCTTGGACGGAACTGGTTTTATGCCATGACCGCCATAGCATCTACAGTCTTCTGGATTGTGCAATTTCCTCATGAAGGGAAAATTGTCACTATTGATCAATTGGATTACTGTATCCCAGACCCCCATCCAAACTCCGCCAACACCGTCCCGTTATTGGATCAACCTTGGTACCGGTTCCAAGACATTGGTGTTGGTCTCATGAAGGATTCATCCCTTATTGGAGTTTTTCTAGAGCCAGGAACCCACGTTCAACCAATTAGCATGATTTCATCGAGTATCACCCCGTCCAATGATTCATGGATGATTCCGAGTCCCTCTCAGATTGAAGACTACGACAACTCTATGCCTCTGAACAGAAACCTCGCAGCATATAACATGATCCAATCAGCCACCGATTGGGTCGACTGTTCTACTGATCACACCGTGGCACAGCTCTCGGCTAAGACTCATCCATACCCACCACTTTTCGATCCTCTTAATTTGATTTCTCCCACTGACGAATCAATCATGGAGGTTATGTGCGGTGATGAGCCACCATGGGGAGATTTTCATCATCAATCTTCATTCCCCACTATTCAGCCACTTGAGCCGGATACAAAATCCAACGCTTCACTTGGGATGGTTCAAACCAAGTTCCCCACTTCCCTCGACGAGGTATTTTCAAAAGGAAACTTGGCCAATCTTATGGCAACCACTCCCATCGATATTTCAATGAAGCTTGGTATCGTGGAAAACATACACATCGAAATGGAGTTCTATAGTGCCTACTTCAAAACTTTCCGCAATGTTTTTGCTTGGAGTTATGAAGAAATGCCAGGAATTGACCCCTCGATCGTGGTCCATGAAATCCCAACTTTCCCTGGCGCTTGACCTATTCGGCAAAAGTTCCGACCTGTCCATCCTCGTAATGCAGCTACCATTAAAGCAGAAGTTGAAAAACTTTTGTGTGCTAGTTTTATCTATCCTGTCCCATTGACAGAATGGGTATCCAACATCGTTCCCGTAGCCAAGAAACAGGGAACGATTAGGGTCTGTGTTGATTACCGTGATTTGAACAAGGCTTGTCCAAAGGACAACTACCCAACTCCGTTTATCGACCAGATCATCGATAACTGTGCCAGGAGTGTCATCTTTTCATTTATGGATGGCTTCTCTGGCTATAATCAGATCGATATCCTCCCAGCCGACCAGCACAAAACGGCCCTCATCTGCCCTTGGGGTATTTTTGCATATCGAAAGTTACCTTTTGGCCTAAAAAATGCCGGGGAAACTTTCCAACGGGCGATGTCCTACGCATTTCATGACATCAAACATATTGTAGAGCCATATCTTGATGACCTTCCCGCTCACTTTCGGACCCGGGAAGACCATCCAGACCACTTAAGTGCCATTTTTGAAAGGTGTCGTCACTACAATATACGTTTGAACCCACACAAGTGCGTCTTCTATGTAGAAGCTGAAAAACTGTTGGGCTTCATAGTCTCCAAAGATGGGATACGTCTAGATCCCGCAAAGGTAGCAACTATCGTAGCCCTGCCTTCACCCACCAATATTCCAGTCAATGTTTGCAAGGGCATGCAAACTTTCTACGCCATTTCATCTACAATCTATCCGAGATAACAAAAGGCTACATGCGGCTTCTCAAGAAGAATGTTCCCTTCATTTGGGATGAAGAAGCCCAACGCTCCTTTGACAATCTAAAGGAAGCCTTAACCAAAGATCCTGTGATTCAACCCCCCAATTACACACAGGATTACATCCTTTATCTCACTACCTCGATTTCCACCATCAGTATGGTGCTAGTCCAGGAAGACTAAAACGGCATAGAACATGTGGTATACTATCTCAGTAAGAGTCTTCTTGACTCTGAAACCTGCTATTCACATGTTGAAAAACTGGCTCTGGCAACAGTATTTGCTGTCCAGAGATTCCGCCACTACATCTTACTCCACCGGACCACTGTTATAGCCGACTTCAACCCAATGTATTACATCCTCACATGTCAAGTGCTTGGGTGAAAATACTCTCGTTGGATTGTCATCCTTCAGGAGTTTGACTTGGAGTTCGCCAAGGCTAAGTCCAAGAAGTCTTTGGTCTTCGCAGAATTAATTTGTAACTTGCCCCGTGCTACTGAGCAACCCGAGCCCATTGATTCTCTTCCTTATGAATCATTGTTCCTCATTAGCATGTCTGATCTGTGGTATGGGGATATTCTTTTATATCTCCAAACCCAACACTTCCATCCCGACCTCACTCGCGATGAACAGTGATGCATCCGACATCACGCAAAATACTACCTCATAGTCAATGATACTCTTTATCAGCATGGTGTCGACACCTTCCTTCGACACTGTTTGACCTTAGATGAGGCGGAACGCGTTCTCAATGATTGCCACGCTGGAGCATGTGGTGGTCATCTCTTTGGGATGGCTACGGCCCAGAAAATACTGCGAGCAGGATAGTTCTGGCCCTCAATTTTCAAAGACTACATTGAAACAATCAAGAAGTGTCCGCCATGTCAATTCTTTCATAGCAAAAAACGCTCGCATCCTGCTCCACTCCATCCTGTTATTGCCGTCGGCCCCTTTTCCAAATGGGGCATCGATTTCATGCACTGTAAGCCCACTTCAGCCCGGGGGCATAGCTATGTCATAGTAGCTGTCAACTATTTTACAAAATGGGCTGAAGCGATGCCTACGTATGCTGAGGATGGAAAAACAACAGCGCAGTTCATATTCAATCATATTATAACTAGATTCGGTGTCCCACAGTCTATTGTGACCAATCATGGTTCCCATTTCAGGAACCATATGATCGAAGAACTAAGTGCCAAACTGGGTTTTCGCCATGAAAACTCAACCTCGTATTACCCACAAGCTAATGGCCATGTTGAAGCCATTAACAAAGTCCTGAAACGAATGATTCAACGTATTGTGGGTACCCAGAAATCCAATTGGGACTCAGCTCTGTTCTCAGCACTGTGGGCATACTGAACCTCAGTGAAAAGTGCTACTGGGTTTACACCATTCCAACTAGTGTATCGCCTAGAAGCCATTTTGCCAATTGAATGTGAAATTCCATCACTCAAGATAGCCATAGAGCTACTTCCACACACTACTTTCGAAGAGGAACGGTTTCTATACCTAGCTAAGCTAGATGAAACCCACTGCGACGCTGCTTTGGCTAATGAAGCTCACAAAAAACACGTCAAAGCTCAATACGACAAATCCGTTCAACCTCGGATCTTCAATGAGGGTGACCTCGTACTTACATATGATCAAATGCATGATAAGCTTGGAAAAGGTAAACTTAAATCCATGTGGTACGACCCCTTTATTGTAAAACGTGTCTTAGAAAAAGGATCCTATGAACTAATCGATTGTGATGGTACGCCATTGGCACGGCCCCGCAATGGGCTATACCTCAAACATTTCTACGCATGAGGTTACCCTACGCGGGTTACTTGTTGTACATAATGTACTTAGTTTGCTTTTGCTTTATTTTCGGTGTGCGGGTGAACCTCATGTATCCACTCTTACTTTGACTCGTAACTTTATGCGCAGATGTCTGCCTACTTTGGATTCACCGATGGTGCAAGCCGACATACCCGGAATCTCGCTTCCGCAGCATGGGTAATCTATTCCCCCACTGGTCAGTTGATTTCTTCAGGAGCCAATTGTTTAGGTCCTCCAACCAACAATATCACAGAGTACCATGCAGTCATTGGTCTCTTGGCAGAGGTTGCTTCACTCGGAATTGACTCCCTATCAGTCTTTTTAGACTCCCAACTCATGGTTTCTCATCTAAACCGTGTTTACACAGTTCGCGATCCCATACTACTTCGCTTATTTCGGAGAGTACGCCTCTTGGAACGATCATTTAATTTCATTACATATCAACACATACCGAGAGAATTCAATTGTATAGCTTATTCACTGGATAATTACATTTTGGATTGGCATCTTGCCCACACATAAATACATCATTAAAAATAAAATACACAAGTCATTGTAAATATTTAGATCATAAATAGCTCCATATCACTGTATACAAGAGTGTTTTTTCAAAAATACATAAAGTTTGTGTCAAAGACAAAATTTGGGACCAAATCCCATATACAAAATTTGGCTCTCAAAGCCTACATATCGTGTACATGCCACAAAAATATCAAGAGACCAACTATGGAGATCTGGGAGACCTATCATGTCCCTCATCGGACTCCTCCCGCTGCTAGTGGTAACATACTACAGCTCGAACCACCTCACGAAGAAGTCGACTGATATGACCAGGCACACCTACAGTATGCCGCTGGAGGTGGCAAGGGACGTCATCCATCCTCATAGCAGGGATACCATGAGTCAATCCCTGCAAGTTCCTCTCAATGTCCCGAACGCCTCCTGCCTTGTCTTCATCCTCCTTTTCGTCAGGAACAGCTTGATGATCAACACCACCACGACGTAGTGGAGAGTACCCAGCTGGTCTCTGTGGTCCACGGTCTGCAACATGCATGCGAACATACATTAGATGTCTTTTACACATTCTAAAAAAGTAATAAAAATTAAATATTCAAAAAGGAAAAAATACATATCCATGAAGGTCATACCGGAGTTGTCCCAATCATCATCCTCTGGCAGTGCTAAGTCGATGTCCTCGTGGAAATCTACCTCGGAGTAGGGATAGTCATCAATCATAACTATCTGCTCCTCGAGCCAGGAAAAGAAATCTTCACCAAAGGCTAAGCGCTGAGGTCCCCCGAGACGTCCAACATAATCACTCCATCGAGCCATCCATGGCTCAGTAGGTGGACGGGGGGGCATAGATATCTGTGGGCGTAACAATGGTACCCTCGCCAAAAAGAAAGTGACCAGGATGCTCCCATAGCCAAATTGGGAATTCTTTCCAACCCTACACTTGTGCACTTGTTCTTTCAGATTGGACAACACCACCTCACACCAGTTAAATACTGTTCCTCCCATACACTCTACTGCGAGATTCACTTGTGTGCGAGATGCCTGATGCGAACTCACACTTCCTGCTGCATGCGTGATAGTGAACAGTACGATTTTGACAGGAAGTTCTATAACCTCCTTTATGGCCACCTTCCCGCTTTTCTTACTCGAACCCTGACGGCAATACCGAGCAATCAAGTCATCTGTGCTCATTTTCGAGGCAGTGTATCCAGTAAAATTCACTCGAGCACCTCTTTTCGAGAGGCCCGTGGGGAAATAAATGTCCTCAAGTTGAATTTCGAGAACATGCTCTCCCACTCGGAAAGCTTGAATGTCAGGATCCCACAATTGGATGAGATGAGTGAGAAGCTTGGGTTGTTGATGAATCCCCTTGGTCTTAAAGAACTTCAGCAAACCTCATTCTCTCAATGCGGTCACGGTCGGTAAGTGATTTTCAACTGCAAAATCATCCGCTTCGTGCTCTCTTTCTTTCCAGCTTACCATTTTGCTCCAAGTAAGTTGCAAACTCCTACAAAAGGTCAAAGAAAATATTTAGTAACTATTTAGCAACTTAGTTCCAGCAAAAAAATTGAGAAAATTTGATTTCTTCAACTAAAAAATCGCCTTCACCGCGCCTGGGGGAAACACTGCCGCGCGGTACTGTATAGTGCCACGCCTCACTTTGTAGATATAGCGCGGTACTGTTAGACAGTACCGCATTTCTCGATAGAGCCCCCACGCGGTACTGTGAAGGGCGATTTTTGCCCAATAGGGCTTGCCCAAAAATTGAATTTTTCCTGGTAAAAGCAAATAATTCCTACATGAAATGAAATAGGAGGTCAAGAGCTCTTACCCGACGCAGACGGTTGTCAAAATGGTGTCCTGGAACTCCCGATATGGATCCTTGAAGTTTTGCTCCTCAAATGGGTAAAAATCTCCTCTTTGGGTAAAAACACAAATGAAATGGTAATTTCTATTTTTAACCATTCTTTATATAGCATTTTCACATATTTTTTTATTATTATTTTAAATGGTTAAAATAAAGCCTTTTTCACATTACTAATGTCCAGTTTCTTGAGCATTTATTGACAGGATCCCTAGTAAAAAGTGATATATTCACACTGGTGTTTATTCATGATTTGACCTTCATTTTGAGCCCACTTTATCTTTTTCGTGCTCTGGATTTAAAACTTGAAAAAGATTTCAAGCGCTTTTACACCCGTGTCGTGCTTGTCAAACTCAAGTAAATGGTGTTGAGTACGGTTAGCTTTACTCATGCTCCTTAAACGATGAGGAAAGTATTATCCTAGTTGTATTTTATTCTTTTTTTGGACCAGGATAATTAAAAATTATGAAAAAGACCATAGGAGTCCATAGTTAAGCTCTTTTCAAACTCCCTAAAATTGAAAATATTGCCAAGTGATCTTGACTCTTTCACACTTGTAAAAGTATTTGAAAGGTCGTCTATTCGGTGATAGGTTACCCCTTTTTCGGCCCGTTTAGACTATTTACGAGAAAGGTATACCTCAGTCAATCTCGGCTGGGAGAGTTCTCTCGGGAATTGTTTTACACTTTTTCGGGATCGAGGGACTAAATTTATGAAAAAGTACATTATGGAGCTTCCTTTAAGTTTTTCAGGCTCTCTAAATGTGAAAAACTACCGAGTTTTCCTTCCTTGGACTCGTTAAAATTTTAACATCAAAGGACCCACTTTGGGACGAACCCCTCCTTTCTCTGGTTCGTAAAACATGTGAGATTGGACTCATCCATGAGATGAGCTACACCGAGCATCTGTTATCCTCTTCAAGCTCGCAAAACAACAAAGAGGTACTCGTCTATCATGTCGGGGGAATATGGGGGGATTAGCCAAGTTTATTTATGGCAGCTTGTCAGTCGTTACCTTTGAACATGGCATGTGTCCGTCTCTTGTCTATATTGGGTATCCATTTTTCACTGAGTTATGGTCATCATCATGAGTCGTCTCCCTGGCCACGAGCCTACTCATCCGGTGTCTATCCTTTGTTGTCAATAATCCCTGCTGCCAAGTCCTGTTACATGTCATTATTTGTTCAAAGGGTTGCATTGTTCAGAGTCGTTCATTGTGTCAGGCCTCCGTTGTGTCAGTACATACTCCATTGTTTCATCATCTTATCGTTCGTGCCAATTTCGTGTCGATGATGTGGGAATCATTATGGCCCTCCTTCGACGAGTCTATTCCTGTCGACACCAAATCACTATCCGGGAATTGGACTTAGAGATCAACCATTAGTACCTTGGTACCTGCATGCCTCAATGGCAGGTTTCCTCGTGTTCTATAGTAGGTTCACATCATTGACCTCTGATCAAATGATCTCTTGAATGCTCGACATCAAATCATCTATTCGCATTTCGTTGAGATGTACTTCAGATACCTTGGGGATCATCCTCATCATTGGTGATTTCCCTCGCATTTGTTAACGGTTCACATCATCGACCAGTAATCAAATGGTTTCTACCATGTTCGACTTCAACACCTTGTAATCACATGGCTAGGTTCGTATCTTTTGTGATCAGGTAAAAGACCCTGGGCGCGCCTCAGCATCTTGATTGCATCCAGGTTGCGATGGAGATATCCTTTATATTGTCACATAGATCCACTTATTGTATTGGTCATGGCTGTGTGATTATTGTCTCATGGATCTATGCTTGTTCATAGTAGCCATGGTCTATCCACAGTCTATGTCATCTCAGTACTCATGGATCTGCAATGTATTGGTCGGCAGCCATGCTTTGAGTCATTTGTTTCCGGGCATGGGGATTCCCGCCTCGGTGGTATATCTAACATTTTTTTTCTGTTTCAGCTCAGTGTCGCTCTCCTCGATGCTATCTCTACACATTATATTCGTAAAGTCTTTCAACCATCAGTCCCTTCTGACCTCACACTTTAGGGGACATCTTTTATACCTCTATATTCCACAGTGTCGCATCTCCACCACAAACAGAGTTGACGACTCTTCCCCTACAGTTAACGACACTTCCCCTACTGTTTGAACCAACCAGAAGATGAATGAACCTTGAAGGTAAATCAACCTTGACAAGTTCTGACCCAGCTGAGACTTTATTTACCTACACTACCGCACCTTGCTCATTTGTATGCACGCAGTACTCCACACTACCGCACTATGTTTTTTCCCCAGAACGCAGTAGTACCACGTTGTGCTAAGACCACAGGGCACGGTACTCTTTTATTATCCTTTTTTCCATGGCTTGTGGGATTTTGGATTTTCGGAGATAATGGAAGATTGGGGTCCCTGATTCAATCTCAACTCATTCTCTGTGTTTAGAAACCTTGATCCACTTATCTCTCCCTAGATCCACCCATCTCTCTTGTTGGTTAACCCTACCATACACTATAAATGAGAGGCATTCCATGGGGAAGGGGGAGGACTCTTGAAGTACCAAACTTATGGTCTTGCAGCATTGTGGAGATAGCTAGAGGAGAAGGCACTTGGAGCTGGAGGATTGGCTTGGACATCAAGCAACCTATGTAAGCATTCTTCAAGTTGTAATAAGATAACTTGTCTTGTCTTTCCCATTTCATGTGTATTGTGCAAGTCTTTAACATGAAATGTATCTAATTTGGATTTGAATCTAACCTTTACATTCAAGGTATTTGGAAGTTTGTATGTTTGTTCTTTGGTTGATCTTAACAGGTTCTACATTGGAGCTTTGGATCAAGAGCTATAAGCGGGACAAACGTCAATTTGAAAGGTGTGTCTTATCTCTCATCATTTCTGAGTACATTTAATCTTGCTATAAAAGTTAGTTCAGGGATTTCAAGGTAGCATTTGTTTTGACTTGTTTCTTGCTTTAGAGTTAGTTTAAAGTCTGCTTTAAAGTTAAGAGAATTTTGACTTATCTGTAGGGAAAAATTCTACATAAAATTTAGGGATCAAATTTGAAGGCATGAACTTAATTTCAGGTTGAAGGTTATATATTCATACTACCCTTCTAGCATGAAGGGCTTTAATTAAAAAAATTACATTTAAAATGACAATAATAAATTAACTCAACATTTCATTAAAAAAAGTGCTAAATAAAATATTACTAGATATTATGAGTAATATATTACATATTTCCATGCATACACTTAAAGAAAGTGAGGTATAAGAATGCCATGCCACCCAGCTTAATAAGGAACATCGAACCATATGCTGAACCATTGAGATCATTATACAAAGTGAAGTATATTAAATTAACAAATACTTTAATACAACTGACCAATTCTTTCTGATACAAGATCACTCTTTCTATTATTTAAGGAATCTTTTTGTAGGTACAAATACTCCAACAAAATCTAAGGCATGATGATATTATTTTCTTCACACACGTGAAACAAGCCATCATTCACCATTAACACCACTAGGATAACCGTCATTTCATAATTTCATTGTATAAACCATCGCCATGTCAGCATACAATCCTTTCTCAAGGAATCAATTGGAGTGATACATGTAAGCAAAATAGAAGGAATAATGAGATTATTTTCATCACACGCATGATACAAGCCATCATTCACCATTACCACTGTCAGGATAACTGCCATTTCAGAATTTCATCATATATACCATTGCCATGTCAGCATACAATCCTTTCTCAAGGCATAGATTGGAGTGATACATGTAAGCAAAATCTATGGCATGATGAGATTATTTTCTTCACACACATGATACAAGCCATCATTCACCATTACCACCGTCAGGATAACCGCCATTTCTAACCAATGCCTTCAAAAATAATCTCATCATGCCTTAGATTTTTCATTCTATTTAAAAAAAACAAAAAGAAAGAATGCTTCTATTTAAAAAAAAACAAAAGGAAAGAATGTTTCTATTAAAAAAACAAAAAGAAAGAATGATTCTATTTAAAAAAATAGAATAGTATTCGTATAATGCTACTAATGTAAATGTGTAAATTTAATTATTTACAATTACTTAGACAAGTAAAATTCACTTCGACAAGCATTATGGACGACCATCGTCAGGAGGTCGAGGAGAATATAACCTATGGTCGTCGCATATTTTCTCTTGCTCATAAGACAGTTTGGAGGAAATCTAGGATTTTTGACCTGGACCTATCGTTTGAAGTGCATAAGGAAATCCAAGGTGTGGAGCAGGAGCTCTAGAAAAATCTTGGTAAAGATACCCTATAGGAGGAAAGCCAAAAGCTGGAAAATTATGTCATGGACCCGGGGAACACTATTGGTCGTTTAACCCTATACGAGCAAATGGTTTCCCTTTACTGGGTAATGAAAAACTTGGTGGGGTATGCTCTTACAAACCGCATGGAAAAAGAGGATCCAATGCAAAACTCGCTTCAAGATGAAACCAGGGAGCTGAACCAGAAGATGGACTTCTTGCTGCAATCCATGGGCCTCCATATTCCTAATGCTACCACGACTGCGGCAAAAGAGAATACTCAAGACCATTTCCTGGATTTGCCTTATATTTTATCGTAATGTCGTTATTCTCTTTAGTAATCGCGGGTTGTTTCTCCTATGTATTCGGTGTGTTTTTTTAGTTTATAGCAATATGGTCTATCATTGTATGCTCAATTCTGGGTTTAATAGTCTTTCTGTTAGATACTTTTGGTTGATCTTCAGGACGTTTCGGCTAAAAGTTACAGCTTCTCTAAGTCAAGATTTTGGCTATGGGTAGAACAATCATACAACATCTCTCTTTTTTTGTAAGGCCTGAGAGCTTGGTTTCACAGAATATACATAGAGCTTTGACCTATTTGTGTTTGAATGTAACCTCTCTTTATAAAAACTATTTGTCCTGACTTCCGTTTTTCGACAAGAAATATTGTTCGCCCCTTCTTTTAGTAGAAGTGAAAAATAAGTGGCAATATTGGCTTTGAAAAGTTTGTTTTTCTATTCGAACAGTGTGTTTTTAACTACTTATGAACCTTAAAATTGTAGTTTTTTGTTAATGTTGATATCTAGTATCCAAGGTGACACGTGGAATGCTTAGATTGTGAAACATGGCATATTTGATATTTAAAACTAGTTTAAAGATTGTATAAATGACTATTAAGGATAGAATTTAATGGTACCATTTCAATATAAACATATGGATTTAACTTATATAAATTTTTGGAATATGTAATAATACCATTCTATATAAAAAAGTAATATAGTTGGATTATACGAATACTATTCTATTTTTTTTAAATAGAATCATTCCTTTTTTTGTTTTTTTAAATAGAAACATTGTTTTTTTTGTTTTTTTTTAAATAGAAACATTCTTTCTTTTAGTTTTTTTTAAATACAAATGAAATCTCATAAAAATAATGAAAAGTGTTTTTAGTTATTATCATTTTTTAATTAAATCTCTTCATGCTAGAAGGGAGGTATGAATATATAAACTTCAACCTGAAATTAAGTTCATCCCTTCAAATTTGATCCCTGAGTGCCGCTAGTTTTCTTATTTATTGAAAGGATTGTTTATTTTTATTTTTTTAAGCAAAAAAAGAGAAACTTTGTATTATATACTGGTAAAAAAGATTACATTCATCTTCTTTTCACATTGCACTTCTAAGACAAAAACTGCCAGATAGAGAAATTCCCATGTCTATGATCAACCTTGGAGACTGAACATAAAGCCTTATTGTTTGACATCAAAATGGTCGGCACAGAAAAGACCCAGCCAGGTTGATAGACAGACTAGAAGGCCTTGCAACAAAATATAATTTTTTTGGGCTAAGATCACATCAAACGATATTCAAAAGAAACATCCATACCACTCTAAACACTATGCCCCATATGTTCTCATTGTGCCTTAACTGCTGCAAGGCCTTTCTCGTTTATTCTAATTGTTGCTCTCGTCCATCCTTGCCTTGGTGACCATGCCCATATGATTCTATTTACATCGATCATCATATTTTCTTCTGTACCAACAACCCATTGTTTCTTTCTATCTAAGCATTTTTTGTACAAGACCTTCATATCCTTTGATGCTCTTGATGGCTTCCACCATTGCACCTCTACTTTGTAAGACCTAATAGTACTAGCATCTGAATCCTAATAAATATCACCAATCTCCCTAGCCAACCAGATTGCACAATCTGGCTCTGGTGATTGCACAATGACCATTTGGCCCTTTACAACATCCACTCTTCGAATAATATCATCTCTAGGCTTGTTGCATATTGGTCCGACATAGCAATCCTACAAAGCAAGAACATTTTCCTTCAAATAGGAATCCATAATTTCATGTTGAAATCTTGTAGATTCACTACTATAAATATCATGCTTGTCGATGGCCAACATTTAGTTGATGACTAATAAACACTCTCAAAGGGACTGTCCAAAGATTTATATACAACCTCCCAATAATTTAACTTGGGACGCCAAAATTGTTCACCTCCCTTCTCAATCCCTCGATTCCAGAATGACATATATGTTTCTATTCCTTTTTTTTTATTTCGTCAATGTCCGAAAGTCTTTTTGATTGTGTAATTAATAATCTAGGTTGTCCCATCGGCAAGTCTGTGCTACCATATGGAAATGACTGCCAGAGATGAATAGGAGACGACCAAGATTCATCCTGAAGTGATGACCTCCATTTCATGACTGGAATGCCATCTATGAGATTAAATTTAAAAAACTGGCATTTTTTATACCGATGATCTTGGCATTTCCATTCAAAAGGTGGGGTTTCACAAAACTCTTAAAATCGTAAAGTTCATCAATTAGATAAGGGACATAGAAATTTTTAACTTTAAATGTCCTATACGTATCCATAATTTCTGAGAGTGAAAATATATCCTTGCATATTAGCTTTACTGATAACCTGCCATAAGTTCCATCTATGTCTTCATGGGTGTGTCGGACTAGGAGGAATCCAACTTCAACTATCTCGAACACTCTCCTTGTTGTTAAACGAGATAAAAATGAAAATACAAACTGGATTTTTTTATCCCCTGAACAATTATCCATTTGCAACAACAATATGGGTGGTAGCTTTCTATTTGGAATGCATTGATTAGTACCATTAACACACAATACATCATCTTGCATTACATCTTGTCTATATATAAAACACTTTTCATATAACTTTGATTACAATAGAGTATCATGCAATTGGTGCTTAGATGTTCCACCTTTGTAGATCAAATCACCATATTTATCAACCACTAGTTCTTCAAGACACTTCAAGCATTTATCCAGGGATGTCACAGTGAAGTTCGATCCCATCTCTAAAAATGATAGGTTGAAATGGCCAAAACCCCGAGTCTTGTGCCCATGAGTCAACATTCCAGTCAATGATATGGGAAGATTCATAACATTACTAAAATATTTTTCCTTCTTACTCATCCTTGGAATCGATGTCTTTGACTTATCCATTTTGTCATGAATAATACTCAGAAAAGTCTTTGGATTTTTTTGTGCAGCTAATCTATGAGAATAATATACTTGGCGACAACTTGCGATATATTTATTATTAGTTGATTGATTTCCTCACAACCTTTCCACCTCAGCTAGATCAGTGGTCCCCTTAAGCCTATCATGTATTGTAATGCACTCATTAGACCTTGGAAAGGAGTTTGATTTAGAAATTTTAACATCTCGAAAATCTTCTCTCATCACCTTGCTGAAGGAGGATTGTGATACTGGAGTCAAACCGATACATTTGATTTCATCTTTCGCCAATTTTCGTAGCAAACCATAATACATATTAGATGGAAATAATTTAAAGGTTCTCCCTTTTCCATCTTCACTTACTAATCATGTAAGATGTGGATATTTGTCTGAATTCTCTTATACAATTTTATTAATAGTAGCTACCAGTGCAACAGTGGTCGCCCTAAATTTTTCCAAGCCACTGTTACCATGCACAATGCTCACATCACCATTTAAGAACATGATTTTATAATTGTAGAAAGTGCTCATTTTTATCCCATGGAATTTATACCATTAATTTTGACAGACGTCTATGGTGTCTAATCTCATTGTAAACATGCTTCTTTTTTTGCCATCTCCTTCTTTGGCCACGAGAGCATTTGATCCCATAGAATTTATAACATACTGTCATATTTAATTTCCATTCATCCTATTAAATTTATTCACACATTTAACTATGGATTGAAGTGAAATTTTTGACATAAAAATATTTGAGCAACAATGTTCAATCACAATTTTTAAAAGGAATGCACTCTAATCAATTCCAAGCCTGTAAGGTACCGATATTGAATTTATTTCAGAAATTTTAGTTCCATCTTGGTGCTTTACGGAATTGCATTAGAGGAAATTTGGGTAAAAAATGGGCCTCCTAAGGAAAATAATAAAATAATAGTAGAGAGAGAGTAAAAAAACTACTTTTTTTGGATCGTATTTTCAACTTATCTCCTTGTAGGTTTACTCAAATTTCAAGCAGGAGGGATCATTGGATGCATAATTAAATTATGCATCAAACAAGTATCCATGTTGTATACTTTTAACAACATCCACACCATGAAAAATTGAAAATACATTAAAAACGTGTTTCCAGTAAGAGAAAACACATTTTTTAATGTATTTTTTATTTTTCATGGTGTGGATGTTGTTAAAAGTATGAAACATGGGTACTCGTTGGATGCATAATTTTAATTATGCATCCAACGAGTCCTCCCTCTTGAAATTTGAGTAAGCCTACAAGGAGATAAGTTGAAAATACGATAAAAAAGTAGTTTTTATTTTTTTCCTCCAATTTTTTTACATTCATCTTGTTTCAATTTTAAAGAATTTTGATTGGCTAATATGTGATGAGAAGAAATTGTACTTTAGGTTTAAAAGGCCCATTTTTCATCCAAATTTCCTCTATTGTATGGCCTTGTTCCATTACCTTTAACATCCGTAGATTCACAATGGGGAGTACCTGGAAGGACCATCTGTAAAGAACATTCTTCAAAAATATTTCAAATGTTGATCATATCTTCATCTGTTTTATTTTTTAGTATAACATCCAAAAAAACATCATCGAGGTAGAGCAAATTGTTTGCAGGCCATCTTATGAGAGAGCCTCAAATACACCACAATCCTCGCAATTGCAAAAGGCTTTATGAACTAAAACACCAAACTCACTAGCATCTAGTGCTTTGAATTGTACAAGGTCTCCCTAAAAAATAGTTGACACTATTCCCTGAGCAACATACTGTGGCTTTAAAGAATATTGATGTATCAAATTAACTTTCTCTCCCACAAACTTGGCATTATGATTTTCTCTTAATACTTTCAAAGTAGTTTCAGATTGATTATTGTTGAAATTGCTTTCAACATAAAGAAATGTTTTTGTATTAAAATCTATGATTCTTTTAATCATCCATACAACAAAAACTCTAGTGCTCAACCCTAAACAACATGCCATACAATAAAAACCCACTTCATCCACCAAAATACCGAAGGAGAAGTCACCCAAAAATGTTCCCCCAACAAGATCAGTCCCACTCACATTTGTTACAAAACCTATGGAAATGAAATCCTTGCATTCTGAACACTTATGTAACAAATTAAATTTTCTCATAATAAGAGAAGATTTATTATCAGTTGTTATGATATGTTCTACATTCGGCAAAGTATAAGCTGGTATATCATTCAACTCAGTCTCGTAAAGAGAAGACCCAATGTGGTTAACGATCTCAGACACAGGCCATTGAATATAACCACCAATAGCATCTGACAATGTATTTGCACCTTCTGATGGATAGGGAAATGGAAGACTTGCATTTAAAGTCTTGGTAACATTTACAATGATACATTCATAATGAATGTTAATATTATGCAATATTTTTCTTTCTGGAAAAGAGATTCCTTCAACAACTTTCAATCCATTCAAAAGTAGGTCCACACATTGTTGAGAACCAAAATCCATTTCTTAAATGATTTCTGAAATATAAAATAACAGGACACATTGTTGAGAACCAAAATTTAGTTCAGAAGCGATTTATGAAATCTAAAATAACAGGAGCACATTAAAAATCATATTCATTTTAAACAAAGAATAAATTTTCCACTAGCATATATTATCAAATAAGTCAATTAGAATGGTCGTGTCATGTCCCATCCCGTCAATCCGATGCAAGGAGGTGAACATGACAGATTTGTATCAGAGCCCGTGTTGCAGCATTGGGGCTGCTTGGGCCAAACTATGAGCTTGGATGCAGATAATCAGAATACTTAAAAGATGTATTGATGAAGTTAGGCTTCATTTTCCTTGAGAGAATGACAAAATCAGAGTTCTCAGGAGTGGAAGAGGATCACATAGTTGCATAGTGCTCGTCGAGAGCTTTCCAAGGTTACCAACTTTTCCAAAAATGGGATTTTGATGAGAAAGTTAGGGGCCTGAGAAATTATGATGTTGAGCTTCCGCATTTTCGAGTTCTGCATTGGGGAAGTGAAATTTTTCGGAATTGGAAAATTGGTGTTCTGCATTTCCAAGTTCCACATTGCGGATTGCGGAAGTGATATTTTTTGGAGTTGGGAAAATTGGAGTTCCTCTTTTCTGAGTTCTGCATTGCAAATTGCAGAAGTTATATTTTTCGGAGTTGGGAAAATTGGAATTACGCATTTCCCAACTTCTGACTTCCGCTGTAAATAGTAGGGACCCGGACATCATCTAAGTTCTAACATATAAAAATGTTTGTCCCGACTTCCATTTTCCGACTAGAAGGATCAAATGCCCCTTCATTTAGTAGATAAATGTGAACAACGATATCCAACAATTAACCTATATCCAGAATGGTGAAACAAAGAAGGATCGACAGACCCTTCTTGCATTCTAGAACTATTATGAATAGAATAATGGGTAGAAGAAGGGTCAACCAACTCTTTTTGCATTCTAGAACTAATATTGTTTATCTACACCATTGCAATAAATAGTAAAATGTTTCTCTTTAAAAAAAAGAAAGAAATAATGTTTCTCTTTAAAAAGTAAAATGTTTCTATTTAAAAAACGAAATGAAAGAATGTTTCTCTTAAAAAGTAAAATGTTTCTATTTAAAAAAAAAAACAAAAAGAAAGAATGTTTCTCTTTAAAAAGTAAAATGTTTTTATTTAAAAAAAAAAAAATGTTTCTCCTTGAAAAGTAAAATAGTGAGGTTACTAATTTTTTATTATGGATTTAAAACTTATAAATATTTATTTTTCCAAAATTAGTAATGAGGAACATATTTAAAAGAGTCATTTTCAATCAACAAGAAAAGAAGTGGCACATTGAGAATAGTGAGGTTACTATTTTATTATTATTTAATTGTACTAGGATGGGACGGACATGGAACGGTAATTATCATAGTATGGTGGAACAGTGGTCAGAGATATCATCTCTGTAGATTTTGGTAGAGTAATTGTACAATTATATGAAAGTTCGCAACATTATGTCTGGTCACAAACTGGAGTAATTGTACAATTATACATAAGTTCATGACATTATTTCTTGTCATGAACTTTTACTTCGACAAGGAATTCATTTCGACGGGCATTTACTTCACGGAGTAAACTTTACTTCTACGACATCTATATCATGGTGTATATTTTGTTCATGACAAGACATAATGTCGATTGAAGCATGATGAGATTATTTTATTCACACGAGTGATATCTACCATTACTCTAGCAAAATCTATTATTTCTACAAATGATATCTATGACCAACATCACTCCATACTGTGATAATTATCATTCCCCATCTGTCCCATCTCGGTCAATACATAAAATCATTGGCCACTCACTATATATAGGCCAACCATGCCCCATATCGTAACAAACTGAACTCTTCGGGAAAACAATGGCATTTTTCTTTATTGCCTCTATTCTATGTGTTTTTTTGTTTTATGATAAATGCTTGAGTCTTATGATCGCTCCCTAGTGATCCTCGTGATATATGAGCATTTCGACATCGGATCCCTTGAAAATCCGCACCACACCATGATATATGTGTATTTCGAGCATGCTCGAAGTCCCAATACATGGTTTTGTCATTATGTTATTTGGCACCAATCACATTTCCGTCAATCTTCTTTCTGTCACTCTCCTTTCAATAACTGATTGGTACGCAAGCTGTTGTCTTGGAATCTTTCCTCTCTAACACAACATGTGCTTCCATGGTCGTGAAGGTTAGGATTTCCAGCAGTCGTCGAATGTTGTTTTATTACTAGACCATGTTTTCATCTTCTTCTACCTGCATGGACACATTTCCAGACATGACGACCCATTTCCAGCCAAGGGAGAATCTAGTACCAGCTCAAACCATAGTGAAGTATATATGTTCATTCCGCTCTAGTTATTTTCTGAATTCTTTGAGACAAAGCAAGGTCTTGTTCATGGGGGAGATGTTGGAGGAGCCTAGGTCGGGCTCCCAAATAGACCCGCCGTTCTACCACTTTGGAGAACATGCCGAATCATCGTGTCGATCACCACATGTCGAGTTACTTAGTCACGTCAGTTATTGAAAAGACGAGTCGTTATGTATCCATCTGTAAACTATATATATAGGTGTTGAGTCGGATACAGGTGACACAAATACATTGTATTGTATTGTACTTGGTCTTGAGTAGTAGAAGACTTCTTGACTCTATTACCATTACTTTTCTTGTGTTCCCATATATATACTTGCTTGTTTATTATATATCATGTATCACTAGTATCTATATACTTGCGTGTTTATAGACTTTCCTATGCGTGATGTATGAAAATTTATGCTTTGCAATTAGTTGATGGATAATTGTTGTTATAAAACTATGTGATCAATGAAATCCCTTTGAGGGGCATTAAAATCTTCAAATTTGATGTGTTCCTTCTTTTCAAAAAGTTCTCAAAATTTTATGTGTTCTCTTTTCAAACATACATATTATATAATCAAATAACAAAGAAATCACAACATTACAAGGAACATAATATAAAATAATGTTACACTACATTTAGGAAACCAAATCACAAGATAAGTTAGAACATAAAAAAAATGTTTCTCCCTACTTCCATTTTCCAACAAGAAGGATCATTCGCCCCTTTGTTTAGTAGATAATGGTGAACACCTATATCCAGAATGGAGAACCAAATAAGGATCTATCGACCCTTCTTGCAGTATAGAACTATTATCAAAAGAATACTGGGTAGAAGAAGGGTCGGCTGTCCGGATGCCCCTTCGTTTATGAGGGAGTTGTAAAAATATTCAACCTATGAAGGCCAGGCTGTCAATTCATGTATATCCAAAGTAGTGAACACAGGAAGAATACTGAGCACAACAAGGGTCGACCAAACCTTCATTTATGAGATAAATGTAAAAATATTTAATCTACAAAGGCTATGTCGACAATTCCTGAATTTCGACTTCCGACTTCCGTTGTAAATAGTAGGGACTCGAACATCGTCTAAGTTCTAACATATAAAAATGTTTGTCCTGAATTACATTTTCCAACGAGAAGGATCGGCCACCCCTTCGTTTAGTAGATAATTGTGAACAACTATATCCATTAATTCACCTATATCCAGAATGGCGAAAGAAAGAATGATCAACAGACCCTTATTGCATTCTAGAACTATTATGAATAGAATACTAGGTAGAAGAAGGGTCAGTCGCCCCTTCATTTATGATGTAATTTTAAAAATATTCAACCTAAAAAGGCTAATACATCAATTCATCTATATCTCAAATGGTGAACATCGAAAGAATACTGAGCACAAGAAGGGTCGGTCGACCCTTCATTTACGAGAGAAATGTAAACCTATTTGATCTACGAAGGCTAGGCCGACAATTCTCGACTTCCAACTTCGACAGTAAATAGTAGGGACCGAACATCAGCTAAGTTATAACATATACAAATTGTTTGTCATGACTTCCATTTTTCGAAAAGAAGGATCGGACGTCGCTTTGCTTAGTATATAATTGTGAAAACCTTTATCTAGCAATTCAACGATAGCCAAAATGGAGAACACAAGAAGGATAGACCATCCCTTCTTTCAATCTTGACCTATAACGAAAATAATTTTGAGAAGAAGAAGGGTTTTTCGACCCTTCATTTATCATAGGGAATTGTAAAAATAGAACTTGGAGAAAGAGTAGCCGCTCTTTCTCTGTGGATATTTCCACTTGCCAGCAAAATGTGCGAAGCAATGTTCCTATGAAATTTGTGTTCAAACTGCCCATATCTACTCTCGCCACTCCTAAAAAATCATCCCTGAAAAAAGGAGCAGACGTTCTTTCTCCTCAACATATACTTCCAATGCCCTGAAATAGAACAACCTAACGAAAGAGAAACCTCTCTTTTTCTGACAATATTTCAACTTGCCAGCAAACACTTTGTAGAAAAAATTCTATAAATTTTGTTGTTAAAATGTCGATATCTAGTTTCCGAGGGTGACACGTGGACTGCCTAGATTGTGCCATGTGGCATATTTGATTTTTAAAATTAGTCTAAGTATTGTATAAATGAATATTAAGGATATTAATGGTACAATTTCAATATAAACATATGGATTTAACTTATATAAATTTTTAGAATAGGTATCCGGGATTAAAGTTGAAGGGGTGAACTTAGTTTTAGGTTGAAGGTTATATATTCATACCACCCTTCTAGCATGGAGGGATTTAATTAAAAAAATTACACTTCAATTGAAAATAATAAATTAACTCAACATTTCATTAAGAAAATTGCTAATTGGCTGGCAACTCGATCAGATATCCAAAGAAAAGAACAAGAGGTGTATCTTCTGTTTGGGATGGTTTCCTAAAAGTGTACAATTCGCTAGAAAATTATCTCTATTGGCGAGTAGTAAATGCTAAGGAGACATCGGTCAGTATAGATCCGATCCTAGGTTTGGAAGAGAATTACAAACTTTCAGAAGATATTATGAGTTTATTGAAGGAATATGGTCTTATTACTCTTAATAAAATTAAAAAGACCAAGGAAAAATTTGATCAACATACTTGTTCAGTGCAAAATATTTGGGATTCAGCGGGCGGTCTACATATTAATGGGACAACTATATAAGGTTCTTGAACCGAGCATGCGACTGGAGTGTGGCAGCGTGTGAATGGAATCTTAACAGAGCATGGAACTGAGCGTAAAACAAAGTCTGTTGCGTGGAACTATTACCCGAGATTTGACTGCTGCACCAGATCTTTCTTGCTGTTGTAGGGGAACTACTACGGAGATTTTGGTGGTTAGCTAAATACAATGGTCAATAGTCAGGTAAATATGATGATGACTAAAAAATGCCCACGAAAACGTGATGCGTCAGACGAAGTAATTTCAAACAAAATTCACCTTTCTTACACGATGATGGGATCAAAATGGTTAATTTATAAGAAATCAATGGTTTAGATTCGAGGAGGGTTGATATCTATAGCGGACAGGGAATCTGCTAGGAAAAGTTGCATGTTCTATACCATTGGAAACTTTGGAGAAATGACCTTTGGTATGTGTTAAATTCAATAAGAAAATCTACAGTGGGTGAGTGGCATAATAAAATATCTATGGTTGATGTTGATTTCTCACTTTCAATTAGCACCAAGAATGAAAAGGGTAAGCAGTAGCGGAATTTTTACCTCTTACCACGTGTTGAGTCAAGGATCATTCTTGTGATCCTGAAACCAATTCTTGTGAGGAGTAGTCTAATGCTTCAACGATTTCCACTAGCGTCGTCGAAGTGTTAGACCCTTCGTCAATTCCTCCAGCAACTCCTGACATCTCCCATCCAGCTCATCCATGCAGACCCCACCTCCTTGGTCACATATTCCCGCCAGATCCTCCACCGTCCCATCGCTACATATCCATCTCCACCTCCCATTCACGCTTCTCGATGTCATTAATGCCAGCACCCTCCATCCTTCAATGTAGTATCTTTCCATCTCCCACTCCATTTTCATGGCTAAATTGAGAACAAAAGAACCAACAGAGGAACACAAAGAGAACGAGCATATATGGGAGCTTGTAGGACAGGGGAGATGGGGTTCTGATAATCAGAGGAGATGTGGCGCACCAGGAGAATGAGCTGTATTGAATCGGGTCGAGGGGTTGGTAGCATGCAATGAATGTATGGATGCAACATCGAGCGGGGTAGAGCATCGGGGCATGGACTGGGTTGATGAATCTGTAACAACGAGACAATGGAGGATCCAATGGGGGATATGCAATTAAGGAGGTGGGTTCCATGTGGATGAGATGCTTGAGAGGTGTCGGGAGCTGTCGGAGGAATTGATGGAGGGTCTAATGCTTCGACAGACACCGGGAGAAATTGTCGAAGCATTACACTACTCCTGTCTCATTATCCGATATATATATTAGTCTGCTCGTTATGCCATATTAATAATTTAGTGTGCACTCAGTATCAATTATTAAGAACGAAATCAATTTATTAATCAAAATTGACAATATTTCCATAAAAATAAAAACTAGAGCATATTACTTTTAAAAATAAATGGACATCAAGGATAAACATAAAATAGAGCACCACTCTTAATAATTATCAGTGTGTTTTGAAAGTGGTAGACAGTATCTATAATTATGGAGACATTATAATGAACGATTGAGTGCACGTACCTAGACATATAAATAAATAGATAAACATAGCCACTTATGGTTTCAGGTTTTAAAGATCAGGAATCTGGTTAGTGGACATGTGGCTTCACTATACTAGGATATGTATACCTATAAATTAATCATTACCCTCATACGTCTTCAAGGGGAGGTGTGATATGACTATAATATTGCAATGCAAAAAAACTAAGAGGGATTAATGGGATTGGGTACCAAGAATAGAGAAAAAATAAATGATGCATTATAAATACTCCAAAAATACTCTCCACGAGAGACCACTGCATCTTCTCCAAAATCTGCTACTTCTTCCACAGGGGATGAAGACACGCTTGCAATTGTGACCAAAGACATAGGTTGGGAAACAAGAGGGGTTGGAATCGGCATAGTTATATGAGGAATGGAAATGGAATCCATTGCAACATTGGAAACTGAAGGTGAAGAAATGGAAGTGGTTGATTAAGTGATAGGTTCTGTTGGAGTAGTTAAACCCTGAATCTTATCTTGCTCTGAAGGTGCAGTTGATACTTGAATTTCAGCTAGCTCTTGGTAATTTTCAACAGGGGTAGTAGGTTGATCAACTGGTGTGGATGGAGGAGTAGTAAGATCTAATGATGAGACAGAAGATAAAATGGTAGGAATGGCAAGAGGTATGTAAGATGTCACACTAGCAGTAATTAATAAATATACGATTTAGATCTAACATCACTTGCTTCAAAATAAAACAATATAATTAAAATTGAGTTATTTTAATTCAAAGGATTAAATCATAAGACTGTCCTGTCTATGATATGCCAATTTACAAATTAGCATCAAACTACAGATGATAGTTTTGATAATTGCAGAGGTAAGTGATATGAATTAAATAAATAAATTCATTCAAAACATAGCTTACACACAAATTGGGTGGTGAAAAATCAAGCACACAGATCTCCTGTACTTAAAAGGCATGCAACATAAAAACAAAGTTATTTAATTATTAACTGGGAAACTATAACTTATCAAATACATTTGACAAATAACACAAAAGAGGGTCAAGAGAAACTGACTAAATCTATTAATATTGCAAGAAATTGCAGTCTCCAAAATACAGAGCATCTTGAGTTATCCTTTGGTGGTTTCTAACCCCCTTTCCTATAAGATCTAAGCCCCCTTAAATAATAATTACTAATGATTACAAAAGGAAAATATCCCACAAAAATAGGGATTACAAAATATCATTTTAATGTTTTCTAAGGGAAGATTGCCACTTGGAGAATACATCCAGCAAATCATCCACATACTGGTATTAAGCATGATCAAGTGTTATCTTCACTTTACAAGTAAAAGGTTCGATCTCCCTCTTCTTCAGCTTTTCCCACTCATGTAGGAAAAGATTAAAATTCATTTGTGAAGCTATAGGTGATTCAATGAGTTCCTATCACGTCCCCTCCCGTGGACCCAATTTCTGGAAGGGAACATGATACCAATATGTGGGGATTTTACATAAAATCATTCCGATTCATTAGATTCATAGCAATAAAAAAGATGTGTGCAGATGCAAATCAAGCAAACATGCACAACAAAATAAAAACATCATCCACACACATTTCATATGCATTCAACATATTAGAAACAACCATCAAATTATAACATTTCAGAAGTAAACACATAGATATAAAAACACTTATCTTTATGGTGAAATGGTGCCATGCAACTAGCTATGTCACTGCAATGTTCCACCCAACCATAGGTCTCTTCCCAGCCTATATTCTTTTAGCACTCAGAGACACCCCCGAGATGGACATGGTTTATATAGGGAAAAGGGAACATTCAAGCTCATACACAACCAAATAATCATTTCATCTAAGCCAAGCCAGTCCACAGCTGGGTTTATCAGGCTAGATATGAACCCTCTTCTTTTATGGATGCTTGCACTCAAGCTCAAGCCGAAGCAATAGATACCAATAAACCATACCCCAACATACTCTTACACACTTCACACTCAAAACCTAGGCATGGATACACATTTCCAACAATGGGATTTACAAACGGAATGGCCATGGGTTTTCCCCAAATCGTGGGCACACCAAATGGATTGTGGAAAGGGGAATTTGACCACAGGGAGAAAACCTGATTTCTCCCATAGGTTATGAGTATTTCAAATGGCCCAAATGGTCCCCATGAAGCACCAATTCGAGCTCCCTTCTTCCTAACAGTTCTGCAACACCAAAAACACCCTCTTCCCAGCTAAAAACAAGGAAACACAAGAAAAACATGGAGGGAAAACACCCAGGAAGCTCCAAAAACGTGAGAGAGACAAAACTGGTTGATTGGTAATGGCTTGGGGAGCAATTCATGGCTCTTTTCTTTCCCAATAAGAAAAACACGATTTTCCATGCATGGTGGCTTTCCCATACTCGAATTTGGACAGCCATACCTCGCATTCCCCAAGGCATTAACTGCGTCACCCAACTCTTGGGAGAAATGAATGATTGGGTTCAAAAGTCAACATGGGTAGTGGAGGGTTTTATGGGTTCTCTCATTGACACTTGGATTGACTTGATTTGCTCCAAGGGTTTGAATATTTCCCTCCCAAATCCTTTTAAAAACATGCCTCCATCTCTTGTTGCATTGCATAGCTAGTTGTGGGTATTTTATTAAATGCATATTTACAATTCCCATGGCTCACTAGCACATGTGTAGCATAATATCAAATACTTGCCTCTTCAAGGTCAAGCATTCACTAGCGCGGCCTTAGCCTTGAGCTCCACGCTAGGAATCATACATAATATGCATACAATATTTACATTTAGCCCAAAATATTACAAGGTCAAAATGGGGACATGGCAGTTCTTTAATCTCAGCTATACCGATGTAATCCAATTGCTCTATGTGCTCCTTGGAATTCGAGTATTTCTCTTCAACCTATTCAATCATAACCTTAGGTGGAAGAGAAGTCTCAATATGGTACAAGATGGGGAATTCCAACAAATTTAACAAGCTGTCAGATGCAAACCAACTTCTACTGCAAACATTTTGTGCTTCTTGAATAATGGCATCAATCAACTCACATTCATTTTCCCAAGATTCAAAACAAACCTTGATTCTCTTGAGTTTGAATTTTTCCGGGCTGGGTATCTCATCAAGTTCATCTTTAATATACCTATGCCAATCAATCACATCTGCTTGAGCATTGGTAGCCTCACTTCTCCTTTGATTATGATCATACAAGATATTTGGATATCGTTTAGATGAATTGTATGTCTCTTGAATCTCATCCAACCTTTCAAATAAGTGAGTAAGAAAATTATTGTGACCATCTTGAATTTTCAATGCAAGTTCCTTGAATTTTTCTTTAGAAAACTTGGAGAAAGAGGAGGTAGCTTCCATGGTCTGTGAATATTTCAACTGCAGCTCAAGAACTGCCATCTTCTCAACATAGCCAACATTCAACACCTTTGCTTCCTGCAACTGTTGTTGGAGAGATGTATTCTGTGCTTGCAGGTCTTTAAGCTTATTCTCATGAACATATTTAAACTCTTTAAGTTGAGATTGATGTTTTTCGTTCATATGAATCTGCTCTTACATGAGTTTCTGCAATTGTTGTTCCTTCACCTCAATTTCCTTATTCAACGAGGTGTTAGAGTCATAATTTTCTCCTGCAAATTCTCCCATGGCTATAGCAGTATCAAGGGATTCTTGTTGAACATCAGTGGAGGTTCTCCTCTAAATAAATTGATTTGGGATAGTGCCATGCACTAAAGTCCCTTCCCTAAGTATTTTAGAACCTTTCTTTACTACAACTTTGTCTGATCTACTCCATAAATATTCCCCCAACAAAACCACTACATCTTCTCCAAAATATGTTGTTGTTTCCACAGAGAATGTTGACACTTCTGTAGTTGTGACCAAGAGAACTGTCTGGGAAACAACATGAGTTGGGATTAACATGAATATTTAGGGAAGAGAAACAGATAGTGTTGCAGCATTGGAAGTTGGTGGTGAAGAGATAGGAGTAGCGGTTGAGGTGACAAGACCTAAATATGCAACAATAGTTGAAAGTACAACTGACTTTGAAGGTACAATAGAAAATTGAATTTCAGAAGTTTGTGAAGGTGTAACAGAAATAGGAGTCACAGGTGACTCTTGGAAAGTCTAAATAGGAGTAACATATGGAAAAATTGATGTAAATGAAGGAACTACAATATCAGGTGATGGGATGGAAGGTGAAATAGTGGAACTGGCTAGGGGTGTGGAGGATGTCACAACAACAACAATAGTGACCTCTAGGAAATGAATATCAGGGAGAGGGTCATCAATCACTATATCTTCCAATGGATCAGAAGAGCTCTGAGTGACTGAAACAACCTTTGGTAGGTTGATAGGGATAGAAATTGGGCACGAGAAGTGGGAAGGAAGTGAATCATCTTCTCCGTCACTATCTTCAATGTGAAGCATAGTAACCTTTGGTGCAGAACCTTCGATCTTGTATTTTTTTACTGGAGTGGTGGCAGCAATAGATTGATTTTAAACCACTGAACTCATTAGTGCCAAGTCCTTCTTCATCTCTACAACATACTTGATGATAGAATTGAGAGCATCCAAACGCTTTCGCTGGGGTGTGTCCTCAACAGGTGCTTTTCCTTGTCATTAGTTTTGTAAGTTAGCATCAAAGGAGTTCTAAATTGTGCTTTATGAGCCTAATTTTCTACTAACTCTTTCCAAGCCCTTTCTTGAAAAGATAGTTCCAGCTTCCTAGACTGTAGCACTCTGGCCTTTAGCTCTTATTGATATTGAAAGATGAAGTGCTTCTCATCCAAGGAAGTGGTTTGTTTCAAAACTTCAGCAAAAGAATTAGCACCTTGATAGATGGAATCATCGAGAACATTTTGATGAACATAGGAAGTTTTCATATGCTCTTGTGTGAAATGGTTAGCCAAGAAGGTCTTTGAGTCGTGCATCCTCTTGGGAGCCTCTCCCAGTTTCAGAGTGGTAATTTTCTTTCCAAGCAGGGCTGCATAAGTTGAATTATGGATTACCAAAGATCCAAGATTAAGGGGGAACTTGGGCCACCCTTCCTCTTAGATGTAGTTAGCTTCAGAAAAACACCATAAATTACTGTCTACAAAGATATTCCCTCTAGTACCATCATGTCTAGTACTATCATGGGAAGTAAATGGGTTGTCTTGCTGCCCCAAATCCTGATATAGGAGAAATATTCCCCCACATACCAATATCCCATTGTATATATCAGAGTCTTGGCTTGATTTGAAAAGGTAGGAGCATCCTCCTTGAAGATCATTTGATAAATTGTGCCAATGAAGTTGTCAAAGATGTAATATATGAGATGTGTAAAATTATCCTCCCACGGTGCTGAGCAATGTATATGGACTAGAGGTGCAGATAATGTCCAGTTCCATCCCATCGGAGGGAAAGGGAAAGTGGAGCAGTAAACATCCATAACATATGTAGAGAAGTAAAATGTAGTCTTCCTTGAGGCGACTGTCTTCTAGTACTTTTCAATTGCTTCCTTTAATTTCACTGACAAAATTTGAGCCTAGTTGAAGGATTCCCCTATAGTAAGCACATGATGGTCCAGGGCGCCTATTCGACCTTGAACACTAAACCATTCGGCAATCCATATAATCTGCAGAGCATGGATTCCAACAAGGAGAAGGGCTCCCTAAACCAAGAGAAGGGGTATAACTTGTCAGCCTTAGGTGTAAAGCAGGTAGGCTTTTCCATCCAATATTTAATCATTTCCTCAAAATTATAATGGGTCGTAGAGGAGTCCAAGAATTTTTTGTTGAGCAGCTGTTCAGGCGACCTAAGGGCGTAGGCTCCAACAAAAACCTTAGGTTGGAAGGAGGCCAATTGGGTTCAATCCTTATCATTAAAAGAACGATCTTGTGGATTGGCGTGGTCAATAACCTACTTAATATCGTAGATGTAGGGAATCAATGCAGGTCTAGCCGCAATGGCATGGAGTTGGGATTTGCTGATGTTTATGTAGGCTGGTTGGTCACGTTGGATTTTTGAGAAATCATTGTTATAAAAAATGGAATAAATCTGCGTAAAGTCGACATAATAGGTTTCGGACACCCACCCACTTGTATCTAACATGATGCCATTGTTTGGGTCCTTGTTCTTTAATTCATTTAAGGGAGTCTTGGATCGGGTGTTTCTCGACATGGTTGATAAAACCTTGAAATTTATGATAAAAATGATGAAAAAAAATTAATTAAACCTACCTGATAGATTTTCTAATTTGGGCAAATGATTGATAAAAAATATAAAAAAACCTACCTGTAAACCAACGAATGAGGTAAATTCATGGACAGTGTAGTAATTTGCAGTAAAATTCGTTCTCCAAAGTGATATTTGCAATTCAAGAATTGTAAAAAGTAATAAAAATCCAGAACATTTAACCAACTGTGAAATCAATCCAAACCGTAAATCCTAAAGAAATCGACGGTTGAGATTATAAAGAGAAAAGAGAAAAGCGGGAGTGATTTGATTTGAATTTTTTTTTTTTAATTTTTTTACTTAAGGTTGCAGAAGTGCAAATTCCAAATTAAGTGATTTATTGTTTCCGCAATCTGCAATCTGCAAGTGGGAGCACAGAGCGGGGAAAATTTCGAAAAAAAGGACCTTTTCTCAATCCTCATTCTGGCTTGCGAGATTGCAATTTCAATTTGTTTAATTTAGTTTCTGATTTTCGCAATCCGCATTACAGGATGCGGAAATGCAGAAACATAAATGTGTTTTTTATTTCCCAAATACTTTCTGCATTCCGCAGTTTGCGGGTTGAGGAAATGTGGAACCAAAAATGAGAATTATTTGAACAGATGCTTTCCGACATCCACAATCCGCTTTGCGGGTTGCGGAAAAGGAAAAGGAAAAATTCGAAACAAGAAAAAATTTAACTTTTGCAATCCACATTGCGGATTGCAGAAATGACACATTTCAAAGAAAAACTTAGTTTTCTGCAAATCACAAAACGCATAAAAATAATATTTTTAAAGCAAATTTTATTAAGTCCAATGCATGAAAAGGTTTGAAAATAAAGACAACATGAAGAGACCTAAGAAACAAGAGAAGGAAATAAGAAATTACCTTCATAATAAATAAATGGAGATCCCGTTTTATTAATAAAAATGGGATTTGTTGTGCCTACAATAGAGCCTAGGAATTCCTTATTAAGCAGCACTTGGGGTTGTCCAAGTGCATAGGCTGTGCCAAATACCTTCCAAAATTTCATTTTTAGTTGGGTTTCCGATTTCCGCAATCAGAATTGTAGAATGCGGAAATGTGGAACCGAAAATGTGATTTGTTGACTAAACACTTTCCAACTTTAGTGGATTGCATAATTGCGAGAAGAAGGATTACGGAATTGTGGAAAGAAGGAATTCAAAAGATAAAAAATTTTGATTTCCACAATCCACATTGCAGGTTGCATAAATGCGGAAGCAAAAATTTCAAAACTAAAAAAAGGAAGTTCCACAATCCTCATTGTGGATTGCGGAAACGATGTATTTCAAAGGAAAAAACCGAGATTTCCACAACTAACAAAATGCAGAAAAGCTAGAGTTACTCAACAAATTTTACTGGATCCAAGCATGGAAAAGTGAGAATGAAGACATCAATCAATCAACCCCATAATCAAGATGAAATAATTGGAGATTACATCCACAAATTAGCAACTGGCGCTCCCATTTTATTAATAGTAGGGATCCAAGCATAAGCTAACTTCTAACATATAAAAAATGTTTGTCCCGACTTTCGTTTCCAGACAAGAAGGATTGGCCGCACCTTTGTTTAGTGGATAATTGTGAACACATTTATGCAGCAATTCCCTATACCCAAAATGGAGAATGCGAGAAGGATCGACTAACCCTTCTTTGAGTCGAGAACTATTACGAAAATAATACGGGGCAGAAGAAGGGTTGGCTGCCACTTCATTTATGAGGGATTTGTAAAATTATTAAACCTACTAAGGCTAGACCGTCAACTCATTTATATCCAAAATTGTGAACACTGGAAGAATAATCAACACCTATATCCAACAAATCACCTATATACAGAAGGGAAAACACAAGAAGGATCAACCGACCCTTCTTGTAGTCTAGAAAGATTACGAAAAGAATATTGGGCAAAAGAACCATCTCCCGCCCATTCATTTATGAGTGAATTTAAAAAATAATCAACCTATGAATGTTAGGTCATCAATTCATGTATATCCAAAATGGTGAACACGGGATAAATATTAAGCACAACAAGGGTCGTCTGACCCGTCATTTACGAGATAAATGTAAAAATATTTAATCTACAAAGGCTATGTCGACAATTCCCGACTTCCGACTTCTGATGTAAATAGTAGGGACCCGTACATCATCTAAGTCCTAACATATAAAAATGTTTGTCCTGTATTCCATTTTCTGACGAGACGTGTCCGCCACCCCTTCATTTAGAAGACAATTGTGAACCACTATACCCAACAATTCACCTATATCCAGAATGATGAAAGAAAGATTCTAGAACTATTATGAATATAATATTGGGAAGAAGAAGGGTCGGTCGCCCCTTCATTTATGAGGGAATTATAAAAATATCCAACCTATGAAAGCTAAGACATCAATTCATCTATATCTAAAATGGTGAACACCCGAAGAATACTGAGCAGAAGAAGGGTCGGTCGCCCCTTCATTTATGAGGGAATTATAAAAATATCCAACCTATGAAAGCTAAGACATCAATTCATCTATATCTAAAATGGTGAACACCCGAAGAATACTGAGCAGAAGAAGGGTCGGTCGACCCTTCATTTACGAGAGAAATGTAAAACTATTTGATGTTCGAAGGCTAGGCTCACAATTCCCGACTTCTGAATTCCACAGTAAATATTAGGGACTGAACATTAGCTAAGTTATAACATATACAAATTGCTTGTCCCGACTTCCATTTTTCATCAAGAAGGATCGAAAACCCCTTCGTTTAGTAGATAATTGTGAAAACCTTTATCTAGGAATTCAAGGATAACTAGAATGGAGAACACAAGAAGGATCGACCAACCCTTATTGCAGTCTTGAACTATAGCGAAAATAATATTGGGAAGAAGAAGGTTTGGCTGCCCCTTCATTTATGAGGGAATTGTAAAATTAGAACTTGGAGAAAGAGCGACCACTCTTTCTCAGTGGATATTTTCACTTGCCATCAAAATGTGTGAAGCAATGTTCATATGAAGTTTGTGTTCAGAGTGCCGATATCTACGTTCGCCACTCCTAAAAATTTATCCCTACAGGAAGGAGAGGACGCTCTTTCTCCTCAGCATCTATTTCCAACACGCTGAAATATAACAACTTGACAAAAGAGAGACCTCTCTTTCTTTGACAATGAGAAGAATACTGAACACAACAAGGGTTGATCGACCCTCCATTTACGAGATAAATGTAAAAATATTTAATCTACGAAGGTATGTCGACAATTCTCGGCTTACGACTTCTGCTGTAAATAGTAGGGACCTAGACATCATCTAAGTTCTAAAATATAAAAAAAATTGTCCCGACTTCCATTTTTCAACGAGAAGGATCAGAAGTCCCTTAATTTAGTAAATAATTGTGAACAACTATATCCATCAATTCAGCTATATCTAGAATGGCAAAAGAAAGAAGGATCAACCGAACCTTCTTGCATTCTAGAACTATTATAAATAGAATACTGGGAAGACGAAGGGTCATCCGCCCCTTCATTTGTGAGGGAATTATAAAAATATTCAACCTACGAAGGCTACGACATCAATTCATCTGTATCTAAAATGGTGAAAACCAGAATAATATTGATCACAAGAAGAGTCGGCCGACCCTTCATTTACGAGAGAAATGTAAAACTATTTGATCTTCAAAGGCTAAGTCGACAATTGTTTACTTCCCAGTAAATAGTAGGGACCAGACATCAACTATGTTATAACATATACAAATTGCTTGTCCTGAATTCCATTTTTCGTTGAGAAGGATCGAACACCCCTTCGTTTAGTAGATAATTGTGAAAACCTTTATCGAGCAATTAGACGATAACCAGAATGAAGAACACAAGAAGGATTGACCGACCCTTATTGCAATCTCGAACTATAATGGAAATAATATTGGGAAGAAGAAGGGTCAACTGTCCCTTCATTTATGAGGGGAGTGTAAAAATAGAACTTGGAGAAGGAGAGGCCACTCTTTCTCAGTGGATATTTTCACTTTCCAGCAAAATGTGCGAAGCAATGTTCATATGAAGTTTGTGTTCAGAGTGTCGAGATCTACATTCGACACTCCTAAAAAATCATCCCTGGAGGAAGGAGTGGACGCTCTTTCTCCTCAACATCTACTTCCAACACCTCTAAATAGAACAACCTGATGAAAGATCGACCTCTCTTTCTCTGACAAAATTTCGAATTGCCAACAAAATTTTTGTAGCAAAACTTCTATAAATTTTGTTATTAAAATGTCGATATCTAGTTTCCTAGGGTGACATGTGGAACACTCATATTGTGCCACAGGGCATATTTGATTTTTAAAATTAGTATAAATATTGTATAAACGAATATTAAGGATATTAATGGTACCATTTCAATATAAACATATGGTTTAAGTTATATAAATTTTTGGAAAAAACAAGAAATACATGACCTTCAATAATACTCTTTTTATAGTAATCCTATTGATAATTTTCTATTAAAAATTGTTGTTTTCAAACTTAAAAATTAGGGAATATTTAGATAACCATGTATATTATGCAAAGTAAAGTAAGTTAATTTACAAACATTACTTGGAAAATCAACACAACTCCATTTCCAAACCTATACAAAATAGCTAAAATGCACTTCTAAGAAAAATATGGTTCCTCACTCAATTTGAAAAACGAAACAATGTAATTCTTGTTGCGGGTATCTTTAAATTAGTTTATCTTCATTAATGTATCTCCTTGAGTTTTTCTACATTCAAAGAGTTTTTCTCCAATAAGTAATCACTATGTTGAATTGATGGCCTGGATTTTGTGTTTTCCGTTATTAAACTATTATCCAAAGCAATTCAAAACTTTATCTAAATTGAAATAGAGTCCATAGATCCAATAAGAATCGATAAATAAGAGAGGTCAAGAAGTTAGAGAAGAACAAAGAATTAAGAAAATTAATTAAAATTAATATTCAGAAAACTGCATATATTTTATTCCAAAAGTAGGGACCGTACATCAACACAGAGTTTAAATTTTTCAAAATGTAAAGTTTAAATTCTTCCAAAATACCGAGTTTAAATTCTTTCAAATACAAAATTAAATTCTTCAAAATGAAAAGTTTAATTCCTTTCCAAATATAGAGTGAAATTCTTCAAAATGGAAAGTTTAAATTCTTTCAAAATATAGAGAACCAAAAGGAGAACCCTTCAAAATACCCACCGATACAAATTGAACTGAAGAGCCTTTGAAAATAGCCCAAAATCCCTCCCCTATACTAATAGAAAAGGAAAATTTTAAAAAAGAAAAGTAAATAGTGGTGGATGGGCCGCGTGGTTCCCTCTTTAGTCAATCTCCATTGATTTGACCCCGGATGATCTTGCCCCTAGAGTTCCAGTAGCTTAAGGGGACTTTCCAGAGCCTACTGAAGTCACTGGGCTCCTCTAGGGGTCAGGTTGAGCTCAAATGGCTTCGTCGCGTTGAAGAAGGAGAGCTCGCATATGTTCGATCATTTTGTTTTTTAATCTTTGAGCTTGTGCTAAATCATATCCTCGATTGTTTTCTTCAAGGACTCCAAGTCCTTGTTGTCGCATTTCAAGTCTAGCTCCTATCAAAGCTCTGTTATCGCCTTTTTGACTTCTTGACTCTATGGATTTTTGCATCAGTGACGTTGGTCCTTCCGCGACTGCTACCTTCCACCATTATAAAACAAGGAGATAGGCCTGAAGAACTGTTGTAACAAAGCTTCCCATATAGGTGCTCCCGACGACTAAGAAGACCATCGAGAGGAATCCAGAGACTACCCTTTTCTTAGCCTTTAACAACCAGATGTTGAGGAGGGCCAATGGAGGAAGAAAACGTTGAAGACAGAGCTAATTTAGACAAAATGTTGGGCAAACATGAGGGAACAAGGGCATATCCGATTTAAAACTAGAACATGGATTGGAGGAAATATCCACAACCGTCGGAAATAAAGATCAAAGTACTTGAAAGAGTGTTATATGAAATTAAGAGTCAAAGATGTTACCTAAGAACTAGCAAAACTTACCCTAACCGACCTTTGATTTAATTGATGGGACAGATTGACGGCTAGGGTTCATAATTGGGCTCATAAAATTTTCAAGTCCACCTTCGATCTTGGATGGGGCTATCCAATGGTACAGGACAATTATGCGGGGTTAAGTTGTGCAACATTTAAAGCTCAGGATGTAATGCGAATTATTTAAGAAATCTACCTAAGCTCATGTTGAAGTCCACTGTCGATGTGGATTGATGAAGATCCAATGGTTTTGAATCATTTCATTGTTGAGAGATGATCAAGGGTTAATTAAAAGGATCGGATGTGAAATATTTGTAAATCTTATTTGACCACTGGTTTGATGTCCACTCTGTTGAAGAGACATTTGGAAATGGTATATTTGGAGAACAATTTGGCCAAATTGCCAACTTTAGAGAATTGCCAAAATTGGTTAACTCTGCAAAATAGTAATTCCTTATTAATTAAAACAAGATTGAAAGACTATGAAGATCAATGATGAATCGATGTCATTATAAGGATACAATATTTTTTATGAAGAGGCATCATTTTCCTAAAAAACACAATGTTTGAAATAATAAATTTCTTTGAAAATATATATAACCATACAAGCCAAATGTATGAAGAGGACCACTGGTGTCTCTGAATTTTTGGTAATTGCATATCAGAAGCAAGAAAGAGGCCAGTGAGATAGTTGAAGCATTACAAAAGTTCGATCTTCTACTAAAGGTCTGAAAAACTGAAGTTAAAACTATTATAAATTAGAGGCTTGTTGGGTGGTGCTTGGGGTAGGTTGAGGCCTTCTAAGGGAATTGGTACCTCCTTCCAGTCGTGGCTAGAGAGTTAGGGTGGTGGGGCATCCTTGTCTGTTGATGAGGTATAAAAATAGGGCTGGTACCTTGTCCCCGAGGACTTTAGTTGATGAAAACCTTCCAACTTTATCTTTCACATGATCATATATTCCATGCAAGATGATATCCATTTACATTGCATTATTATTTCTTACCTCCTTCATGGCTATCGTTTCTTGTTGTCTTTTTAGAGCGACGTAACCATTTACAACAGATTTCCAGATATCAAAACCTTATGCATGTAAATCGATTCTCATTCTTATAATCCAATCAGATCAAAATTTTGATCCATAGAACAGGCGAACCCCATCTACAAAGTAGAGACTTTCATGTTCATCAATGTGCTCTAGAGATCTTTGATCCAACTATCAGACTCTCCTAAAGGAATTGACTCCCAGATTTACCTACACGAACTGGAAGGAGGCTCCAACACCCTAATTTATAGGCTCCAAACTGAAGGAAACTCCAACTCCTCAATTTACTAGCTCCATATAGAATGAGGCTACAAACCCCTAATTTATAGGCTCCAACCTTAAGGAAGCTCCAACTCCTAGGTTTACTAGCTCCATCTAGAATGAGGCTACAACCCCTTGGTTTTCATAATTTAAAACCTATAGATAGGACTCGAGTCCTCAGTAAAGTCCAACTCAATAGTTTTACTAGCACCAGATCGAAGGAATCCCCAACTCGCAAGTATCACAAGCACCTTCCCAAAGGAGACTTCAATATCCTATCCTTTCTCGATCCTGCCACCCTGATATGAATAAGAATAACAATATTCCACTGCCATTGTATCACGGTTTCCATCAACCTATACCTATATCGATGTCCTTATACATGTATCATTTCCCTTATACCTATATCTATCATTTCCACAATCATTGTATTGTTGTCACTATCACAATCCGTGTTCATGACAATGACACAATCATTGTCTCTGTCACAATGACACAAAAACTATCTGTGTCACAATGTCAACCTATACATGCCTCAAATATGTCGTCCAAGACTGCCAGCAAATTCTTCCAAGATATACTTCAGATGTATAGCAAGACCATAAAGATGCCTCCAAATAGTGTAATCAAATCCCAGAAATAGTCACCAATAGACTTCATCTATTTGCACCTTCAAACCCTTACATCATAGGCCTCATAGTACATTCCAAAATATTAGATGGATCTCATGCCAATAACATTACCATGGAATATTTCAATACAATCACCAATAATATATATGCCAAGATCATCATAGAATGTGCCAAGATAATCACCAAAATCATCATTAAGAATGCAAATCCAATGTGCCAACAAGTTTGTGATTCTGATACAGTATGAGAATGTTATGCAAGATTTTTTCAACCTTCTTCTCTTGAATTTTCATTGTCACAAACCCGAACATTCAACAAGTATAACAATTAACATGTAATCAATAAAGATATGAAACTTTTATGTAATTTCCCCATCCAATTAAATACTAGAAGGTAAAATTCCACCAATCTACTAGTTCCCTAGGTTGGGGTGGAAACATTGGGATTTTGAATAAGGGAGATAATAAACGCCAATTGGATATTAGCTTGAAATAAATATATTAAAAGGGGATAAAAAAATATTTATGATATGAAAATAAGGTGGCACTTGGTCATGGAGGCACATTGGTTGTGTGGGACCCACACAAAGCTAGATTCCTCATGCCACATGGCATCCTATTCTCACCCATTGAAATCCAAGGTGGATTCTAATGTTCCTGGGGGAGTTGGAAGGTCATTATACTTGGCATGACTCAATGAAGGTCAAATTGGAGTGGAAGAGTAACTCCCATGGAAGAGGAAGAGCCATTTTAGAGATATTGAGACACTTGGGCTAGATTCCCTAGCTTCTATGACAACAATGATGAAGATGCTATGACACTTATGACAAAAATCAGACCTAATTGCTAGCATCTGACCAATATGACATGTCAGGGATAAAAATAGCATCCAAGAAGGTGCACAAGGGATTTAGGGCCACCAAAGAGCCTCCTCATTCAAATTGGTGGAAGATGAGGACTAAAAATTGTTGGACAAGTGGCACATCTTCGAATCTCTTCCCAATTCAAGTTTGCATGAAGCTTTTGGAAGGAATTCGAACCATGGAAGGCTTGGGAAGTTTATAAAAGACAAGAACAAAGAAGGAGAAGAGATTTTGATCATTTCTCATTTTTCATATTGGAGAGCATAGCTTGTCCATGCTAGTGGAGTCTTTACTCTATTTGCCTTAGTACCAATTTTGAGGGTGCAAGATTCCCATCCTAATTGGCAATTGGAGAGGCCATTTAGACCTTTAATTTGGAGTTACAATGGAGTCATTTGTTGCAGTTGAAGCTACAGGGTTGCTCGTGATATCCACCATCCTCATTTTTATGTCTCAATACCTTTCAAACACATTCATACCTAATTTAGAAGCATTTGGAGCCATTTGGAAGCATTTGAGTCATTACTAGTCTAATGGTTGAATTGGCCAAAAAGTGCAAATTTTCCTATTTTTTACAAATTCATTAAAAGGGACACTGCATTTTACCACATATTATTCAATATCTATATGAAATTTTCTCTAAGGGTCATACTTTGGAATGTCATGGATCAAAAGTTATAGTGAAAATGCAAAACTAACTTGTTTAAAGATGATTTTTGAGTCATTTAAAAGCCCACTCTTCCCAAGTTCATAACTTCGAAAAATATAGCAAACCAAGATCTGGAATTTTAACCATGTGTTCTTTAAGATCTATTTTGCATCTCGTCCAAATGGCACTATCTAAAACATTATTCTTCAAAACTTATAATGAAAATGCCAAGTTGACATGTTTGAAGGTTATTCAAAAACCCTAACTTTCTCAGGTCATATCTTCAGATCTATAGCACATCAGCATCTGAAATATTTACCATAGGCAATCACAAGTCTTGACATGTCTCCATCCCATAAACATTTCACGGTCTAAAAATCCTAGAAACAAAGATATACAAAAAATTCCAAGATGACCTAAAACAAAAAAGACCAAGTATAAAACATCGCAAGATGTCATCTTCCACTATAATTTCATCCTTATTCACTTCATCTTGTTAGAATTCTATATAGGATCAATACCATGAAAGAATTCTAATAGCGAATAATCTTGAAGCAAAGAAGTAACTCAATTGATGGAAATGTCATCTCATGTATTATTCTTCAATATGAATACAATATATTATACATCTCAAGAGAGAAAATAGAATGCCTTAAAGGCATGTTTAAAAGCAAAAATAAGTGAGGCTTACTAAAAGCATAAAACTCCCTAGGTGTCAAAAGCACTTTCCAAAACTATCTAAAGGCTCACGAATTGGCTATAGCTTTAGCTTTGGTTAATGTTACCTTTGCACTTAGTCATCCGCTTTCAAGTTGCCAAAGGGATTCAAAGGAGTGGATTTTTTTATTGAAGTGATTCAATCTCATAGTTTTTGTATTCATGAGCATATTTTCTAGATTCACTCCATCTTTTGTGTTTATCGATCTCTATATTCATTGGACATTGCATAGATTGCATTTCATTTCGAGCCAACCTTGGTTTTTCTATTAAAGTTTGATTACTTGTCAATTCAATCTCCACGGTTATAAATATTTTTCAAATTTTTTTTTCATATTGTCAGGTATTTTTTATGTTTCTAAAATTTCCTCTATATGGGTTCTTGGTTTATTTGGGTTAGACATTGCTTATTGAAAGGTGTAGAGAAGAATGATGCAAATTTTGTCGTTTTTTTGAGAAATTGGATGGAACCATGCCCAATACTGCAACTGCATAGGGGTGAAACTTAAAAGAGATTTTATATTGGGTAATTCGTGTAATCTTTCAGAAGTAGGATCACTTAGCAGTAGCAGAACTCACTAGAATTTACTCATGTACTGCGGAAAGAAGAAGAATAAATGTTGAATCAATAATCACTCATTACACTGAAAATGGAGAAAAAATGTTGTATCATACATCAGTTGTAAGCTGGCACTCTGTAAAATGAATAAGAACTGAATACAATCAATGAGATTTGAATGCCTCTAAGGTCATTCGAATTCTCCTCAAAGTGTGGCTTGGATAGCATTGGAGACATCACCCAAACCAGTGGCAGTGGTCATAAAAGTCAACTAGTTAGTCAAATGAGTCTAATTGAGTCTAATTGAGTGCATGGGCACTGATGTAGGGAAGGAGACTCCAATGTGGGAGCATGAAGAGCTGTCAGTAGTTAGAATCACTGATCTAGTCTCTCTGGAGGTATATCTAAGTGGTTCAGTCAGTTAACTGATCAATCATCCCCAGAATCAAGGAATTGAGTCATAAACCAACTAACTAACTGAAGTAACTCCTAAATAGATGGAAGAGGGTGCAATTGTACTCCATTGATGAAAACAAGGGTGCATTAGTGGCTAGGAGGGATACAATTGAGCAGAAACAAGCTCTTGGGGGCTGTAAAATAAGGACTAAGTGTTGGGAGACTGCCATATTGATGATTGAATGCATGCAGATGACTAGATGCATGCAAAATTGCATCCAGGCATGAAAAATACAAAAATTATGGTGAGAATATTCCAACACCCCCCCACAAGCTATACGATGAGGAACAACTGAAAACTAGTAGGACCCTGGTAACTGACACCAAAGGTCACCCCGTACAACAATCTAAATAAAAAAAGAGAGGAAAGAGGGGAAACCCAGTGGGAAGAAATTCCTCCCTCAATATAGACTATGATGGGATGATCAATCATGTACATCACTCACCCAAAGAAGAGATCTAAGGTAAGTGTACTTCTTCACTGAGAATTTCTTAGTGAAGATATCTGCAATATGCTCTTCTGTCAGAAGGTAGAGAAGTGAGATGGTCCGATCCTGCACCAATCCTCGGATGTAATGCATGTGTATCTCAATGTTTTTGGTTCCCTGTCTCAGAACCGAATTTGTGGAAATCCGGATAGCACTCTGATTGTCACAATAGATGATAGGTGGAGTACTGAATCGAATCCTAAATCATGACAATATACCTCGCAACGAAATGTTGTTTGATGGACAATCCACTCGAGCGGATGCGATCTGGATCTCTCTAGCTTAATGTGAGTCTAGAACAAATAGAATAGACTATAAACCACTTTCCTAGATCTAGTTAAGGATCAAGTTTTTAGATGCCTTACCTTGAGTTTGTAGCCCTTTCTCTTGGATGTTGTTCCATGCCTTGCATTCATCATATCTAAGCTGCAAGACCTGCCAAGATACACAAAACAAGACAAACAAGTAAAAAGCTTCTAAACGATAATATATCTAAGTAAACAGTTAAGCACATAAACTACACAATATCATCAACACAACAATATTGGTGGAAAGCGTTTATATTACTGTAAAAAAAAAGGAAAAGTACATAGAAGAGAATGAGTACAACCAGATCTTAACGAAGTAATCCTTCTCCATCCAAGCCAATACCATATCCTCTCGAGGAAGTGTGAGTCTCTCAATGGATGAGTAGAGATCTCTCTAAGATGATTTCACCAGCATGTAGACACTATAGGCTTCCCTCCTTTGGAGTGGGATAGATCTTCATTTATACATGACTAAGTGGATAGGGTATGGATAGGGTAGGTTGAGATATGGTAGGAGAGAGATAGGGGATCCTTCCAATAGGTTAGGAACCGAGTGCCAGCTCTCCCAAAAGGTCAGGGATAAGGATCCATGTCATTTGGCTTCAAGAATGGGCTCAAAGGAGCTATTTTTGTCCATTAACTGACATTGTCACACCCTGTAAGAGGGAAATATGTGACATTGCAGGTTGCATGAGGGAAGCCTGTGACGACCTCTCAAAACCTGGTATGAATGGGTTAATATCTCTTCCAGGATGATAACTTAGTCTATGAAACTTTAGGGATGTATACACTAAGTCTTATGATGGTAATATTTTAGGTGTAACAGAATGCCCCCCAAAGCATGAAGCTGTTGAAATTGGACAGGTGAAATACTTTAACAAAAGAAATGGCAATGGCTTGTCGGACGAAGGATGCTGCTGCAGTACAACTGACTCTGAGTACATGGTCTCATATGACGTACAACATGGTTTCCAACCAATACAATGTAGTTCCATGGTAGTAATGACCGACTGAACACAAACATGGATACTAGAAAGAAGCGTAGATCCATGATGAGATGATAACATAGCCACAACCAATACAAATGTGGATCCATGTGATATGACTCAATACAATCTCCATCGCAACCTGGGTAAAACATGACTTCCCAGGGTCTTCAAGGTGAACCTGCAATGATACGAATCTATCCATGTGATTACAAATGTCTTGACGTCAAACATGGTAGAAACCACTTGATTACTAGTCATTGACGTATACCATTAACAAGTGCGAGGGAAATCACCATTAATGTCAATGATTCCCAAGGTATCACAGTACATATCATCAAGCGTGAATAAATGAGCTGAAGTCAAATGCAAGATGAAATATTTCGATCAAGATTCAATGATGTAAACTCATGTCAAAAGTGAGGTAACCTGCCATTGAGGCATGCAGGGCCAAGGTACTTGGTTGGTTTCTAGATTCAATCCTCGTATGATGTGTTGAAGTCGACAAGGATGAATCTGTTGAAGGAGGGCCATGATGAATCCCCCATCATTGACACAAAACACAACAAAGGATGTGTAGAGAAGATCATATGGTACAGTAACATGCAAGACTGACTTAGAGTAGACCATCATGATGGAAGGTGTACTGACTGCAGATAATGAGTAGTGATAATATTCTTGAACATGGGTATGGCATGCCTTAGTAGTATTGACTTGACGAGTTATGATACCAAAACCTAATGCAACAAATGACGGAAGCATTCTTTGAATGACTCAAAGCAGTGACAAGACTCAGGAAGTAGGTAAGACTCAAAGACAAATGGATGATCCAAGTACAGTATGCAAATGCAAATGAGTGCCATGTTCAAGAAATGACTAGGCACTGCCACTGACAAAGGGTGTAACATAAAAGATTTCCTTTTTACCCATCATGAACAATGAGTTCCTCATGTGTTTTTTACGAGCTTGATGAGGGTAACCAGATGCTCAGTATAGCTCATCTCATAAATGAGTCGAATCCCAAATATTTTCTGAACCTGGGATAGGAGGGGTTCGTCTAATGACGGGCCCTTCAATGTGAAAGTTTAACAAGTCCATAGAAGGTAAACTCGGTCGTCATTCCATGTTTAGAGAGCCTGAAAAGAACTAAAGAAGACTCCAACGGTTCTTTTTCGTAAAGTTACCCTCATCATCCAAAAAAGGGTAAAACAATGCAGGAGAGGACTCTTCTAGTCATGATTGGCTGGAGTATACCTTTTTCGTAAGTAGTGCCCCCTGGTCCAGAAAAGAGGTAAACTATTACTAGGAATATGACCATTCAAATTCTTTAACAAGCGTGAACATGACAAGTTCGCTTGGAAATCTTTTCGGATTTCAAAATCCTGAAAAGAGCTTAAAGATAGACTCGGGGGGGGGGGTTCCTTTTCCGTAGGAGTTTAACGAGCCCGAAAAAGTGATAAATCGTAACTCGGTAACTTATTCTCATGGTTTTAAGAGCATGAGAAAGAAAAAAGAGTAAGCTCATCATCATAAAATAATTACAATCTAAAGGATATAAAATAATGACAAAACATTCAAGGGATTGTTCATACCTGACATGACCGTTACAACGTGAGAATGGCATGCAAAGAACACTTAACAATTCCTGCACACTTGAAAACTAGGTCAAAAAGTCAACCAGGTATTCAAATGTTATAAAAATAATCCAAACTATAGAAAATGACCTAAAAAGCATCAAATATTTGAAAAAGAGTATGCCTTTTGTCTATAAATAGAAACAAAAAAACCAAATATAGTTACCATTGTTCATTTGCCAAATTTGGGAGAAGAAGTGCCATTTGGAGCCAAAATTTCACTTGTCGATTATGGGAGCTGGGAGCAACCATTTCACCAACCGTTCAGGGCAGTTAAATCTAAACGTCATCTAGCACATTTCTAGGGGTTTACATTTTTTATTTAGGTTCATTTATGGAGGTTTTGAGGTGGTTTGTGGAGGGATATTACGTCCTCGGGTCATTGCAGTTCACCTTTTCGGGATCTACGATGAACACGGGTCATCACAAATCCCACAAAAGTGGATTGCGATGATGTCTCCTTGTCAGAATTGACAGGGTGCGATGGCAGAAACGTCCAACCCAACCATCAAACATAGCCCAAAAAATGGCCTTTCAGTGGTTGAAGTGAGTGCTAATTATGTTGAAATGCCCCTTTTGGCAGGTTAGTAGCGGCCAAAATGGTCTCGGAGTGGTGTGAATGAAAACATGAGATAGATGACGTACAAGCTACAAGTGACCCACTATGTGTAGAAGCACTGAGGAACTGTGGTCTCCTAAAGTTCTTCCAGATCCAGGGCATGAAGACCCAAATCCCATTGCTGACACATATGCTTCGATGCTGGGATGCAGATCAGCAATATTTTGTGATTGGTGAGCATATACTTATTATGGCTGTTGAGGACATCTACTTTTTGACTGGATTGTCCCGGAGGGGGGACAATGTAGCTCTTACTGGATCACAGGGGAGTGATCAGATCGTGGATGACATGATCCTACAGCATTGTACTCTTCATACCTATGCTTCTAGTGGGAAGATTCCCATCAAAGAAGTACGGGAACGTTTGTTGCGTGCCATACTCTTTACCATCACGAGGATAGCAGGGAGCCAAGATCCTCACCTAGCTACCAGGTCTCAGATGCTATATGTGGAGGACTGCATGTCTCTGAAGATCATTAACTGGTGCGAACGACTCCTCCCAAAAATCCGAGTCCAGCTGACTAAGTGTCGGTGTGGAGATCTCAAACAGTTTGGATATAGTTCGATAGTGATCTCGTTTCTATTGGAGAGGGTTTCCCTCTTGCGCCCGTAGGTGCTGTTGGATGACATGGATCTTAAGGATCTTCACATGGCTAGATGGACATAGGTGATGGCCCACCATGGTGGGGGCCTTATCATCGGATATGGTCTTGAGTTCTTCACCTAGCTAGAGGGACAATTTCTCATGGTAGATTACTACCCATATAGTGGTATGGATTACAAAGATGACCCAGACTTGGCGCTGCCAGAGGGAGTAGTATGGGGAGATCTAGGTAAGAAAAAAACCCTTGTAATTTTTATTTTTGTATATTTATGATTTTTTTGTTATAGTGTTGACAAGTTAACAACATGTGTGTGCAGATGTGGGCCCCGTACGACCAATGGGAGTCTCTCTTCTTGCGAGGAGAGAGAGAGGAGAGGGAGCGATCATGGCTCCAACCGTACATGCTTCCATTGCAGATATGGAGGATGTCTACACAAACCTAATTGGGTTGACGTTAGACGTTCTAGAGCCGATAGAGTTACCTCGGCCTATGCAGGGATATACGGTGGGAGCTTCTACGCACTGCTTCACAAGGTCGCGAGAGCAGTTGACTGCTTCCATACTCAGCAGGCTATAGCTTCTAGACCTAGGGGTGTATAGGGCAAGCGTTAGGCCTTATGCTGTTATTATGTATGTACTAAGAGCTTAGAGGCCTCAGATGTTGTACTACTTAAAGCTACGAGGCTTCAGATTTTGTATAGACTCATTGAAAGCCGTCTTGCTTCAGATTTTGTACAATAACTACTTTTTATGATGATATATCTATATAGATATTTCGGCGGTTTTATACATTATGTGTTTTAAATGGATGAATGATGTGGTCTTGTTTAATTGTTCGCTTATAAAATGAGTTATTTACATGTTATGTCTATTTTTAACAATTCACGAATATGCTTATGTGTGTGCAATGTACCAATCTAAGATGAAGTTGGCCATGGAGTCAGAAACTATGTTCACGTCTCATGGAATGTGCAAGTACTGAATGGATTCGAAAGACCTTTCCAGAAGATGGATGCGTCTATAGATATAGAGTAAGGCAGGATCGCGGATGGCGTAGACTCGGTTAAGATGAGAGACCACTAGTTGAGAATCCAAGTGGATGACAATGTGGTCCATACCCAAAGAAATGGCGTCAGTTAGGGTTCCAATGACTACTTGATATTCTGCAACATTTTTGGTCGTGAAACCTAGATACATTCCCACTGAGATGATGAGCTCACCAATAGGTGAATAGAGTACCCAGGTTTCTAAAGCAAGGTTGCAGGTATGCCATCTGGAACCATCCCTGAATCTGTAGCAAGTTTCCATCTGCACACGTAGATAGAACATGATATAAGAAATGAAACAAGACCTAAGCACGCAAAAATCAAAGCATCACACCACACAAAAACACAAACACATGCCATGTACAATATATACAAAAGTACTTATGCATGAAAGACTCAAGCATAGTACCCCTTCAGGTAGAGCCCATTGCGGGGCTCACCCAAAGATATCCCATCGTAGTCTTCAAGATCATAAGCTCCCTTATCTAAGACAAGTTTCACTATGTAAGTTCCATGCCACATGGACTCAAACTTTGTTGCCCCCAACTTATCATGTTTTTGGTCATATGTGAGGACCAAATCTCCTTTGCTGTAGGCACGAGGTTCTACCAACTTATCGTACTGCGGTTTGATGCATCTCTTATGAGCCTCATTGGCAAGTGCGACATCTCGGCGAGTCTCATCGAGCTTAATGAGGTAGAGGAAGTGTTCTTCCTCGGCAGTAGTGTTGGGGATAAGTTCAATGGAGAGCTTGAGAGACAAAATTTCACACTCAATAAGAAGGACCACCTCCAATCCATACACTATTTGGAAGGGAGTAAAGCTAGTGGCGGTTTTAATGGAAGTTTGATAAGCCAATAGTGTGGAGAAGAGCATATTATGCCAATTGGACTTATGCATACCCACCATACATCGGACCATAGTTTTCAAGACCTTGTTAATGGCCTTTGTTTGTGCTAGAATTTGTTCCTAGACTACTACAGGAACAAGCTAGAACAATCTCATAATAAAAAGTAAATATGGAAGGATTTTTTTTATAATTTTGGTTTGAAAATTTATCATCAAGAAAGAAAATCATCTACAAACAAAACACGAGTACTAAATCATGAAAGTATAATAAAAACTATCCTGTTATCACATACAATATAAACCAGAAACATTAATGGCATGTTCATTTCATTCACAAAATATAAGCATTTACAAGATAAAATACGTTCATCAGGAAATGAAATTATACATTTGAGTAATCAAACAGATTCAAAATGAAATTAACATGAGAAATAAAAAGGGCCTATAAGTATGTATATATCAGTATCAGTCTTAAAGCTTACATAAGAGTCATCAGTCTTAGTTTGAGATATATCACTACACAGCCTTTTCCTTGAGCCAAAATTTGAACCCTATCTTCATTTCTTTCTCTACTCTTATATTTTTAAACATAACAAAATTGTTAACTAGAATTACTTTAAACTTATGGACATCTTGCTACTAGAAAGTATTTACAAATTCTTGGGAGCTTCAACTAACATAATAACTCCTTCCAAGCAATTGAACGCTTATTGATTCGTTCTTGTTCTGCTTCCAAGGTTCTAATTCTTTCTAATAATACTGCATTCAGCTGGTTCAACTTTTGAACTTTCTGGTTTAGCTCTTCAACTTGATTCTGCATCTGTCTTTTTCTTTTCATAGCTTCTTTGGACACAACTATCAGCTCCTGATAATGTGTATTGATATCATCCAAATCTCCTCTAAGTATTTTATTTGTGCTCATCAATATATTATTGGTCTCATTAAGAAAACCAATTTGGTACTTATGTTGTTCTAAAGTTTTCTTGAGATGGTCGACTTCTGAGTCTGTTTTTATGTCTCCCTGTACTGTAAAACCTTTTCCTGAAAACCAAGGAATGTCAAACTTCTTAAAGATGAACTCATCTTCTTCCATTATCTTTGATTGTTTCTTGTGAAAAAGCACACTTGGAAGTCATACCCTGTTCAAATCAAGTAGAAAGGGGTTTCTCTAAAACTTTGTCTTGTACTAGTTCTAATAAACTTGAATGCTCTTCTTCAATACAAATTTGCTGAGAGTCAATCACTTGTTCAGCTTCTACTTCCTCATCAGTCGAGGAATCCTCAATTACTGTTATCTTTTCTTTTTTTAACTTAGGATTTAAGATTTCTTTCATACCTAGTCTGAACTTCTTTCTTCCTTTGGTATTTGGTCTCCATTTGACCTCTACTTCCCGTGTAAGAGATTTTCCTTGAAGTTTTTCATTTGATTGCAAATTTTGACCTTTTGGTTCAGCCGAATGAAGAACCTTTGTTGTGCTCTCCTGTGCACATGTGAGACTTTGCTTTTTATCCAAAGAATTCCTCTCTCCTTCATGATTTATATCAGTTTTCTGCTTGTTTTCTTCATTCTCCAAAGCGGGTTCTTGATTACCCTCAACTAATTCCTTTTCAACCTCATCAACAAGTCTTTCAAAATCTTGGTTCAAAGATTCCTCTTGAACAGTATCTTATACCATCTCATCAACTAACTCCTTACTGTCATTTTTGACAGAACTAAACTGCTTATTCAACAAGCTTTTCTTGATTTGGTCTTCTTGCTTGTTGGAAAAACCTGACCAATACAAGAAATGGTTCCAACTTTTACCCTTCTTCTGCAATACTGTGCATATAATTAAATTTATTAACCCATGATGAAAAACAGACTAGCGAGTTTGATCTGTATTCTCTTTGATTCTATTAGACATCTTTTGAAGACTTTTCTAGAAGAAGAAAGGTAAATTTATCTTTTCCTACTAGTTCAGATGTTGTAAAAATATGATACGATATTGGAAAACCAGAGAAAATATCCCTTCACATGTGATGTAGCTCATCAAAATTTTAAGATCTTCCTTCCATTCAGGTTTAAATTTATCCAACTGAATTCCATTTTTCCAATTTATGGCTTTGGTCCATGGTAACAAGAAATCTTTTGGGTCGAAAATGAAAGGAATCTTCTTAAACCACAGCTCTCCATCTTTGATATGCCTATAGCCTCTGCAATCAACTCTTCTGTCAATTCAAATTTAAGAGAATCAAATACCACGATATCTTTATCATAACTCTGCGCAAAACAATATGATACTTCTGGATTAAAACTTGTGATTATTTCGAAGAAATTGAACCATCCCGCCCTTTCAAATAACTCTGCACACTGAGGAAATTCACTTGCCCAATTGGTATCCATAGGTTCATATCTATTATTCTTTCCACTTTTCTTCATCTCGACACTGTAACTAGGTTATGTATTTCATCAAGAAACTTTCAAGAAAGACTCAATTTCTTTTCTGCAGCAACAAAGTTAATACCGAAAACAACCTACGACAGATAGGCTTATGATTTTCAAATAAACCAGAAAGTATAAGAATCATGTCAACTCAAACCATGATTATCTCAATGATTTCTATACACTCTCATACACTTGTCATGATTAAGTATTAGGGCTCTGAACCTCTAGGATTATGTTTTTAACAGGTGACTCGAAGGTTCTCGCATTCTTTCTGGGATAGCCACAATCATCAACACTCCTTTCAATGATTTTAGGTTCTTGTAGCTCCTTTTAGCATCAACCCCTAGCTTTGCGCTACATCAATCTCCTTTATGCATATTCTTTCTTTTAGAAAATGGTTTCCAAAACAAGATTTAGATCATAAGGATGAAACCTAGGATAACTTTAAATATGAGTTCTTCAAACTTCAAAAGATATATAATACTAAATAGGCTAAAAGAACATCAATAAAAATAAATCAAAATTATTATAAAAACAAATAAATATATTAAAAGTGAAATAAAATTAATAATAAAATTGACATAAACCAAAAACTAAAATCTCAAAGAAACCAAATTTGTTTAAAAAAAAATAGAAATAAACACACATAGACTAGAACAATATTTAGTCACAACAGCCTTGACCTGTCCATTTGACTGTGGGTAGTACGGTGTTGAGTTTTCATGGAGAAAACCCAATCTGTCACTCATAAAGTGGGAACCATGGTCAGTAAATATCACTTGAGGAACTACAAACCGCGCTATTAGATGGTTGAACATGAAGAGTGCAGTCTTGTCATCGTTCATGTATGTAGGCATTGCCTCGGCCCACTTCGTAAGGTAGTCCACAGTTACAATGATGTAACTATGACCCCTAGCTGAGGTAGGCTTACAATGCATGAATTCAATGCCCCATTTAGCGAAGGGGTCAACGGCAATAACCGGGTGTAACAGGGGGGGATGGGTGCACTTTTTCATATGAAAATGTTGACATGGAGGACATTTTTTTATGGCCTCAATACAATCTTTGAAGATAGACGACCAATAATATCCTGCGTGCAGAATCTTCTAGGTTGTAGCCATTCTAGAGAGATGACCACCACAAGCCCCAGCGTGACAGTCATTTAGGACGTGTTCAACCTCATCATGAGTCAGACAACATCGAAGAATAGAATCGATACCATGGCAGTACAAGGTATCACTGATAATCAGATAATACTTCGCATAGTGGCGTATTTGATGACGGTCGTCGGGAGACAATTGAGGGTTGAAACATTGGGTTTGAATATACAAAGGGATATCTCCATACCATGGATCAGACGTATTGATAACAAACAATGACTCATCTGGAAAAGAGTCATTGGGCTCAGATTCTACATCAGCATGGGGAAGGTTGCAGATGAGCTCAACAAACACCAAAGACTTTTTAGACTTAGATTTTTCAAAAAGAAGATTAAATTCTTGCAGTATCATGATCCAGCGTGAATACTTTCCCCCAAGCACCTGACGTGTCAGAATGTGGTACATGGGGTTCGAATCGACGATGATGGTGGTGGTGTGGAGAAAAATGTAACGTAGGAACTTTTGCACGGCGATGATCGTCGTGAGAGCAAGCTTCTCGACATGTGAATAGCGCGTTTCAGCATCAACGAGACCTTTACTGGCATAGTAGATCACATGTTCTTGGGTGATCTGATCTTCTTGCACTGAAAACATGGCGATAGTGGCGTTGAAAGCATCGAGTTATAAAATGTAATCTCGATAGTAATTTGGCAGTTGGAGCGCAGGGCCATGCATGATGGCATGTTTCAAACTATCAAAATATTGTTGAGCTTGGTCATCCCAAATGAATTGGATGTCTTTCTTCATCAATAGCATGTAACCCTACATCTTTTGCGCGAAATTACAAACAAAACGCCTTCAATAAGTCGCTCTTCCTTGTAGACTCTGAAGTTCCATAATGTTAGTTGGAGGTGGGAGTGCGACAATGGCTTCCACGTTCAAGGGATCAATTTGGATCCCGTATTTTGAGACGATGAAACCTAAGAGGCATCCAGACTCGACACAAAAAATACACTTATGAGGGTTTAGACAGATATTGTTCTTCCTACATTTGAGGAAAATAGCCTTCAGATGATCTATGTGGAACTCGCGCTGCTTTGAGTGGGTAGGGAGGTCATCCAAGTAGGGTTCCACAAAGTCCTTCACATCTGGAATGCATACGACATGGCTTGTTGGAATGTGGCACCAACATTTTTAAGACCAAACAGAAGTTTACGATACACAAACGTTCCCCAAGGGAAAATGAATGCAGTCTTGTGTTGGTCGGCGGGGTGGATCTCAATCAGGTTGTACCTAGAAAAGCCATCCATAAATAAGAAAATGACACTTCCAGCACAATTTTCAATAATCTGGTCAATAATGGGAGTCAGGTAATTGTCCTTAGGACAAGCCTGGTTAAGATCCCAATAATCGACGCAGACGCAGATGGTACCCTATTTTTTAGTAACAGGGATGACATTTGAGACCCATTCTGTCAATGGGATAGGGTAAATGAAGTCGGCCTTCAAGAGTTTCTCAATCTTTGCCTTTATTGTCATAGTATTTGAAGGGTGTACCAGTTGCAACTTTTGGAGGACAGCTTTGACGTCGGGATAGGTTTTGATCTCGTGTAAAACACTGGTGGGGTCTATCCCAGGCATCTCCTCGTAGGTCCAAGCGAACACATCTCGGAATTGCTTGAATAAGGTTGTATAAGCAATGACTTCTTCAGGGGAACACTTCTGGCCTAACTGAATGTGTTCCACTACACCAGGAGTAATCAAAATGTCTACAGAAGTGGTAGGCTCAATGTTGGATAAATTTCCTTCGGAGTCCATTTTAAACACGAGTATCAAGGATTGGGAGCCAGAGTAGACATCCGGTGTAAATATGGTGCTAATGCTGTTCTCCACAGTATCCAAAATGGGAAGGAAACACGAACGATGATGGAGGTCTTCCCATGGAGGATCATCTGCGCTCATGATTTTCATAATGGACTCATCAGAATGAAAAGTCCATAGCAGAGGGTCAGATGATGTCCACTGTGAAGAACAGGAGGTTGAGGTAACAGCTAAGTTGTCCTCCGATGCTGACTGGATAGCCTCATATGTGATTTCGGCGGGTGACAGAGGCATAATGTCTCCAATCAGGTGTGTGGTGGCTTCGTTAGGTACAAGCCATGAATCAATGGAGTTGGGAATAGATGAGATCTGCGAGGAGATCATGTTCATCGTGGAAACATGATTTGGGGGATCCGAAGTAGGAAAGATGCCCATAAGGGATGAGTCCTTAAGGAGGTCGACCCCCACGCTCTCATACTGATGCAAAGATTGTCCAATCGAAGGAACATTATCGCCCGGGTGAGTAGCAGTGTTAGGTGTGCATAAATCCAGTTGACCGATAGTGACAATTCGGCCTTGATGAGGGAATTGTACTATGCGGAGATAGATGATGAGACCATAGTCATGGTGTAAAACCAATTACGACCAAGCAGAATGTTATAATCCAATGGAGCAACCACTTCCACATTAATGGTTGTGATCTTTCCCCCTAGCTCGATTTCTAAAACTTGTAATAGTCCATGAGGTTGAAAGCCACGTCTGTTGAATGCTCTCAAAGTGGTAGGAGAACGGTTCAACTTGGGAGAGCCAATGGCTCTCCAGCAGGAGTGGATGATTTGGTGGTGTTGTGACCATCCTTTATTTATGATGGGGAAGAACCCTGGGGGTTCGACGATCCAACAGTTTGAGAGGAAGGTTGGGTGTTAAGGGATCCAATGATGCCACCGGCTTGGGGTCCCTTGGGTGGTTTTGCGAGGTCGTAAGTGTTGCGGGGCATGTTAGGAAGATTATCAAACAATGTGTTGGACTGAGCATAGACTAAGTCTAGTAAGTGGGCACTGGCGATAGCTTGTTCCTCAGTGACAGCGCCTCCCATGGCAACATCTTGTGCTATGGTAGGGATGAGAGACTTCATAAAACAGTCTGCTAGGAGTTGGTCTGGAATAGGAGCCTTAATGAGACCTCGTCTCCTCCACCACTCATGTATATGATCTGAGATGTGAGTAGCGGTATTTTGATAGAGCGAGGTTAAAATCTATGTACCATTTTCATACCATATAGGCAGCTGGAAATGAGTAAAAAAATTCATAGCAAGAGAACCAAAATCAGGAAAAGAATGGGGTGGTAGTTCAATATACCACTTGGCAGCAGAACCAGTGAGAGTCCGTTGAAATAACCTAAGATGGATCAAGTTGTCCATCAAGGAGTTGGATGAACAGCACAAGTGGTATGTCATCACATGGTTTTTAGGATCCTCACCTGGATTGCCATCAAATTTTGGGATATTTGATGAAAGTTTCACCGGAATGGGTGGCAAATTAGTTCTGTCGTAGATGGGGTTGTTGGTCAGGCAAGACAGATCAGGCAGGTCCCAAGTAGACCAAAAGGGAGGATTTCGATTAGGATGCGGGTATTGATAGTACTGATAAGGCATGTGAGGACCAGTGGGACCTTGCAATGACTGACCATAGGGTGTCCCAAGAGGAAACTGGCCATACGGGTACGGGCCGCCCGGACCAAATGTAGGTCTGCCGCGATAGTAAGGTGGTCCATTACCATAATAAGGTGTCCCATTAACATAAGGTGGGGGCCCACGTCCGCCACCAGGAGGGGGTGGGCCGCCTCCAAATGGTGGGGTTCCACCACCACCGCTGGGTAGAATGGGCCACCACCACCTCTGCCGGGAGGAGGTGGTGGTCCGCTACCACTAGTGGAATAGGTGGACCCCCACCACCTCCATCGGGAGGGGGTGGTAGGCCACCGCCACCGCTGGAAGGGTAAGAGCCTCCTCCACCACCTCCACCATAGTAGGGTGGTGGTCCACCACCACCGCCACTAGGATGAGAAGATCCTCCACCACCACCACCAGGAGAGGGTGGTCCTCCACCACCACCACTAGGATGGGATGGTCCTCCATGAACACCACCAAGGGGGTGGAGCATGATGACCAAAATGGGGTGGTCCTCCGCTAGAAGGTAGAGGTCTGCCTCCTCCAGAGTTATGTGGGGGCCCACCACCTCTAATGTGAGGTGGGCTTGGAGCAAATGGGGGTGGAGGGACTTGAGGGACTGTAAGAGAGGTCCATGTTGTGAAACATTTTGTTGTCCCCATAGACTGTAAGGACTTCTGGGGTAGGGCACCCTGTAGAGTGCGTTTATGGGATTAAGCTGACCCGGCACAGGGTTCAGATGACTTGGATACGCTTGACTCGATGGTGGTTGAATTCCGTTGGACGGTCCCCCAACATGAGATAATCCCGAAATGGAAGGTCCAAGAGGTAAGGAATTTCCAATGGAAGGACTGATGGGAACTCCTGCCATGGTATTATGGTTAAGAGATGGGGGTTTCCCCCCAACAACAACTTGATAGCTGCTAGGTAAAGGTTGAGCCAACACTGGTTGTTGATTATTCACCATAGGATTAACGTTACCTGTAAAAAATTTAGGGGGTAAACAGTATCCTCCCCTCGAAGTTTGGGGTAGGGGAGTAGCAGGTGACGTAACCGTGGCGGTCACAGGTGTGTTGGACTATTGTCCTTCAACAGGTTGGGTCGTTGGAGGTACTGAACTGGTCTCCTGTCTAGGGGATGTATGTGCAAGAATGGATGGTTGACCAATTTCAGAAGTGGTCACGTGTTGCGTGGATGATTCCGGTGACTCAAAAGATAAAGAGCGACCTGGGATGGATCGGTAAGGGGGTAACGTCAATTTTTCGATCCTTAGTTGAAAATTTCGTCTTCGAAACTCCTCACCCATAGCACGTAAATGAGCCAATTGCTCATGATAAGGTGCTAAGCGTTCGTCGGGACTAGCCCAACTAGGTGGGGATGCAATGGAAAAATGGGCCACTAGGTGGCCTGGAGAAGATGTCCAATAAGCTGCTGAAGGACCAAAAGATGCTGTGGGTTCGTCCTGGGGTTTATTTATCCATTTGAATGATACAGGCTATCTCGATGCAGCGAGAGGTAAGCCTTGTGAAGTGGAGGTTGGGCCCTTCTCACCCCGCGAGGGGCGGCAGACAGGTGAATCTGGAGGAGTGTGGGGAAACAAGGGTCCTCTAACATTCAAAGTAGGGTTTTCCACTTCATGTGAGTTGACCCTAGCTTGTGGGTCCATCCTTGCCCTCGAAATTACATCCTGGTTAAGGGGATATTTGGGTGGCAAGTTTGGAATCCTACGGGACCTTCTCCAAGGAAAGTTAGCCAGAGTGACTGAAACAAAATTTTCTCCTAAGGCAATCTAAACAAAAGAAAAGAAGACTAGACAAAACCCTACACAGACTAAGGCCACAAGAAAACTTATGTTATAAGACTGGATTCAAAGGTTTGGAACCTCACAGGATTGTCAAGGCTTCGCAAATCGCTATATACCACAGGTTCCAATAGTAAAACGCGACAAGGAGGATTCAGACCATACCCTTTCCTGAATACCCTATTACATGGATGGTATGTGCGTAGTAATCTCCCTGAGTGTTGTTCTCGGTGTATTGCTCTACCAAGATGGCCAAAAGGTTAACTCAGTTGGTTTTAGGAATCCTAATGGTGTCTCTCAATATACACAAGGTATGTGGGAGCTCAAATCCGTAGTGGTGTTGTCTAATGCACAACCATACGACATGAGACATTTCGATATACTACTGAGTATGTGAAACAAATTTTGATATATGATAAGTACATGTGGTACTTAGTGGGTACATGAAATAGATCGATATACCGATAAGTACGTGGAAGACTGCAATACCCCTGGAGTACATGTTGATGTATATGTAACTTTGGAATGTATTTCATCTATGTATTTCATATATATTTATTGTGCCCTTATTAGAGATGTGTTATTCCTCTATAAGGAAGTGTCGTCATGTGGATTGACAAGTGTCGCAAGTGTTTGTACTTGTCGATGGGTTATTAGACCACCATCTATGGGGTCGGATCTGAAATATATATTATATTGTGGATGTATCTAGATAGACAAGTCGGCCCCATAGTGTAACTGGGAAAATAGGTTAAGTATAAATAGAGATCGGGAGATCTCTATTTGCATCATTTGAAAAGTCACACTTCTCTCACACAGAAAGTGGTGCACTAGTGAGGAGGAGGATCATCTGCTCTAGGAAACTATCTCAAGTGTATTTTGGTTGTACTTTGGTTGAGCCATTGCTCTTTCTATCTCTGAGGAAGTTGTGGGGTTTTTCACCTTAGGGTTTTCCCCACAGAAACTCTATGTCTCGTCTCTCATGATTTTGATTCTTGTGATGCTTGTCATGCTTATTAAGATTGTTATGCATTGATATACTCTATATGTTATTCTCTCAGTAAATATCCAAGAGTATTGTAAATCAATGCTCAAAATTTAAAATGGTATCAGAGCTAACCTGAGAAGAAGACATTTTGCAAAGACGAAAACTTGAGTTTCTTATTTATTGGGTTTCTCTCCACAGATTTTGGAAAAGCAGTATAGTAGATTTACTCTACTCATCATGGAGAATCTATCTGTCCCATCATAATTCAATTCTGAGCATTTTCAGATTTGGCCCTAAAAATTAGGGTTTCCACAAAAATAGAAATTTCTAGAATCTGAAGACATAGCAGGAAGATCCTTGCAGAAATTGAAGTTTAGAGCTTTGGATCAAGATTTTTAGCTGGGTAGATCTCTGGGAAACTCAAACCCTAATTCAGGGCTCTCCCTAGTGAACCCGAGAGGACAAAAAGACAAATCTGAAGGGTAAAGCTTTGCTAATCTCAAATTCTGAATGCACCAGCTCATCAAGGCACATCTTTCTATCCTTTCAGAAAGTTGAAATTCACATTTTTAATTTTTAGGGTTTTCTAACAAACCCTAATCCGGGACCAGATCCAGTTTTCAACATTTCAAGTGGTAAGACCTAAATCTTTTTCTATTTCCCTTTGAAGTACTCTTTAAAGATGTCTCACCACACCAAGCTTGAGGATAAGCTTGAAGGGGTTGATAAATTCTTAGCTTGGAAGTATAGGATTGGGTTAATCCTGGAAGAGAATGAGTTGGACTCATATATAAAAGAAGACATCCCTATCCCAGAGGATGAAGAGGCCAAGGTATTGCATAAGAAGAACTTGGTCAAGGAAAAGAGAATCATTGCTGATTCTATCAAAGACCATGTCATACCCCATGTGTCTTCTCTAAAGACACCCAAGGAGATGTTTGACTCTTTGACCAAGCTATTTGAAGGGAAGAACATAAATTGGAAGATGACTCTGTAGAATCAATTGAAAGGGGTCAAGATGTTGAATGAAGAAACCATTCAATCTTACTTCTCCAAGGTCTCTTAGATCAAGGAGCAACTTGAAGCTGTGGATGAAGTAGTGGACAATGGTGAAGTTGTTATGACCACTCTAAATGACCTACCTAGGTCATGGGACTCCTTTATTCAAGGAATCTGTGCAAGAAGGAAATTGATCTCTTTCAGTAAACTATGGGAGGATTTCTCTCAAGAAGAAGCTAGACTTGTAGCTCGTGAGGAAAAGATGGGAGGTGAAGATCAAGCTCTCGCAACTCACACCAAAAGAAGCAATCCCAAGAAGGAGCACTCTCGCTACAAAAGATCCTATCAAAAGAATAAGAAGGATCTAAGATGCTTCACATGCAATGAGAAGGGTCACTTTGCTTCAGATTGTCCCAAGAACAAAAGGGATAATAACAACAACTCCAACAAGAAGAAGAAGGGCAGCAAAAGAAAGTTCCATGCTCATGCTACCGAGGATGATGAGCTTCCAAAGAAGAAGGCTAGGGAAGAAAGTGATGATAGTGATGATGACTCATCAAGCAAAGAAGAGTATGTTCTAATCTCTTCTCTCACAAGTACTATCTCGCATGGTTGTAATGATTGGTTGATTGATAGTGGGGCTTCCAAACACAAACACATGACTGGGTTAAAGGAATCTTTTGTGAATCTATCTGAACATGAATCACCCCATAAGGTGAAACTTGGGGATGATTATCAATACCCAATCAAAGGAAGTGGTGAAGCCTCCTACAACCTAGATTCTAGAAAATCTTTGAAGATGAAAGAAGTCCTTTATGTACCTGGGCTCAAGAAGAACTTACTCTCCATCTCTGCATTGGATGCAAAAGGTATGAGGGTTGCATTTGTGGATGGCCAAGTCCTAATGTGGACAAAGGGAAAGACCATAGATGATGTAGTAGTGATTGGAGAGAAAGAGGGAGGTTTGTATAAATTGAAGGGACAACCTGAACATGCCATGGTGCATGAATCCATGGAGCCAAGTGAACTTTGGCATAGAATACTTGCTCATATGCACTATAGGGCACTTCCAATTGCAAGCAAGGTTGTAGAGGGTCTTCCTGAAATCAAGAACAAACATGAAGGTTTTTGCAAAGGATGTGCAAAAGGTAAGAACATTAAGAAGGCTTTCCCAAGTAGTGAAAGCAAGGCAAAAGATATCCTGGAAATCATCCACTCAGATGTATGTGGTCCTATGTCATCCAGTTCTCTAAGTGGGTATGTTTACTATGTCTCAATTATTGATGACTTCTCTAGGAAGACTTGGGTATACTTATTGAAGAACAAAGATGAGGTGTTTGATAAGTTCAAGGAATTCAAAACCTTGATGGAGAATCAAACTAACAAGAAGATCAAAACATTCAGATCCGATAATGGTGGAGAATTCACCTCAGGTGACTTCAAGAAGCTTTGTAGTGATTCAGGGAGTAAGAGGGAGTTGACTGCTCCTTATAATCCTCAACAGAATGGAGTTGCAGAAAGGAAGAATAGAACTATCATGGAAGCAGCAAGGACAAAGCTGCATGACTAGGATCTACTTATGCATCTATCGGTAGAAGCAGCTAGAATAGTTGTATATGTGCAGAACATAACATCCCACAAGATATTGGACAACAAGACACCAGAAGAGGTCTTTTCTTGTAAGAAACCTGAAGTCATCCATCTCAGAATATTTGGTTGTCCAGTATACACTCATGTCCCAAAGGAAAAGAGGACTAAACTAAATCCTTCAGGAAAGAAGGGTATCTTTGTGGGTTACACTGAAAGCTCGAAGGCTTATAGAATATACTTTCCAGGGTTCAAGAAGATTGATTTCAGTAGGGATGTAACATTTGATGAAAAATCAGCATTCATCAAATCAAGGAAGGCACCTATCAAAGTTTATGAAGAACCTAAGGAAACTAGATTTGAAGACACTACCATGACATAAGCAATTCCAGAAAGTGTTCGTGAGTTTGAATATCCGCAAGAACTTGTAGATCCACCCCATGAGGATAACTCTCGAAATAGGAAACCTGCATGGGCTAGAGAGCTCATTCAAGATGCAGAAAGATTTTGCATTCCAGAAGAAGAACACAAAGCAAAGAAGACAACCAGATCACATACCAGCTATATTGCTTTACTCTGTGAGATTATGAACAAAGAAACTTCCATTTATGAAGAAGCAGTGGAAAAGAAAGAATGGAAGGATGCCATGCTGAGGAATACCAATCAATAATGAGGAATGATGTTTGGGATGTTGTCTCAAGACCTAAAGAGAAGTCTGTTGTGACTTCCAAATGGATCTACAAAATCAAGCATGTTGCAGATGGCAGTGTAGAGAAATACAAGGCAAGATTCGTAGCTCATGGCTTCTCTCAGAAAGAGGGAATAGATTATGAAGAAAATTTTGCACCCGTAGCCAGGTATATTTCCATCAGAGCAGTACTTTCCCTGGCTGCAGTAATTAAATGGAAAATACACTAGATGGATGTCAAGACTGCTTTCTTGAATGGTGTAGTTGAAGAGGAAGTATATGTGGAGCAGCCACTTGGTTTTGAAATACATGACAAGGAGTCATATGTGTGCAGATTGAAGAAAGCCTTGTATGGCTTGAAGCAAGCTCCCAGAACTTGGTATGGTAGGATGGACAGTTTCCTATCTAGTTTGGGCTTTACCAAGAGTAAAGCATATTACAACCTTTACTAGAAGGTTGACGAAGGGAATCCTGTGATTCTACTTCTGTATGTAAATGACTTATTTGTAATAAGAGATGACATATTGATTGCAGATACTAATAGGAAGCTTGCTACCGAGTTCGATATGAAAGATTTGGGAATGATGCATTATTTCCTAGGTATGGATGTGTGGCAGAGTGTAGGTGGGATCTTCCTTGGTCAAGGGAAGTACACAATAGATATCCTGAATAGATTCGGGATGATGGATTGCAAGGCCATGGCCACACCTATGGCATCAAATCTGAATCTTCTATGTGATGATTCATCTAAGCCGGTTGATGTCTCTATGTATCGTGAGATGATTGGGTCCTTGATGTACCTGACAAACACGAGACTAGATATTTTCTTTGCTGTGAACACATTGAGTCAGTTCCTAACAGATCCGAGGAGTGTTCACCTGGTTGCTGTAAAGCATGTTCTAAGGTACCTGGAGGGTACAGTGGATTATGGGCTCAAGTATGAGGCAAATCAAAAGTTTAACCTGTAGGGTTATGTTGATTCAGATTGGGCTGGCAGTGCTGCAGATAGGAAGAGCACATTTGGATGTTGCTTCAGTATGGGAATAGGTGTGATCTCTTGGTTTAGCAGGAAGCAGTCCTGCGTAGCACTGAGTACAGCTGAGGCAGAGTATGTTGCATCCTATTCAGCTAGTTGTGAGGCAGTATGGCTACGAAAGATACTCTTTGAGTTATTTGATCTCCCGTTGGATGCTACTGGTATCTTTTGTGATAACGAGAGTTGTGTGAAGCTATCTGAGAACCCAGTGTTTCATGACAGGTCGAAACACATAGAGATCAAATATCACTATATCAGGGATATGGTGCAAAGAGGAGCAGTGAAGCTCCTGTATGTTGTGATGGACGAGCAAATTGCAGATGTGCTGACGAAGCCACTAGTCAGGGTGAAGTTTGAGTACTTCAGGGAGAGGCTTGGCATTCTTCAAATTGATGACACTTCGAGGAAGAAGTGATGGACACATTTGCTGAAGCCATTCCAAGCATGTTGGAAGGAGGATCCTTCACATGGCAGTGGATGTAAGCGCTGGATGATGAGCATCAGGATGATGTTCTGGTTTCTACTTTGTATGATCAGTTGGATCATTTATATATGTATGTATTCATCATGTTGGATGCTGGATATGATCATTTGGATCATTTATATGTATATGTATGTACGCATCATGTTGGATGTTGGATATGATCAGTTGGATCATTTATATGTATATGTATGTACGCATCATGTTGGATGTTGGATATGATCAGTTGGATCATTTATATGTATGTACGCATCATGTTGGATGCTGGATATGATCAGTAGGATCATTTGTATGTATTTTGTATATGCATCATGTTGGATTCTTGGACCATGTATCTGCATATGTATCAGGTGGATACATTGTATGATCAGGTGGATACATTGTATGATCAGGTGGATCATGTATGATGATATGTATCAGGTAGATACTTGGTATGCATCAGGTAGATGCATTGTATGATCAGGATGATCATGGATGATGAGCTTCAAGATGTTGATTCAAATGATATGCAGCAAGATGTTGTAGTGATGATGATCAAGATGATCATGTGTACATCAGGATGATGTATAGTGAGTATCATGTTGATACTCTATGGCTGTGGATCAGGTTGTGCAGATGAGCATATAATTTGGCCCAGGGAGATTTTGCAGATAGTCTATCGAGGTTTTCCCTATGGCATGTAATATGGCCCTAGGATATCTGGCAAATGCTCTTTCAAGGTTTTACTCTGGGAGGACATATAATTTGGCCCTGGGAGATTTGCAGATAGTCTTTCGAGGTTTTTCCTATGGCATATAATTTGGCCCTAGGATATCTGGTAGATTCTCTTTCGAGGTTTTGTCCTATGGCATATAATATGTCCCTGGGAGATCCGATAGGTTGGGATGTCTGCCCATATCAAGTCCTAGGATGCTCTTGTGATGTTTTTCCATGACCACATATAATATATCCCTAGGAGATCCTATAGGTAGAGTTGTGTGCTCGTAACAGCCTGGGATGTTCTTGCGAGGTTTTGTGGTGACCACATATAGTCTGTCCCTAGGAGATCCTATAGGTAGAGCTGTGTGCTCGTAACAGCCTGGGATTCTCTTGTGAGGTTTTTTGGTGAGGTCAACTATAATATGGCCCTGGTAGATCCTATAGGTAGTTCCATGTGCTCATAACAGCCTAGGATGCTCTTTCGAGGTTTTGTGACGCACATAATAAGTCTTGAGGATTCCACAGTATGGACAGTGATGACGAAGACCTGCAGGTGGTGGGCCTACATCTAGTATGAAAAAGGATTGGATCTGTAGAAATTCCTATGATGAGTAGAGTCAGAGATTGGTATAGATAGCAGGAGCAGTGACGATGACGATGACGATGCATCGGTGATGATGATCCCGAGAAGAAGACTTGTCTAGCAGACCTATGTCGAGAAATACCTTCCTAGTTAAGAGGGAGTGTTGATGTATATGTAACTTCAGAATGTATTTCATCTATGTATTTCATATATATTTATTGTGCCCTTATTAGAGATGTGTTATTCCTCTATAAGGAAGTGTCGTCATGTGGATTTACAAGTGTCGTAAGTGTGTGTACTTGCCGTTGGGTTATTAGACCACCATGTGTGGGGCCAGCCCTGAAATATATATTATACTGTGGATGTATCTAGATAGACAAGTCAGCCCCATAGTGTAACTGGGAAAACAGGTTAAGTATAAATAGAGATCGGGAGATCTCTATTTGGATAATTCAGAAAGTCACACTTCTCTCACTCAGAAAGTGGTGCACTAGTTGTTAAAATTCAATATGCTAAGACAGAAAATAGCAGCATTACATTCCATTTTCACAATAATAGCATATACAGGATCACTGAAGAAACAACAAGCATAGCATAAAAACAAGAGACACAAATTTATCCTGGGAAACCCTCATGGGGTAGAAAACCTAGTAAAGCTTCCTCAATATAGATGACCAACAATACACAAAGATGAAAACCAAAGACATGATCTCCTTCTCCACCATAGTAGACCTCTCCTCCACAAGTGAGCCTCTCTCAAGTGGGTGTGTGTGTCAAATGAGGAACACACCTCCTCTATTTATACACTACACTGACATATATTTTACACAAGTACATGTAGGCTCGTATTTAACCATTAGGTTAAATACCCTATTATAACTGATTGGGTCGACCCCCACATGGTGGATCTAATAACCCTAGTTACCACAACTTCTTGGAGGAATAAACATCTCCGGATTCATAGTATAATCACATCGGAGGTATGGAACGTCTCCGGAATAAATAAAGTACAATTATAATATTCTTTGAAGTTACAATATCTCAACACTCCCCCTTAACAAGAAGGATATTATAACAGCATCTGCACGAGCAAGGAGTCATCAACATCATACATGATACATCTATAAATCATTGGAAGCTTTCTCAACAACATCAGTAACTCAACCAGTTACTGGAACATCAACATCTTCAGTACTGAGTCTTTATCTTTTGCAGCACTCAAACAGCTACAGCAACATCAATATCTGAATCCTTACGATCGTCAACATCGTCATCACACGATCATCAGCATCATCATCACACGATCATCAGCATCATCATCACACGATCATCAACATCGTCATCACACTATCATCAGCATCATCACATCATCTTGATCTACAACATCTGGTTCATCACGATATACAACGTCGTTATCATACGATCATCAGCATTGTCATCATACGATCATCAGCATCGTCATCATACGAACATCAGCATCGTCATCATATGATCAACAGCATCATCATCATACGATCAATCAGCATCGTCATCATATGATCAACAACATCGTCATCAGCATCATCATCATACGATCAACAGCAACGTCATCATATGATCAACATTTTCCAGGGTGATCAATCCTGCTCTCTTTAGGACATACGTCCATGGATGATGCAATCCAGTCATGTACCTTTTGAACCGAAGTCCAGGGATGATCCAATCCTATCATGTACCTTCTGAACCAAATTTCAAGGATGATCTAGACCTATCATATACCTTTTGAACCGAAGCTTAGGGACGATCCAGTCCTATCATGTACCTTTTGAACCGAAGCTCAGGAACGATCCAGTCCTATCATGTACCTTTTGAACCGAAGCTCAGGGACGATCCAGTCCTATCATGTACCTTTTGAACCGAAGCTCAGGGACGATCCAGTTCTATCATGTACCTTTTGAACCGAAGCTCAGGGACAATCCAGTTCTATCATGTACCTTTTGAACTGAAGCTCAGGGATGATCCAGTCCTATCATGTACCTTTTGAACCGAAGCTCAGGGACGATCCAGTCCTATCATTCAATTCTCGGAGACCTCATGTCTACGGCTCAATTCAAAGGACTAAAGTCTGAGGACGATCCAATCCCCTTACCTATTCATTCAGGATTTTGTTCTTGGAGACATCATGTCTACGGCTCAATTCAAAGGACTAAAGTCCGAGGACGATCCAATCCCCTTACCTGTTCATTCAGAATTTTGTTCTCGGAGACATCATGTCTATGGCTCAATTCAAAGGACTAAAGTCCGAGGACGATCCAATCCGCTTACCTGTTCATTCAGGATTTTGTTCTCGGAGACATCATGTCTACGGCTCAATTCAAAGGACTAAAGTCTGAGGACGATCCAATCCCCTTACATGTTCATTCAGGATTTTGTTCTCGGAGACATCATGTCTACGGCTCAATTCAAAGGACTAAAGTCCGAGGACGATCCAATCCCCTTACCTATTCATTCAGGATTTTGTTCTCAGAGACATCATGTCTACGACTCAATTCAAAGGACTAAAGTCCGAGGACGATCCAATCCCCTTACCTGTTCATTCAAGATTTTGTTCTCAGAGACATCATGTATACAGCTCAATTCAAAGGACTAAAGTCCGAGGACGATCCAATCTCCTTACCTGTTCATTCAGGATTTTGTTCTCGGAGACATATGTCTACGGCTCTCTTTAGGACTGAAGTCCAGGGATGATCCAATCCCCTCAAGTCCACCAAGGACTTCATTCTTGAAGACATACGTCTACGGTTCTCTTTAGGACCGAAGTCCAGGGATGATCCAATCCCCTCAAGTCCACCAAGGACTTCGTTCTTGAAGACATACATCTACGGCTCTCTTTAGGACTAAAGTCCAGGGATGATCCAATCCCCTAAAGTCCACCAAGGACTTCATTCTCGAATACATATGTCTACGGCTCTCTTTAGGACTGAAGTCTAGGGATGATCCAATCCCCTCAAGTCCACCAAGGACTTCATTCTCGAAGACATACGTCTACGGCTCTCTTTAGGACTGAAGTCTAGGGATGATCCAATCTCCTCAAGTCCACCAAGGAATTCATTCTCGAAGACATACGTCTATGGCTCTCTTTAGGACTGAAGTCCAGGGATGATCCAATCCCCTCAAGTCCACCAACGACTTCATTCTCGAAGAGATACGTCTACGGCTCTCTTTAGGACTGAAGTCCAGGGATGATCCAATCCCCTCAAGTCCACCAAGGACTTCATTCTCAAAGACATACGTCTACGGCTCTCTTTAGGACTGAAGTCCAGGGATGATCCAATCCCCTCATATGTCAATCATGGGTACAAGTATCTTCATCCATACAAGTACATCAAGGCATCATGTATCCTCATCATCAAAACATGTATATCAAAACATTTATCCTCATTATCAAAACATGTATCCTCATCAATAGCATCAAATACATATATCATTAAAGGCATGTATACATCTATCATCAAAAGCATGTATTCTCACTAATACATCTATCATCAAAAGCATGTATACATCTATCATCAAAAGCATGTATTCTCACTAATACATCTATCACCAAAAGCAAAAATATAAGGGTCCTAAAAAAAATAATTCTAAGTAACTAAGTGTAGTAAATAGGTAACCTCATTATTGATGGGACAGACTTGTTATCAGATACTATGCTACTCCCCCTTTCGAGGAGAGTTCTTTTGAACTATACCAAACTTGTCTCTAAAGTATTCAAACTTCACTTGAGACAGAGGTTTAGTCAAGATATCAGCAATTTGATCCTCAGTGCTTATATATTCGAGCTTGATAGCTCCTCTTTGCACCATATCTCGTATATAGAAGTATCGGATCTCTATGTGTTTTGACTTATTGTGTAATCATTGGATTTTCAGTCATCTTAATGCAGCTTTGATTGTCACACATAATCACAGTGGGATCCATTTCTAAGTCAAACGCCCCATATAAAAGCTTCTGAAGCCATACTACTTCACAGCGAGCAGAGCAAACAGCCAAATATTCTGCTTCGGCAGTACTGAGAGCCACATTAGATTGTTTCTTGTTGAACCATGCGATCATGGCAGATTCAAGACTATAACATCCACCTGATGTACTCTTTCTGTCTGAGACACTTCCTGCCCAATTAGAATCTGAGTAACCATGTAAACGGAGTTCATGAACTTTAACATAATATAGACCAAAAATCTAAAGTACCTTTTAGGTACCTCACTACATGCTTTGTAGCTATTAAGTGAACCTTTCTAGGTTCTACTAGATATTGACTTAGGGTATTTACAGCAAAGCATATATCTGGCCTAGTATTTGTTAAATACATCAATGATCCAATGATTTGTCAATATAGGGTTAGGTCCACTAAATACGATGAGTCATTAACTAATAACTTCAAGTTGGAGTCCATGGGAGTGGCCATGGCTTTATACTCCAACATATCAAATCTTTTTAGAAACTTCACAGCATACTTACCTTGATTTAAAAGATTCCTTTTGGATCTTGCCATACTTCTAGACCTAAGAAGTAGTGCATTAATCCGAGATCTTTTATTTTCATTTCTGTGGCCATTTTCATGACCTGTTTCTCATTCCTTGTCAGAAAGAGATCATCGTCATACAATAATGGTATGATAGGTTCATCATCCACAACCTTAAGGTAAATGTTAGGAACAACTTTACTTCTGGTAAAGCCCGAGCTTTGTCATGAAGCTGTCAATTGTCCATTATTCACACTCTGCATTGAGTGATCTTCTGCATATCTATCTGTGCCATCTCTCGTCCGATGGGTCTACTAATATGAGCCTCAAAATCATTCGAACTCTCTGGTGAGTTCCTTCTTGCATCCATGTCATATGTGTTTAGAACCCATATTCAACCTTGTAGCAAAGTTTGAGATCCACATCACCCATGATGATCATTAAGCTCATCAATTGACTACCGATCCTGGGAACCCATACAGAACCTGATTACATTATTAAGAGAATGGTCTTATCTAGTCCCTTGGAGCAAAACATCTCATCATGATTCTCTTCCTCTTTCTAAGAGAATCTCTTAACCACAAGCTTTCTATAGTGTGTTTGATTTGTAAGTCTTTTGTTGAACATCCATCACTTGTTCAGAGTTCATCATTCATCATGATCTTTGCTACAAATCAAAATTAAGTACATGATTAGTAATACTTCATAATCATCAAACCATATTTATATGATAACCTATTATGCATACAAATATCATTTACATAGTTATGCAACTATTTTGACCAATACTTTGGCACAACACTTTCCCATATCCTGTATGCATACAGTGGCTATCTAGATGCCTTCCATCTCTACTAGAACATACTATCGAGAGTGTGCACAACTCTCAGCATGTCAGTAAAGAGGTTTCATTCTAGACAAGCAACAATGGAATGTTTGTCCAATTTATCAATCATATGCATATTAGTAGTATATTGTTCAATGCTTTATGAATGTTTACACTCAGCATGATATATTCTAGGAATACAAATATGCATACAAGCAATATTATTTACTATTTCTAATAACAACCCAAATACTTATCTTTTATGTTTGTGTGGTTGCCTCCCGCTTGATCTTCTGTATGTCTTCTGAACTTCTATTCATTCTGTACCACTGTGCATGCTCAAGTGTACACTAGTGTCATCCTCATGATCTCATACACAAACATACATTCATTAGTATATTCTCAATATTATCAAAACATTCTAATTCTAAATAATCTTGAATATGTACAGTCATGATCATTAGTATTCAGGGTTTCAAGGAAGTCTTCTTTTACTCATGCATATTCTTGTTTGATCTAGTTAGTTAAATCATTAACCAAGATAAGAGACATAATATGCATAAACCCTTGAATACTAACCAATCATACCAAGTATACTTACACAAGGTAAGATTCTAACATGACATAGGAAAACATACCTGGATTAGTATACCTGCTTAGTTATGTACAACATACCTAAACAATCTCTTCAATGATTTAGAGATCCTGAGCTAGAACCTGCATGTCTCGTAGGTTAAACATGATATAACAAAGTCATACATACCTCGTGAGTCTTTGTCTTCATGTTGTCATGGTTATGGAACTTGATTTGTCTTTTGTGATGTACCTATGTCTTGTTAGCAAACAACATCAACCTCACACAACACCATAATGCATAAGTACAATCATATAGCCCTAATCAATGAATGTATTCGATCATTCACATGCATTCATATTGTTACTAGGGTGATAAGACAATTAATAACATTAAACAAGATTGTACTAATAAATAACATGAAGACAAACACATTATGAACTTAATCAAGAATCAGATTTCAAGGCATACCTGAACCTCCTTAAGTCATACCTGTCGAGACTTTTTGTAGTCTTCTTATTTAAGGCCTTAGCCTCAACTCCCCCTGAAACTTGATCTAGAGATTGATTAGGGTTTGCTAGAGAAACCCTAAAAATTCAGTATTTGACTTTCACACTTCTGAATGGATGGAAGAATGTGTCTTGCTGAGCTGATCAACCTAGCATTCTTCAATTTTGAAATCTCCAAAATTTGACCCCTCAAAATTGCCTTCGAAACTTCTGGATCTTCTGGACAGGAACCCGAACTAGGGTTTGATGAATCCCACCCTTCTATCCAATCAAAAGATTCGATCCAAGACTCTAAACTCTTATTTTTCTGAGGAGCTTCTAGCCATGGACTCTGATTCCAAAAATTCTAACTTTCTCCGAAACCCTAAATTCTGGAAGCCATGAATAAAGGTGCTCCAAAAAAAATTCTGTTTTGACAGAAATATGCACCTGATTGTTTCTGCTATAACTCTGAAATTTCTGCTCCACAGGGTCTAAAAACCTTTTTTGCAGTAGCCTGACCTGTCATCTTTCCATCCTGATAGGTCTGACCTCAATTGGACTCTCTGAGAGAGAGTTATGCCAAGTGTCGCAACGTGACTTGTTTATGGGATAAAACAAGAGAGCGAACTTGTATGGAGTGCCACGTGTCACTGGTTCACCTTCAACCTCTGAAAAAAGCTTCCTAAGATAGTACAGTGTATGTAATACCTGTCACGTTTTACAAAATTTCATTTGGAGCTTCCTAGCCCAAGTTATGACCTTTTTTCCAAGGTCACCTGATTTTAACTGAGATCTGGAAGAGGCAAAAACCCTAACTTGTACTGATCATAACTCATACAGTACAACAAATATGAGGGTGCCCTTTTGACACAAGGTACCTGGGGATTTTATCTACGACCTGTAAACTTTTCAGATCCTGAAACTTTGCATAAATGGATTTATAGAGAAAGTTCCACGATGACTTGGTTTTTCTAAATAAAACCCTAACCTTCAAATTGTCGCAAGAGAAGCAAGTGTCGTAAGTGCCATACATTGCCTTCCTTTAGGTTAGCTCTGATACCATGTTAAAATTCAATATGCTAAGACAGAAAATAGCAGCATTACATTCTATTTTCACAATTATAGCATATACAGGATCACTGAAGAAACAACAAGCATAGCATAAACACAAGAGACACAAATTTATCTTGGGAAACCCTCATGGGGTAGAAAACCCAGTAAAGCTTCCTCAATATAGATGACCAGCAATATACAAAGATGAAAACGAAATACATGATCTCCTCCTCCACCATAGCAGAACTCTCGTCCACAAGTGCGCCTCTGTCAAGTGAGTGTGTGTGTCAAATGAGGAACACACCTCCTCTATTTATACACTACACTGACATATATTTTACACAAGTACATGTAGGCTCATATTTAACCATTAGGTTAAATACCCTATTATAACTGACTTGGCCGATCCCCACATGGTGGGTCTAATAACCCTAGTTACCACAACTTCTCAGAGGAATAAACATCTCCGGATTCATAGTATAATCACATCGGAGGTATGGAACATCTCCGGAATAAATAAAGTACAATTATAATATTCTTTGAAGTTACAATATCTCAACACTAGTGAGGAGGAGGATCATCTGCTCTAGGAGACTATCTAAAGTGTATTTTGGTTGTACTTTGGTTGAGCCATTGCTCTCTCTATCTCTGAGGAAGTTGTGGGGTTTTTCACCTTAGGGTTTTCCCCACGGAAACTCTGTGTCTCTTGTCTCTCACGCTTTTGATTCTTGTGATGCTTGTGATGCTTGTCATGCTTATTGTGATTGTTATGCATTGATATATTCTATATGTTATTCTCTCAGTAAAGATCCAAGAGTATTGTGAATTAATGCTCAAAATTTAACAATACAGTGCTGGAAAACAACGACAGCTGCCACTCTTAACGACGCTCGAACACATCTCTAACTTACACACAAGTCGCGAAAATTTTTACCCTAGTTCTACCATTAATTTTATCTGGACGGTTAGGTGAATGCATGAGGTTAGTACATAACCAGAAACATAATGCAAGCCCTAACTACATGCAAAAATACACTTTTCTTTTGATGAACTCTATGTATGGGAAGGACAAATTTCTTTCCAACGATTTTACCAAAACAATGCAATGCAACACAATCCCAAATCTACCAAAAAATGATTATGAAGTATTCTTTTTCTTTTCGAGCGAAACACAAGAAATAAAACAACACTACTAAGCCAAATCAAAGCATGTTTTTCATTTTCTTTTATCTTTTCAAAACAAAAATGATGCTAAGCGATGAAAAGAGAGAGTTTCTATGTAGAGTATGCAAGCTTTTCACTTTCAGTACAATGGCCTAAAAGCATAAAAACCAAAAGATGCATATAACTTTCCAAGCATGGAACTACTTTTGCAAAACTTGATATCTATTCAAATTTTTAAAGAAAATGAGTAGCTCATAATTCGTGAAAAACACAAGTAATTCAATTTTCTTTCAACTTTTGCAAAAGATCTAGAAATGAGACATTCCAATGCATGTACAATTCTTCAAATGAGCTTGAAAAATGATGGAAATAAAGCACTTTTGATCTTTCAATGGATGTATCAAAACAACAATTTGATAACGGCGATTATTTTAAACATAAATATTGAAATGAAAAGATTACTTGCAGCACTCCAATAACTCATAAAATCTCAAGAAAACACAAGCACTCAAAGGACTTAAAGTACACACAAACACTCAAAATCAATCAATAACAAGCAACACTAACGCAAGCAAAGCTCACAAATGTATGCAAATGAGGTCTGGAAACCAATCCAATGCAATGACCAGATCAGGCAAGGAGAGGAGGGAATGCAAGGGTGAGTGGATGCAGGTGGGGGAGACCAAAGTGTCCACCACTACCAAATCTCAGACTTGTCGAAGATGGAACCCAAAACAACTCCAAATAAAACCAAACAACTCAATCACACAAATCAAAATCGGGTCTCTGACTGGATCTTGTAGCACAGAGGGATTTTGCACACAAACCAAAACTCAAATCATAAATGGAGAATGGGTGTATGTATGGCAATTTTGGCAGATCGACGTAGCCTGTGTTTCTACACAGTGCGACGTCGTAGTTTACTAATGTGGGAAGTGCGACTGTGTCGCAGTAGACCAATGAAAGGGTTGCGACGACAGGCTATTAGACAAAGAACATAGATGAAAAATGAGACAGTGTCACTCTGGGTCCACTGACCAGGCGCGACAAGAAAGATTCAAGTTCAAAAATTAACCAATTATCCAAACAATGAGCAATGAAATGGTTTGAAAATGAGAAGTACAAACTCAAAGGAAGGTAATCAAACTCTTCAAAGTGAAGATCTAATGGTGAAAATAGCTTAAGAGGAAAATGACAAATAAAATGGTTTGTAACAAGAAATCAACTAAAAATGACATTCAAATTGACAACTACAAAACAATGTTATTCCATAGTATGGTCTCAAAATTTTGTTGACGAACAATCCACTCATTCGGACACAAGCCGAATCTCCCTATCTCAATGTGAGTCTAGAACAAATAGAACAGACTATAAACCACTTTCCTAGATCTAGTTAAGGATCAAGTTATTAGATTTCTTACCTTAAGTTTGTAGCCCTTTCTCCTGGATGTTGTTCCATGCCTTGCGGTCATCATATCTAAGCTGCAACACCTACCAAGATACACAAAACAAGATAAACAAGTAAAAAGAATCTAAACGATAACAGATCTAAGTAAACAGCTAAGCAAGTAAACTACACAATATCATCGACACAACAATATTGGTGGAAAGCATTTATATTACTGTAAAAAAATAGGGAAAGTACATAGAAGAGAACGACTACAACCAGAGCTTAACGAAGTAATCCTTCCCCATACAAGCCAATGCCATATCCTTGCAAGGAAGTGTGAGTCTCTCAATGGACGAGTAGATATCTCTCTAAGATGATTTCACCAGCATGTAAACACTATAGACTTCCCTCCTTTGGAGTGGGATAGAGCTTCATTTAAATAGGACTAAGTGGATAGGGTATGGATAGGGTAGGCTGAGATATGGTAAGAGAGAGATAGGAGATCCTTCCAAGAGGTTACGAATCGAGTGCTAGCTCTCCCAAAAGTTCAAGGATAAGGATCCATGTCAGCTGTCTCTGAGAATGGGCTTGAAGGATCTATTTTTTCCATTAACTGACATCGTCACACCTTGCAAGAGGGAAAGATGCGATGTCTCAGGTTGCATGAGGGAATCTTGCGATGACCTCTCAAAACCTATTATGAATGGGTTAATATCTCTTCTAGGCTAATAACTTAATCAATGAAACTTTAGGGATGTATACACTCAGTCATATGATAGTAATATTTTAGGTGTAACAGATGCACTATGTGGCTGCATTGACTGCAACTCTATACTCAGCCTCTCGGGAAGAAAGAGCTAAAGCAGTTTACTTTTTGGTCGACCAACATATAGGTCGAGATCCAATCATGAAAGCAAAACCAGATGTTGAATTTCGATCTGAGCTATCTCTAGCCCAATCTGAGTTAGCGTATCCAACAAGGTTCAAAGGAGACCCGGCTTCATAGTGAAGACCATAGGTATTGGTCCCTTGCAAGTAATGCAAGATCCTCTTTGTTTCCTTCCAGTGAAGCTCATGAGGCTCCTACATGTATCTGGAAACAACACTAACTACATAGGAAAGATCAGGTCAAGTGTGTGTAAGAAACATTAGACTCCCAACCAACAACCGATACAGTGTACTATCCACCATAGGTGTGGAAGAACCATCCTCAAAGCTGATCCTTGAAAGAAAAGGAAATGTTGTTGGTTTTCATTCGCTCATGTGGAACCTATCAAGCATATCTGAAACATAATTGGACTGTGAAACCTTGATTCCTGAATCACTCTGAGTGACTTCAAGACCAAGAAACTATCTCAACAATCCAAGATCTGACATGGAGAAGAAGTTATGCAAAGCTATTTTTACAGATATGATGCATGAAGTGTCACTCCCAGTAATCAATAGATCATCAACATATAGAACAATCAGAAGTAGAGAGTCACCTTCATGTCTCATGCAGACATTCGAACCAGATTTGCTTTTGAAGAAGTTTTATGACAAAAGGAAGGAGTCCATCTTTGCATACCAAGCTTGGGGAGCTTGTTTGAGTCCATACAAGGACTTCCTCAATATGCATACTAGTGAAGAGTCTTCAACATACCCCTCAGGTTGCTTCATGTAGATCTCCTCCTCTAGATCTCCATGAAGGAAACCACTCTTGACATCATGTGATGCACTTCCCAGTGCTTGGATGTAGCAAGAGAAAGAACATGAAGGATGGAATCCATCTTAGCAACAGGTGCGAATGTGTCTGAGTAATCAATCCCATGGACTTGAGAGTAACCCTTTGAAACCAATCGAGGCTTGTATTTGCTAGTGACTCCATCAAAGTCCATATTAGTTCTATAAACCCACTTGCTCTGAAGAGACTCATATTCTTCATCCATAGCTGCTACCCATATTGGATCTTGGTAGGCTTCAAAGAATGTCTTTGGATCTGATCCAATCATAAGAAATCATCCCTTAGCTAGAAATGGATATGTGTGCAAGAGTAGATCAGATCTAGTTGTTCTTGAAGATGATGGATTTCCAACAAGATCATTGGTGGATGTAGTAGTAGTGGTGTCCCATGATGTAATAGGATTTTGAACCTTAGGTGCTAGATCTTCAGGTTCTTGTGGATCTGGATCTAGCATTCGCTCTACCTTATGAATCTTCTTTTTCTCAACTTTCTGTATTGGATCTTTTCCATTCAAGCAACCTTTGCAGGTGCCTTGGGAAAATTTGATCTTGGGAAGCCCTTTAGTCATCTCTTTAGTATGCAAGTATTGCAAGTTTTGATAGTTAATATGCTGAAATATTCCATGCCACAATCTACTCTCTTCATTGGCATGAATGTGAAGAGAAGATTCCCTTAAGAGAGGTAAGAAGTGGGAGAACTCATACAATTTCAACTTATGATTTGAAACAACTTTTGCAATGGTAGAACCTGATACCATGTCCTGAATTTCGATCTTATTTGGAGAGAAGATCACCCTCTTGGGATCTCTAGTATGGGTCATCTGATATACTGAAAGTAGATTAGCAGTGAGAGTGGGTACATAGAGTACATCCAAGAAGTATCCATGATCTAGTTTTATTCTTCCAATCCCATAAGAGGAGACCTCAGAATCATTTGCCAACATAATGGATGGTCCAACAGTAGCTTCGAATCTAGTGAAGAGATTCTTGGAGGAAGACATATCCCTTGATGCTCCAGAATCTATGATGAAGGATGATTGCGTTGATGCACATTCCATGAGGGCATGGCATCTCTCTTTGTTCTCAGATCCAGATGGTTCCCTCTCTTTCTTTCTAGCACATGCAGGTACTAGAAGATTATTTTTTTCAAGAAGTGAAGCCATGAGATAAATGGTCTTCTTCATACATGAGCTCTCAGGGTGATATCCTCGATTACAGTATGTGCACTTTGATTTTCCCTTCTGAGATTGTTTATCCTTCTTAAGATTCGAGGCTTCATCTGACTGTATGGGATCCTCCTTCTACTTGGTATCATTCGACTTTCTATCAAAAAAAATTTGTTTTCCTTTTCCATTCACTCTCCTTGACTCAGTAGCTGAAAGAGCTTAATCCAATTTTTCTTTTATCACTCCAATGTGCACTAGCTTCTCCTCCTCAAGAGTTAGATATTGGATGAAGTCTTCAAGCAAAGGGAATTTCCATTTTGCAATGGACAACTTTGCTGACTTGAAGGTAGAAACAAATACTGAATAATCAGGGCCTAGCTTCGACAGGATGGAAAGGATGATTTTTTTTCTTCCTTCTCAATCCCATACCTCTTCAACTATGAAATCGAGTTCTTGAATTTGTTGAGAAATTCATTGATAGTTTCAAAACTACTTGGGCTCAAGGAGATGAGCGCATTTTCTAGCTTATGCCCCTTCAAATCATCTTTCTAGCGAAGGAGGGATTCGAGCTTGTCCCAAACCTCCTTTGGAGTCTTCAAATCGATAACATGAAAGTGCAAATCTTCAGAAATGCTAAGTAGCAGCAGTCCTACTGCTTCATCAAGCTTGTCTAACTAATTGGATTTCTCTACTGCACCAATGGGCTCAACTGTAGAGCCATTAACCACTCTGGAAAGACTCTTCAAATTCAAGAGAGTGTCCATTTTAGCCTTCCATTCGAATTGGTTGAATGAGTTCAACTTGAGATCCATGATAGTGAAGAATTCAAAGCTCGTAGAGGGAGATTCCTGCAAAACAAATGAGAATTACGAAAAGAAGATCTGTTGCAATTTGAATTGAGCACTACCTTAGGACACTGAGTACATGTTACTAAGTCCTTCACACCTGGCTAGACCTCACTAGATTGCTCCAGAGAATTCAAGGCAATAACACTAGGATTTGCTGTGGAAACTCAGAGGCTTCTGGTGCTTAATGAAAGACAGTTGTTCAAGGAATTGATGCAACTGTTGTTGCCGCAATTTGAATAGCTGCTGCCAGCTCTGATACCATGTAATATTTCAAAAGTAGGATCACTCAGCAGTAGCAGACCTCACTAGAATTTACTCATGTAGTGCAAAAATAAGAAGAATAAATGTTGAATCAATAATCACTCATTACACATAAAATTGAGAAAAACTGGTGTATCATATATCAGCTGTAAGTTGTCACTCTGTAAAATGAATAATAACTGAATAGAATCAATGAGATTCGAATTCCTCTATGGCATTCGAATTATCCTCAAAGTGTGGCTTGGATAGCATTGGAGACATCATCCAAACTAGTGGAAGTGGTCATAAAAGTCAGCTAGTCAGTCAAATGAGTCCAACTGAGTTTAACTGAGTGCATGGGAACTGATGTAGGGAAGGAGACTCGAATGTGGGTGCATGAGAAGATGTCAATAGTCAAAATAGAAATTCTAGTATCTCTGGAGGTCTAACCAAGTGGTTCAATCAGTTAACTTATCAATCATCCCATGAACCAAGGAACCGAGTCATCAACCAACTAACTAACTGAAGTAACTCCTGAATAGGTGGAAGAGGGTGCACGTGTACTCTAGTGATGAAAACAAGGGTGCATCAGTGGCTAGGAGGGCTAAAGATGAGCAGAAACAGGCTCCCGGGAGATGCAAAATAAGGACTAGGTGTTGGGAGACTTCCATATGGATGAATGGATGAATGTAAATGCATGCAAAATTGCATGAAGGCATGCAAAATACAAAAATGATGGTGAGAATATTCCAACAATTCTCCCTCATTGTTGTTTCCACCTCATTTTATTCACTATGCATTCGTGATTCATCCAGCAAGCTCCTTATAAACATCTTCTACAACATTTACATTCATGATTTGTCCAGTGGGATCCTTATATGACCAGGATGCTGTGAATTTACAGGTATGTGTAGAATTTTGCAATATGGATTGGATTTTCAAATATGTGTAGCATTTTGTATGTGGAGAATAGACTTAGATATATGGTTTTAACTTTCCACAACCAAATTGTTTGAAATTTGTAATGCATTATGAAACTAGTCTATGGCAGAAAAGTCTCCAATGACCCACACTAATGAACCAACAAAAAATAACACTTCCTAGATTGTACAACCTCACTGCCATTTTTCGCAATTTCCAATTTCCAAACCTTGTACGATAGAATTATCTTGATAATATGAAATGGGTTGTGTAAAAAACAAACACCAACCTTAGATGGTATTGCTATGGCATGTGATCTCTGCTTCTTTTCCTCATTTAATGTTTTATCTCAATGCCATATTGGAATATTGATCTTGTTGTTTAGACTTCTCTTATAGCTTATGGTCATCGCTCCCTCTTCTTCATCGACTTTTCCCCATGTTACACTAGATCTTCTACAAACCCATCTACAAACAATGTCTAGAATTGGTATACTTGATCAAACAAGTAATTTCTTCATATTGTTAGTTTTTTTGTCTTTATGTTCTTTAAATTTATTCTATATGCATTATTGGGTTATTTAACTAACCCATATTAATATAACATTTTTTATTAAAGTTTATATAGAGGAACAATGCAAATATTGCCACTATATTAAGGTCTCTAAATAAAGTCTCTGACTTGTAATGTCACCATATCAGGGGTTTTTGGTTGTCTTTTATCCTACGTGTGAAATTCGTGCATGTTAAACCAACAAAATGCATGTGATCCATTGTATTTGATTCCTCCAAGATAGACTGTGTTCTTTGCAAGTCAACTTCATGGCCTTCATGATTGCGTGCAGGGTCCTCTAATGCACGGAGGGGCTTCAAATGACCAAGGGAGGAGATGGAAAAGGCGCTAAACAATTGAACGACTTACACCAAAAGTTGCAAACATGTAAAAACATGGAGGAATCATGATGCAGACCCACAGAGAAGAAAATCAATGGTGGAAATGGGTTTCAGCACTAGAAAGTGAACGATGGTTAAACTTGAGAAGGTGGAGCGAAAATTAAACCGCTTACCATGTGGCAAGCATTGGTGGAGTCTGCTATGAAAAGAGATTAAATTTAAACTGCTCATCAAAAGTTCTGAAACCACCTAAGCATATGTGATATAAAAGGTTTTTTCAAACTTTTAAACAATGCTTTTATCGCTTATTGCCTGGAGGAAAAGAAGCCACGGGAAACACGTCATTGTATTCGTCAACTAGAACAATAGTGATCAAGCTCACTTTACAAGTAGATTGAAACCCTCAGTGTTTAGATTTCGTTTCCCAAATGGAGAAAACCCAAGAACTTCTTCCCTTCAATAGAAGTTCACATGAAAATGAGGAGCTTGTAGTTGACATGGAAAGGGATATTTTCGACCCTGTTTTGTCTATGTGTAACAATTCAGAGTCTAAAAAGAAATTAATGGATTTTAAGTCGCACGGAAAGGATTTATTGAATCTTTTTTTGTTCCTTTATGTATTATTTTTGTGTCGAACAAACCCTACAGTTCCCCAAATTTGTTGGTTGGTGTGCGGCGAATTATTCGTAGGCCGAAACGGTAATAATTAATGTACATACAACCAAAATTCTATGGTGAGTAAATGCACAGAATTTTCATGAGGTTCTATGTTTACTTGAAACGTTTCCCAAAAAACCTAAATCGTTTAATGAAGAAAATGTGGTAAAGTTTGATAGAAATGGCATTCAGGCAGAAAAAGACAAGTTTTTTCTACAAGTCTTGAAAGATGGCCAGTTGAATGAAGATCTATCGTTCCCTTTGAGTATTGATGTCTTTCAGTGAGATACCCAGTTATTTTTGTCCTTGTTGAGTCAAATTTTGGGTCTAGATAATGATAAGTCAATCACGGAAGTTACGTTAGGTTTCCTTCTGCAAGTAATTTCACCCGAGTCATAGTCGAGTCCAGTGTGTTGTTTTAATTTTGATGAATTCCTAGTTGAAGAGATTCATGTACAGTTGGTAAATTTCCATGAGTTCAAGCATTTTAGATATCATTAATATCTGTTGAACTTGTTCTCATGTTCAAATATTTCAGAATCGAAGTTTCTTGGTACCATCTTTTCTCATGACCTTCATAAACAGGTCAATATGTTTGAGTTCACCAATACAGTCATGGAAGAAGTTTACAAATTTATTTTTAATGTTGAATTTCCCTGAGTGTTGGAATAAATGAAAGAAACTTTGCAGCCTACAGCAGAAGGTCGAACATGTGATTGGTTATTGTATAAAGAACATACTATTTTTAGAGTGTATGGTTTTACTGGAGCACCATATAGGTTGCTATCCTTTTTAACACCAAGGGTTTTTTTCTTAGAATTTATTAGACAACAGATGCAGTCAAAAGAACAACATTTCGGTGCTTTCAAAAAATCATTAGATGTGAAATTCCCTCTTAAAGTTTGTCCATTCATCATTAAGACTAAGGCATCCCTATCTGTAGTAGAAAATTTATTGAAGATCATAGATTTCCAAGAGGATGAAAGGATTAATTATGATCCTCATCAAATTATATCGCAAAGGAGACAACAAAATAGAAACAGGGATTTTGATCATCAAAGAGTAGAAGGATTAAAAGAAATCACAAATTTATTCAAGTTATAACAAGATACGAAAGAAGTGAATATGGAAAAAACGGACAATTTGGCAATGTTGGTTCAGATACCAGCCAAATCTGATATCACCAATAAGAGAAGTATTTTAGAAGTTGATAGTATGGATTCCGATGAAGAAGTTTCAAGAAAGAAATCAAAAGTGGAATGACGGAAGGAAATTATTAGTATGGAGGAACGAGATTTATCTTTTCCAGAAAAAACTACTTTGATTTCATAGCCACCTACAAATATGCAGCAATATTATTTTTTAGAAATAAAGTAATCTGGAAGTAACTCTAAGTATAAGTCCAGATTTGATGTCCTTTCACAAAATACAGAAAAGAAGAAGCAATATTTGGAAGAAACTCAAAAATTGTACCCTCAAGTAAGAAGGTTGGAAGAACAAGGATTTTCCCTTCTTACAATTGCGGATCCAAGAAGAAACACTATAATGTTTGCAGTGGTGAACGATGATAAATTTTCTGAAATGGAAGTTAATGTTGATGCGATTAATACACCCAATAATATTCAATTGCGTAAACAAATAGGAGATGTCCTTTATTCTGATTGATTAAAATCCACTTTAAAATTTTCTAAATTGTCGTCTATCATAGCAAAGTTGGAGAGTCAATTGAGGCAAGAGAATGCATAAAACAAAGAAAATTCGATGCAGATTAAAAGACTACAAATGGACCTTGTGGCCATGGGAGTCGAGCCATGGAACAACCAGTGTACCAAAAGGATCCTTGATGAAAAAGAAAATACCATTCAAATTCTCAAGAGAAAATTGAAGGTGCCAAATAATCAACATGTGAAATCGCCAAAGTTGACAACATTACAACAAAAAAAAGAATCCATATATCAAGAAATGATGGATCACAAAGGTAAAATGTTAAAGTTACAAGATGAAAAGCATGCTTGGGAAAAATAAAGGATTGAATTGTTGTCACAAATTTCATTGTTGAATGCCAATCAGATTGAAACTGTGCAAGTGCCAGAGAAGCCAAAGGATCAATCTCTATGTACAAATGAAGGACAAAAGAAAAATTCCTCCATTGAGGAACTGACCAGTTCTATGTCACAAATTAGTCTAAAATATGTAGCGATAGAAGAGTTGAAAGTGGAAAACTAGAAGTTGAAACAAGAAGTAATTGAAAATTCTGGAGAAAAGAAAAAGGCTTTAAGTGATAAAAGTCAACTACAAAAGAAAGTTGATGAATTAAAAGATAGATTGACAGGTCGGCTTCCATTACAAGGGTTTTACCCTAGGGTTCTATATCAATGAAGAGCATCTTCGTGGTTCATTTTTCTTGTCTGTTGTGTTTGTGATGAAGGTTTCTCTGCTAACCTGAGCTATGGCTCATGGTCAGCATTCCATTGGGAAAAATAATGATGGAAACTCTAATTTTGAAGGTAAGTCTTCTCAGGTTCAAGTTCTACATTCCTGCTCTTACTTAGTAGATGTTTTGGGATATAAAATGTAGAGTCCTGACTTGTATATAATGATTGGAATGCAGGTCATGACAGGCATTTCTCTTCTGCGTGATCATTGCATAACAGTGGGGATATTGGACATTGGTAAGTCTAGAATCTGCTAACTCTTAACTCCTCCTCTCGCCCCTGTGGGCATTACTGTTGATGTATGTTGGTACTGGGATCTGGTTAACTTATTTGAGTTCAATGTGACAAGTTTTGAATCCCTAGAAGTCGCCCTTTTGGCTGGACTGTGGTGTGAATGTACCTATTATCGTTTTGCAGACCCTAGAGGTTATTAGTGTGTTGTTTGGCTATCCGTCCCTGTGTTTAAACTTGGTTGAACCCTCTTTATTTGGCAATAATGCCCAAGGATGAATTGAGGTTTATGTAACAGTTTTATGTGTTCAGAAACATATTTGTATGGGTCCTAAGATGCGCTGCTGGGTAATATGTATGAGGGTTGATACCCTATCTAAATCTATACGTTTTATATGCATATGGGGTTTGTTTACAGTTGTAACACTATCTGCGCTCTCTATTTGGCAATGAATTCGTATTTAACCCAATGAAGGGGATGTCTATAATTCTGCGTTTTTTTAAGTTGTTGCTCCACTATGTGGTCTTCTTGATTTGATGGCTTTGTGTTTTTAAATGTAAAAGAGTAGAGTGCTTCTTGTTGGAAAAGAATGATGGAGGGAAATACGTAACCCTATAATTGTGTTATCTATAAGTCTAGAGAGTTCTAGGTTCTCACTTCTGTGTTTTCTGTTTATTTGATAGAAAGACAAAAGGATCCTTAATGAGCACGATACCTGTATCGATCGTTTGTTGATTTCTCTGTAGTATTATGGATAGTTTGCTGTAGAGTGAGATGGGGATGGGAATCGATCCTTGTACCAATCGTTTCTGTATAAAATATCATAGAGTTTGTGGGGTTCGATCTATCGACCCATGAAATGTTATGTTTAAAGAAATTGAATCTAGTGGACTTGTTTGATTTCTGAAATGAAACGTATTGGGATTTTAATCAAAAGTTTGGGTTGTAGGAATGAAATAGCAGAGAATAAGTTTGTAAAATGTGAGACTTGGAAATTACTTGATGCATTTAAAATCTTGGTAATGCATTGACTATGTGTTATCGTGGTAGTGGTTGAATAATTAGTTGGTAATGAAAGCTCTAGTTCATGCTATAACTTGTTTCTTCTGCCTGGTATTGCAATTTGATGTTTGATAGTTTCAAAGCGTAGTGATACTGAGAGTATCGATGTATGTTTGTTTTATTTCTATTTGATAAAGGTCTCGAAATAGAATTACTAATAAAGTAATGAAAATAACATGCTTAAATGGGACCCTATACTGTGAATAAGCAATACGATTTTGACAACAGATAGCTACCTATAAGCCATAAATTATAAATACGATTTTGACAGTAGATAGCTACCTATAAGCAATGAATTACAAATACCCTATCCTGAAAGATAATATACATTGTCTAGAAAAGGATAGCTTGGCTAGCCTTGCTAGACTCTCCACTGAGTTTTGGAAAGAACATCAACTTCTGATAATGAAGACAATTTGGTAATGACATGATCCGGATTTATGTGGGAACGAAACAAAAGATAGCATATACAGAATCATACACAGAGATATGTTGCAAATAACACAGTGATACAGTAAACACATATTCTATTAAATAGCGGAAATAGAACAGACTGTAAAATACAATAGCTGGAATGGTGGTAGCTATCTCTGAGAAGAGATGTGGCCGCTATGCTCATTCGTGCCAAGATGAATACAAAGAGAGGCCGAAAGGGCCTATTTATCATAAGCATGAGGGAAAGAATCCCAAACATCCAAAAACCTAACCCTAGAAGATGAACCGTCATAAAGTCATGTGGGCCCCGTTTGGGTAAGTTAGTACATCAACTTCCTGGGGTCGTAACTTTTGCATACGATCTCCGTTTGGGGCGCTCGGTAGCCTGTTGGAAAGGTCTATCCGAGATTTACAACTTTCGAATGGGGCCAAATGCATGCCCAAGGGAACCATTTGGCCCCCCAAGTTGCCAAAAAAGGTCGTTTAGGGCCTCAAAATGGCTCCGGAAGTTTAGCGCCCGAAAAACTGCTAAAAATAGTAATTTACCAAAATTGCCAGAAGACTGTTTTGAGCCAGTTGGAAGAGGTGGGCCGCCACCGATATCCACCTGGATCATGACATCAATGTTGTAGTATCTAAATTTGTAAAAGAAATATTAACTACTCCATACCTGGCTGCTTGAGCACTTGGTCCCTTCCTGTAGAAGTCTAACCACTTGGCACTTTAAATCTTCCCTATAGAAACCTGCACACTAAATCAATAGTTAAAGTAGAGCCTGTTGTATCTTGATGACCTATTAGAGTGTTTTCCTTGGGCTGGATGACTTTGGGGCTACCGTGTTCCTCCAAACCTTGACCCCTGAACTGTTTCCGGTTCTATCTGGATCCCCCCGAGCTTGGTTCCAACATGCAATGAGAGGTAGAGGCCCTAGATCTACTTCTGGTCTAGTTCTAAGAATTTTTTTAGGTAAGGATGCTTCAGCTTCTTGGAGCAGAATAGTTTTCTTGGACTACCATAAGAGATCGATAATAACCAAGAATGATAGGTGATCCCCAAAACTTGGGATCTGCCCTCTTTAAATAGGGAAATCTTGTATTAGGACTACTGAAGAAATTAGTTTCTTTAAATTCAATATTTAACAATTAAAAAATATTATTTAATTAATTAACTAGTCCTCTTGAACTAGGACTTTTCCAACTGTTTGACTATAAGTCCTTTTGATTTATGCTCTTTAATAATAACAATAATCATATTAATAATTATTCTATTATTAAATATATTTCACTTAACTTATTAATACATCATTTAAAATATTAAATAATGCATAAATCAGATATACTAGTTATATCCCCTAATTAAATAATATTAGTTATTATTATTTAAAGCTTCTAATAATAAATAATAATAATGATAATAACAACAACAATAATAATAATAACTTGGATGCCTTTAATGAGGTTAGTCATAAAAGTCTACTGGTAATTATCTTTTATTTAGTTATGTGTCATCACATGACACTCTTTTCTCTTTAATTTTTAGGGAAACGGTCCACTTCTTTTGGACGGTCGTGGTCAGCTTGGTTAGGTACCTCTAGTATCTCTCTTTGCATGTTGGATTCCCTTCTTTAACATGGTAGCTTTTGTAGTAGGTGATGATGGATCAAAAGAGGAATCATTTAGTCAATTAAATAAATGTGATAAAAGTGCTCTTCAGAGTCATTCTGACTTAACACTTTGAAACTCCATAACCCCAAGTACTCTTCAGCACCATTTAACTCAACACTCTCACATGAAAGTTACTCTAGTGCAATTCCAGAGTCCCTGCTCAACACTAGTGCTAGAATGTGGTTGTGAGGAACATCTAGGAAATTTAAGTTGCCTCGGATCCGGTATTCGTTTATCAAGCTTAGAGTGCTCCAGGGCCTATGCCCAACACTGAATGTACATCAGGGCTTACTCCCAGTACATCATATCTCCTCTAGGTACATCGGGGCTTTTTCCCAGTACGTAGGTAATCTGTGTGTTTCTGAGTCCATGCTCAACACACCATGTAAGTCACTTATGTCATTCACATCACCATACAGTATGTAAGAAAAGGTCATCTTAGCATATTAGGGTTTTGTACCCTCATCAAAACATAATCAAAACATCGAGGCTTCATTTCCCAGTACATAATCAAATAATGAAATTCAGTTAGGGTCCATGCCCAATATGTCAATCTACAAAAGAATAAATCTTATGTACAAGGGATCATGCCCAATAATCAGAATGAATCACATGTGCTGGGGCCATGGCCCAATATAACATCATAAAATAGTCAGTCCAAAATTTGGGATATTACATCCCTCCCAACTTAGAACAACACTTCCTCGATGTTTCTAGGGACTAGGAATGAGGTCATGAAACAAGGCGGGGTATGCCTCTTTCATGGTGGCCTCATTCTCCCAAGTAGCCTCATCTGATCCAAAGTGCCTCCATTGCACTTTCAACTGAGTAATGGTCCTCTTCCTAAGCTGGACCTCTCTCTCGTCCAGAACGTGGAGTGGTTCTTCCGTGAACTTTCCTTCGGGATCCACCTATAATAAGGACAAATCAATAACATTTTTAGTATCGTATACATATTTCTTTAATAATGAAGCATGAAAAACATTATGAACTTTTATATGTGCTGGTAAGGCCAACGCATAAGCTACTGGGCCCTTCTTGGCTAGTATTTCAAAAGGTTCACAAAATTTTGGGGCTAGTTTCCCGCAATGTCCCAAGCTCAGTGAGCTTCGTTTAGCTTTTATTTTTAGGAACACATGTTCGCCGACTTGATAGTCCTTGTCCTTTCTTTTCTTGTCTGCATAACTCTTTTGGTGGTCTTGTGCTTCTTTTAAGTTTAGCTGTACCTTGGAGACTAGCTGTTCCAAGTCCTTTAATAGGTCAGGTCCTAACATAAGTCTGTCTACTGGACTATCCCAAGTCACGGGAGTCCGACATTTCCTGCCGTAGAGTACTTCAAAAGGACTCATTTTGGCTAAGGTTTGATAACCGTTGTTGTATGCGAACTCTGTTAGGTACAAATAATATTCCCACTTGGTGGGGTTATTCATGACATACATCCTCAACATGTCCTTGAGGATTTGGTTTACTCGTTCTATTTGTCCTTCGGTCTGGGGGTGGTACGCAGTACTGAATTGTAATTAGGTTTCCAGACCAGAGAATAATGCTCTCCAGAAGTTGCTAGTGAACTTCATGTCTCGATCGGAAATGATTGATTTGGGTATCCTGTGAAATCTAAATATATCTTTTAAGAATATTTCCGCAATGTGAACTGCTTTGTAGGTAGATTTCACCGGTATAAAGTGGGTTTCTTTCGACAGCTTGTCTATTGCTACGAAGATGGAGTCATTTAGTTTTTGACTCTTGGGTAAGCCTGTAATGAAATCCATACTTATTACCTCCAATTTCCATTCTGGAATGGGTAAAGGCTGAAGTAATCCGGACGGGTGTTGTTGTTCTGCTTTGACGAATTAGCATTCCTGACATTTCACGATGAAAATTGCGGTGTCAGCTTTCAGGTTAGGCCAAATGTAATGTTTCTTTACGGTCGATATCATCTTTTGATATCGGGGGTGTCCTGAATAAGGTTTCTGGTGAAACACGGTGAGAATGTTTGATCTAATGTCTCCACTTTCTGGGACGTAAAGTCGGTCTTTCGACCACAGCAGTCCCATTTCATCTATCTTATATTCCTTCTGCTGTTGGAAAATTCTGTCTTCTTGGATCTTTGTGAGGATTCTCATATAATAACGGTCACTCTTACATGTCGTTCGAATTTTGTGGTGTAAGTCGGAGTCAGTTTTTCTTACTGTGACCTCGTAAAGCATATGTGTTGATGGCTTAAGGCATCTGCAATCTTGTTTTCCTTGCCTTTTATATGCTTTAGTTCGAAATGGTACTCACTAAGGAAGGCTAGCCACTTGGCCTACCTAGCATTTAGGTCGGGTTGGTCGAAAATGTATTTCAAGCTCATGTTATCAGTCATCAATAGAAATTTCTTCCCCATGAGATAATGTCGCCACATCTTCAGAGCATGGATGATGGCGGCTAGTTCGAGGTCATGAGTAGGGTAGTTTTGTTCATGTTCTTTTAGTTTCCTCAATTCATAGCATATGGAAAAATTGTCTTGCATTAGGACTCCCCCGAGTCCTTCCTTGTTTGCATCCATGGAAATGATGAAGTCCCCATTGGGATCTGCAATACGTTGAATCAGTGCACTAATCAGTAGTTGTTTCAGCTTTTGAAATCTCTCTTCGCACTTATCCATCCAGACAAACTTGTTTTCCTTTTTCTGCAAGGCGGTCATGGGGCATGCGATCCGTGAAAAGTTCTCAATGAACTTTTGGTAGTAGCTGGCTAATCCTAAGAATGACCTTATGTCAAATATGCAAGTGGGTGTGGGACATTCTTCGATAGCTTTGACCTTTTCAGGGTCGACAGCTATTCCCTTCTCGGAAATGATATGTCCTAAGTATTGAATCTTACGTCTGTAGAAATCGCACTTACTAAACTTGGCGTAAAGCTCGTGTTCTCTTAGTATCCGTAAAACAATTCGGAGGTGCTCCTCATGTTCTAACTCGCTCTTGGAGTAGATCAGAATGTCGTCAATAAAGACTATAACAAATTTATTGAGGTATTTACTAAAGACACTATTCATCATGCACATAAAGTTGGCCGGTGCATTCGTCAACCCAAAGGGAATCACTACGAACTCGTAGTGGGTTCGAAATGCGGTCTTGTTGATATCCTCTTCACGGATCCTTACCTGATGGTATCCAGATCGTAAGTCGATCTTCGAGAAAATATTTACCCCTCTGACTTGGTCAAACAAGTCATCGATCCTAGGGAGTGGGTAGTGGTTCTTAATAGTCATTTTGTTGAGTTGGTGGTAATTGATGCACATCTGCATCGTGTCATCTTTCTTCTTGACGAAGAGTATCAGTGCACCCCAAGGGGACACACTAGGTTGGATGTACCCTTTGTCAATTAGTTCTTGTAACTGAAGTTTGAGCTCCACCAATTCTAATGTGCTCATGCGATATGAGGCTTTAGAAGCTGGTACTGACCTAGGTGTCAATTCGATAGAAAAATCTAAGTCTCGTTTAGGCAGTAATCCTGGTATTTCTTTGGGAAATACATTCTTGAATTCTACGAGGACTGGAAAGGATTCGATCTTCTGTTCCCTATCAGTTTCTATGTTTTGGATATTGACGGCAAAGAGTTTGCATTCCTTTCTGATAAATTTTTTTGCTTGTAAGGTAGAGATTTGTCTTACCGACACTTTCTTAGGGATGCCCTGAATTATCTTTTGAATCCCTTGGTCATCCTTGCAAAGTAAGGATTTGTTCAAGCAGTCTAGGAGGACATGGTGTTCTTCCAACCAGTCCATGTCGATGAGTACGTCGTACGACCCTAGGGGTAGAATGTTTAAATCTAACCTAGTTTGAAAACCGTTTAAGTTTATCTCGCAAGTTTTAACTAACTTAGAGATCTTTCATTTGGTACTAGTGGCTAGTTGTACCAGCCACGGTTTCTCATGACATTCTCGGTTCAGCTTACAAGTGTCCACTAACTTAGGGGAGATATAACTTGGGCAAGCACCGGGATATATTAAAACTAAAACTGTAGTGTTAGAGATCTTACCCTCTAATTCCACCATGGTGGCTTGGTTATCTTCCTGTCGAATGTTGAGAACGGCATAGATCCTTGGTGTCTTTGCCATATCTCCTATGGTAGTCTCTGTTTGGATGTTGTGTAAAACTCCATCCGTTTTGCTGGGGCAGTCTTTTAGTAGTGGGGCCCTTGGCATTTCCAGCAAGAAATTATTGGTGGGATAGCTTTGGTCCCTTTGTTACATGTTGGTATGTTGACAAGTGGTGGGGGTGCACTTGGTCGTTCTTGAGGTCGGTTGAAGCCTCTATTGGGCGGAAAACCGTTGTTATGTTTCCAATAAGGTGGAGGCCTAAAACCTAGTCTTCGGTTATCCGAGAAGATTCTGAACCTATCTCTATTCTGGTTGATGTTGTCATTCCTTGGTTGTCCATATTCATAACACAGCCCTACTTTATGTAAGGTTATGTCAAGGGTTTTGGGCATGTTGAACTCTATCTTTTCTCTAAAGTTGGGTGGCAGCCCTCCCAAGAACTGTTGAATCTTTACCTTCTCATCTTTAAGATAAGGCACATAGTGCAACAAGTCTAAGAATCGGTTTATGAATGCTTCCATAGTTAGGGAGACCATTTTTAACTCATGGAATTCTTTTATTTTCTAGTCAAAGAATCTTTCAGACATATACTTGTCCTGGAATATTCTGCTGAAAGTATCCCATGTTATGTCTCTCAGTTCTTGTCCTTTGGTGTGTTTCAAGAGCCGCCACCATCTAGCTGCTTTACAACTCAGGCTGTAGATGGCTAATTGGGCTTGCATTTCACTTGAGTAATTATGAAGCTTGAAGTATTTATTCATTCCTAGAAGCCACTCTTCATCCTTTTCCCCAAAGTTGATTTCTCCATCATCAGTTGGGGCTCTTATCTTCCTGATTCTCCTTGTAATTTGTCATCACTCTTCCTCCTTTTCTTGCAAGGAGGTGGTGAATTGTCATCGTTGGAAGAGCTCTTATAGTCCTCTTCCATTGATTCTGGATTGTGTTCTTCCTATTCTTCTTTCTTGTAACTGGCTGATTTCCATGTGTGACAGTTTCCAGTTTTAAGAGTGTTGACTGAGAGAGTAGGCTATCCATGGGGATTTGCCCCTGTTAAGCTCTGGAGTAAGGCTTCATTTATAGCATGTTGTTCTTCTTTCTTGCATGTTCTCATCTCTGAAACTTTGGAATTCTTCTTGTAGATTTTGAATGGATTTCATTAAATCCAAGTTGAGTTCTACCACAATTTCTTTCTCTCATGGTGGAGAGTTTAGAGTCCCATGTACGTTAATACCCTGTTCTGCATTAATTTTTCATGAGCTAACTATACCTGAAAAGTTATATAAGGAACAAAAATCATTTGAGTTTTCATAAAACAAAATAAAATGTATCTTTATGCTTCTACTTACTGTATATCTGCAGCAGATGTTTGTAATGAGCCCAATAGGTCACTTAGTTTTGTAATTGAGCTCTGATACCACTTGTAATGTCCCTTAAAATAACAAAAATTTAAAAATTTTCCGATACTAGCTTAAACTGATAAAGAGATATGATGAATACTAACTTCATAACTGTCAACTACTTATTGTATCGATATTTAATTCTCACTCTTTGGAATGTCTGAGCTTTAAGTATCATGGTTTGCTGATTATATGGTTCTAAAATTTTGCGAAACTATTTTTAAAATGGTTTAGATGTATAAACCGGCGTATGTGTACCAATTTGTGAATGCTATAAAATGAATCTCCTTCTTACGACTGTAAAGGTTTGAATGCATATGTATTAAGGTTTCACTGGAAATTCAGGTGACTTGGATCCTTTATTGTTGGCGTTTGATGCTCATGATGAGATACTTGGTCTTTTGAAATGGCAAGGTACCCTACCTAGGCTGCCGAGATGTAGGGGTAAGAATTGGAGACTCCAGACTTATTTAGCATTATTTCTAACACATCTACTTGTTTCGGGTTTGCAGGTGTACTTATGAGGCATCTATCGAGAATTCCTATCCCACCCTTCTAGCCACTATTTTAAGTTGCAAGTGAGATATCTTTGAAGTTGATACTTTTATTCTAGTCTCCATGGGGTTTGTGATATTTGTGTAACATCACTACTTGTTTGACTTTGTAATTATTTAATGTCATAATGAAAAATTTGGAGTCATTGTAATGTTTAATTGTGAAATATAATGTTGTGAAAATGAATGGTCCTAATACTATAGAGTATTGGATCACTCTCGAATTAATGGTGGTTGGTAGTGGCATTGAATGCATCTTTGTGAATGCACATGGCCACGCTGCCAGCTGTGAGGGGGTTTTACCCCAGGGTTCTATACCAACGAAGAGCATTTTCGTCGTTCATTTTTCTTGTCTGCTGTGGATGCAATGAGGATTTCTCTACTGACCTGAGCTGTGTCTCATGGTCAGCATTCCATTGGGAAAAATAACAATGGCGACTGTAGTTTTGAAGGTAATTCTTCTCAGGTTCAAGATCTACATTCTTGCTCTTACTTAGTAGATGTTTTGGGATATTAAATTTAGAGTCCTGACTCGTATATTGTGATTGGAATGCAGATGATGATGGGCATTTCTCTTCTCAGTGATCATTGCACAATAGTGGTGATATTGGACATTGGTAAGTCCAGAATTTGCCAACTCAGAGCTCCTCCTTTCACCCCTGTGGGGATTACTGTTGATGTATGTTATTACTGGGGTTCAATGTGACAAGTTTCGAATCCCTAGAAGTCATCTTTTTGGTTGGACTGTGGTGTGAATGTATCTATTGTCATTTCACAGAACCTAGAGGTTATTAGTGTGGGGTTTAACTATCCGGCCCTGTGGTTAAACTTGGTTGAACCCTCGTTATTTGGAAATAATGCCCAAGGATGAACTGAGGTTTATGTTACAGTTTTATGTGTTTAGAAACATATTTGTATGGGTCCTAAGATGCTCTGCTAGGTAATATGTATGAGGGTTGATACCCTATCTAAATCTCTGTGTTTTATATGGATATGGGGTTTGTTTACAGTCATAACACTATCTATGTTCTCTATTTGAAAATGAATTCGTATTTAACCCAATGAAGGGGATGTCTATAATTCTGCGTTTTTTTAAGTTGTTGTTGCTCCCCTGTGTGGTGTTCTCGATTTGATGGCTTCATGTTTTTAAATGTGAAAGAGTAGAGTGTTGCTTGTTGGAAAAGAAGGAAGGAGGGAAATACATAACCCTATAATTGTGTTACCTATAAGTCTAAAGAGTTCCGGGTTCTCACTTCTGTGTTTTTTGTTTATTTGATAGAAAGACAAAAGGATCTTTAATGAGATCGATCCCTATATCGACCATTTGTTGATTTCTCTGTAGTATTGTGGATACTTTTCTATAGAGTGAGATGGGGATGGGAATCGATCCCTGTACCAATCGTTTATGTATAAAATATCGTATAGTTTGTGGGGTTCGATCTCTCGACCCATGAAATGTTATGTTTAAAGAAATTGAATGTCGTGGACTTGTTTGACTTCTGAAATGAAACGTATTGGGATTTTAATCAAAAGTTTGGGTTGTAGGAATGAAATGTTAGCGACTAAGTTTGTAAAATGTGACACTTGGAAATTAATTGATGCGTTTAAAATCTTGGTAATGCATTGACTGTGTGATATCGTGGTAGTGGTTGAATAATTCATTGGTAATGAAAGCTCTGGTTCATGCTATAACTTGTTTCTTCTGCCTGGTACTACAATTTGATGTTTGATAGTTTCAAAGGGTAGTGCTACTGAGAGTATCGATGTCTGTTTTTTTTATTTCTATTTGATAAAGGCCTCGAAATAGAATTACTAATAAAATATTGAAAATATCATGGTTAAATGAGACCGTGTACTGTGAATAAGAAATACGATTTTGACAGCAGATAGCTACCGATAATCCATAAATTATAAATACGATTTTGACAGCAGATAGCTACCTATAAGCGATGAATTATAAATACCCTATCCTAGAAGATAATATACGTTGTCTAGCAAAGGCTAGTTTGGCCAGCCCTTCTAGATTCTCCACTGAGTTCTGGGTAGAACATCGAATTCTAATAATGAAGACAATTTGGTAATGACAACAATGCTTTAATATCAAAATTTGTAAAAGAAATATTAACTGCTCCATACCTGGCTGCTTGAGCACTTGGTCCCTTCCTATAGAAGTCTAGCTGCTTGGCACTTTAAATCTTCACTATAGCAACCTGCACACTAAATCAATAGTTAAAGTAGAGTCTGTTGTATCTTGCTAACTTGTTAGAATGTTTTCCTTGGGATGGATGACTTTGGGGCTACCGTGTTCCTCCCAAACTTGAACCCTGAACTGTTTCTGGTTCTATCTGGATCCACCCGAGCTTGGTTCCAACATGCAATGAGAGGTAGAGGCCCTAGATCCACTTCTAGTCTAGTTCTGAGAATTTTGTTAGGTAAGGCTGCTTCAGCTTCTTGGAGTAGAATAGTTTCCTTGGACTACCATAAGAGAATGATAATAACCTTGAATGATAGGTGATCCCCAAAACATGGAATTTGCCATCTTTAAATAGGGAAATCTTGTAGTAGGATTGTTGAAGAAATTAGTTTCTTTAAATTCAATATTTAATAATTAAAAGATATTATTTAATTAATTAACTAGTCCTCTTGAACTAGGACTTTTCCAACTGTTTGACTATAAGTCCTTTTGATTTATGCTCTTTAATAATAACAATAATTATTTTTTTATCAAATATATTTCACTTAACTTATTAATACATCATTTAAAATATTAAATAATGCATAAATCACATATAAAAATTATATCCCATAATTAAATAATAACACTTATTATTATTCAAAGCTCCTAATAATAAATAATAATAATAATAACTTGGAGGCCTTTAATCAGGTTAGTCATAAAAGACTACTGGTAATTATCTTTTATTTAGTTCTGTGTCATCACATGACACTATTTTCTCTTTAATTTTTAGGGACACGGTCCACTTCTTTTGGACGGTCGTGGTCAGCTTGGTTAGGTACCTCTAGTCTCTCTCTTTGCATGTTGGATTCCCTCGGTTAACATGGTAGCTCCCACAGTAGGTGATGATGGATCAAAAGATGAATCATTTAGTCAATTAAATAAATGTGATAAAAGTGTTCTTTAGAGTCTTCCCAACTAAACACTTTGAATCTCCGTAACCCCGAGTGCTCTTTACAGCCATTTAACTCAACACTCTCACATCGGCATTACTCTAGTGCAATTCTAGAGTCCCTACTCAACACTAGTGCTAGAATGTGGTTGTGAGGCACATCTAGGATATTTAAGTTGCCTCGGATCTGGTATTTGTTTATCAAGCTTGAAGTGCCCCAGTGCTTATGCCCAACACTCAATGTACATCAAGGCTTACTCCCAGTCATCATATTTCCTCTAGGTACATCGGGGCTTTTTCCTAGTACGTACGTAATCTATGTGTTTTTGAGTCCATGCTCAACACACCATATAAGACAATTATGTCATTCACATCATTGTACAGTATGTAAGAAAAGGTCATCTCAGTATATTAGGGTTTTGTACCCTCATCAAAACATAATCAGAACATCGGGGCTTCCTTGCCTAGTATATAATCAAATAATGAAATTCAGTCAGGGTCCATGCCCAATATGTCAGTCTACAAAAGAATAAATCATATGTACTAGTACTTGTTGGCTATCAAATGCTGACCATAGGTTTTATGAAGACCCAGGTTCTATGCGGTTACCTTAAAGCAACAAAACCCCTTCGCACTGGCCCTTTCGGCAACAGCCTACGAGCAGGTTGAGGTCTCATCCGAGGTGTTTCTAATGGGGCATTGTGGACTCAGATGTGCACAGTGAGTGATGAGTAGATGACTATGACGAAGCTCGTGGCAGCGCACCGGTTGTGTGCTGCGAAGGTCGGACTGCATGGTGATGGCCAACACCACGGTCTGCACCACTACCTTCCTCCTTACTGTGAGACTTAAGACTACACTACGAACACTGCCACTTGATCTCCGATACTTGGACTCAATGCAAAATGCTTAAGGAAATGAGCTGAATACCACTTATCCACTCAATCATACACTTAACTAACGTACTACTTAATGCTCATAACACACTCTTAGAATATTACTATTTTAAGGATAACCCTCAGGTGCAAAATAACTGTTATGCATTCATCGACTGCATTCATTCAACCACATAAACAACTTTCCACATGCTTAAGCATATGATAGATTCACTGTCCTTAGAAGCAAAGCTAATATTAACCATACATCTATTCACGCAGAATTAACATATCATTCCACACTCTCTTGATGGCGAATGCATATAAAAGCCTTCTCATATTAGACAGTAAGTAAACATTCCAACATCCAACTACATAACAGATAACTACAAATGCAAACACATAAACATTCAATCTCACAACACACTATTTAACATAGTTTAGTCCCTCGAGTGGGAAGCTACGTACACAAGAACTGTGTTTGATATTGATTTTAATGAAGGGTTCATAGTTCTTAGCCGCACACTCAGCTGCGGCTCTCTTCTTGCTCAGATAGGTCTCTGCGCACTCAGTTGCAGAGCCTTTACAATCAATTGTTGATTCAAAAGATATTACAATACAATATTATAACCATACAATCACCAACAACGACCAACCAACCCTTCCTATACAAAAATGGTCTTCTTAAATAGATCACGCCCGAAGGTCATTCCTTTACAACATTGAAGACCGAAACCCTTAGGGTTTCCAAACCACTACGGTCCCTGTGAACCATTGTGCCGAATTTTGATAGCGATCCTGCTGTCATGGCAGTCCTCCATGCCTTAGATCCGTCACTTTCAGCCATCCTATTGCACGCACTCCAACAGGTCATCCACTTCGATCTGCCCTTCCACTGACTGACTCATGCGACTGGCTCAGCTCCTAGTCACTTTCTGTGTAGGCTGTCCATCCCTTAACGGCCACGTACAACTGGCTCGGCTCCCAGTCGCTTTCCTTCCACCATTTTCCTCTTAATGGTTGCGTACCCTACTGCATGGCAAACTGTCACTTTCCCGATCCGTCCTATGCTTAATGGAATCGTATAGTTGGCCGCCTTCCCGATCTTCTTATGCCCGCAACTTGGCATCTTTTCAGTAGTCTTACCAAAAGTAGACCACCACTGGTCTATCTGCTATATCTGGCCATCCTCCGTCCAGTACACAACTTTACTAGTTCCATGTGGCCTACTACCTTCGCAGTAATGACACTGCACAGCATTGATCTTTGCGGCATCCTTCAAAACTTGGTACTGCACACATCTTTGTAGCACTCCCGTTACTTAGGAAAAATTCAGTATTCTGAACTACGCATAGCTCAGGTCCATTTAACATAAAAAAATGTCACCAAAAATGGCCCTGTTGGGCTAGGCCCAACATGCCCCTAACACTTACCTGTGGCTTGTCCCCGAGCCACTTTCAACATCTAGTACCAGAGCCTGCTCACCAATGTGAGTGTTCAGCTTGGTGACAAACTTATTATAAGTGTCCATCAACTCCTCCATTGTTTCTTTGACCTCCTGCTCCAATTGTTTGATGGTCTCAATCTCTTGATGTGTTGTCTCCTCACCAATTTGTGCTTTCACCGTTTCTTGGTTGTCTCGTAGCTCTTTCAATTTATTTTCTATGCGCTGTGACACCTCAGAGGCATCTCCGAGGAGTGGCTGCGACAGATTGTCAAGCGCAGTCTCCTTTTCTCTTAAGATCTGTACTTCCTTCTTCAGGGCAGATATTTCTTTGAACTTCTACAGTCTGTCTCATGGTGGCAGAGTCTTCACCTCTTCTTGCATGGCTTCCAATGCGGTCTGTTTCTCCTTCATCATGGTCTTTATTTGTTGCAGCCATGGATTTTCCTCAAGGTCCATGAATGCCTTCAAGGATTGATCAAGTAATTGCTGGCACTTCGCATCCTCTGTTGCGATACTTCTGTTGTAGTCCTTACTTCAACTTCTCTCTACTGCTTCTTAGTTAACTGATCATGCGGTTTCATTTTTTTCTTGAGTAGATTGATATATGCCTCATATAGGACTACCTTGTCCTCCATTTCTGACTTTAGGCTCTGCACCCTATCTGCTATTCTGTGGACGATATCCTCGGGATTATCTTGAATCTGCACTCCTTCGATCTCTATCACAATAGAATTGATTGTAGCCACCAGCTTCTGTCGGTGTTGTTGTTCATCTCCCATCATCAACAAGGTGCGTGTGCTCGACTCCTCAAGCTGCCTGTTCACAGCTTGCAACTGAGCTTCTGATATCATGGACTACACGGCTCTGTCATGCATCTTCTCACCAACCTGCGTGTGCAAAAAATATAATCCAGGTAACGAAATATTTGCTAAGTCGAGCTCAACCGCATCGACCATGTCCTCTGACATAGGCAATGTGACTGTGATTGGGTCAAGATGGACAAGTCTCATTTTGGGTGGCAGTGCGACATCGAGGGGAGATGGTTCCCAGTGTGAAGCTTCTACAGCCCCCGTGGCACGCGACAATGGTAGGCTCTTGTGGAAATCCTCCATTTTCTTCATGAACCCTTGCATTGCGACCCCGTTCCTCTCAAGGTCATCCTAGATGGCCTTATCTTTTTTCTCCTTATATGACATAAATTCTTCGAGGGTCTCAGTAACTTTATCAGCTATCATATCGAAGTCATCCTCGTTGAGGGTTGGGTTAGATTGACCTTTGTTTTCCTTCTGCTTCTTGCTTTCAGCTGCGATGGGCTGGCAGGCTCTTTTCTCTCGCCCTTCTCTGTCTCTTTCTCTTCAATAATCGGACATGGTGGAGGAATCATCTCATCATCTTATGAGTCCGTTGGGATGTCCAGAACTTCAACGCAGTAGTCAGTGGGCCAATCTTTCATAATGAACTCTATATATGCTTCTGTCATGTGGTAGCACCCAAGGAACCACTGCGGCTTCTTCATCTTTGCCTCGTGCAACTACATGTAGTATTGATAGAATACTTCTTGGGTAGCATGCTGGCGTTGCGGATTTATATTTTCCCATAGGTTTATGAACCTGATTCCTCCAGGTTCAGATCTATCAACATTGACGCCGACAAAGTCCTTCGGCTCCTTCTATCTAATGAATGCGATGAGGACAATTAGCCATGTAAAATGGAATTTTCCCCCATTCCGTTGAATATCGTTGAGTTCCTCCATGAACTCATTCAGCAGGTATTGGCACCAGTTAAAATCTGTGCCCTATGCTACTGCGGCGCCAAGTAGCACTGCACCCGCAGGCACCTTGGTGGGTCTTGTTGTTCTCAATACCTTTGTTGCAAGCATCTATGTAATGAAGATTGTTGCTCGATCGTCAATCTTGTCGGTGGGAAAAACCCATTTTCCCTTCACCAACGCGTGTTTCTTCTTCATCTTTGCCACGACGTCTTTTTCTTTTCCCTTCGCTTGGAAGAACCGCTTCGGATCCTTGCCACGCTCACTCAATCTTGTAATTACATGGATTAGGTTGATACTGATGTCTATGGGCCTTTCCATTCATAAATAACCTTGGTGGATTCATGCCATCAAGGTGCAAACAACGATGTTTAGTTCGGTCGACCTTTCAAAATGGGGTAGTTGCAGTAGGTTTAACAGTCCTGACTGCACCACCAGTGCCAACAAGCTTTCGACCAATAGATTCAGCTCTCCTTTTGCATCCCTTTTCCAGCACATATATTGATCTAGTTGAAAATATGGGTACTTGGGATCATCTGGCTCGTCCTTCTTCACTCCTAAGAGGTCATAATCCTCCCATTTGCAGTCTGGGATCTTTCCCACCAGGTTTTTTGTAATTTTTACGTGCTTAGACACTAGCGACAGAGGGATATTGTACTTGGCATTCTTTACGAGCTTATACACAGGGGCATCCAGTGTCCTCGACGAGATATAATCTGGTGTCATCTTGAATGAAATTTCCTTGGTGAATATGGGTTGCCTTGTGCTCACCGAAATCGGCTTGGACTGCTTTGTTTGAGGTCCAGTCAGTGTGTCCTTTCCCTTATCCTGCATTGTTGGACTAATCCTTGGTGATTTGTGGGATCCTTGACCTTGTTCTATGACAACCTTCTTAACTAGAGTTTTCATTAACTACTGAATCCCTCTGTGCTGAAAGATTCTCAATGTTTCTTCAATAGTAAGCTATTGCTTTGTGTAGAAGGGTTCAGACATTCCCTTAATGAGATAGTGGCTATGGAAGAGAGAATACAGATGGCTACTAGCTCAAGGAGATTAATCACAATATATATATATATAAAATAAAAAATAAAAAATAAATAAAATAAATAAATAAATAAAATAAATAAAAATTCTAAGTGCTCGGTAATTCCCACGAGTCTCCAACCGGTGTTATTTATAGTCGCAGAAGACCCCCTTCTGCTCCCTTCAATGGCTAGATAGGCATTAAATGCGACCTCTGGTGGCCAAATCCCTAGGATCTTTTAGTCTTTTCATCCGTCAGTCTGTCCAAAACGGCTATCTTCCCTTTAAATGCTGAAGTGGTTGCTGCAACGGTCATCTTAATGGCTATTTTCTCAAGAGGCATGCAATGGCTATTTTTTCTGAATGCTGTGTTGAACTGCGCAGGGAAACATTTCAAATCCTCCGCAGTTTCTTTGTGTTACTGATATTTGAACTGTGCAGCCATTTTTCCACTATTTTGCTTTTGTCTCCTGCACAGCTTCAGCAGTGCTACACAGCTCATACATTATCCCTTTATGATACATGTACAGACTCTATACATTTCTAGTGCCCAATTTCAACTGTACTTAGCACTTACAAATTTCTCCCCTCGTTTATCTTTCCGTATGTTGCGAAGCAGAACTATCTTGGTACAACATAATTCTGCTTCCATTTATCATAGTGGGTAGGGTATCACCAGCTAAAGTGGCTAACTGAACTGCACCACTGTTAGTGACATGCATAACAATATATGGACCAAGCCAATGTATTTTAAACTTGCTAGGAAATTTCATGAACTTGCTATCATACAGGAGGACTAAGTCACGTACCTGAAAGCATTTGTTCCTGGTATGGCAATCATGCCATGCCTTTTCACGATCCTTCTGGAATTGTCGTTGAAAGCCTGCAATGAAACGATGCTCTTCCAAGTCGACTAATTGTAGCAGTCTTTCATCTAATGCTTTGCGATCTTCCATTCTGGTGAACATAACAATCCTCAGACTGGGGACAATGTACTCCATTGGCATTATGGCCTCCTGCCCATAAGCCAACTGAAAAGGTGTCTGTCCAGTCAATTTCTTACAAGTTGTCCTGTATGCCCAAATCACAGATGAGATGCATAGGTCCCAATCATCCATGTTTACGTTGCACACCTTTGTCAGCACGTTTTCCAATATCTTGTTGAAAGCTTCAACAGTTCCATTTGCCTGCGGATGGTATGGCATACTGCGGTGATGCCGAATGTGGAATTCCTCCATCAGGGCCTGTATGGTCTTATTCAGAAAGTGAGTGCCCTGATCACTCATCAAGATTTTTGGACAACCGAATCGTCACAAAATCTCCTCAAAAATGAATTGTGCGGCAATACGTGCACTACAGTACTTCACTGGTTTAGCTTCTGCCTATATGGTGAGGTAATCTATGGCAGTAATGATATACCTCACACCAGTTCTCTTCCCTGGTGGGTTTATAGGTCCCACAAAATCAATTGCCCACTTCTTAAAGGCTTGTAAGGTCAAATGCAAGTTCAATGGCATTTTGTCTCTCCGTGATGGCTTCCCTGTCCTCTGACAGACATCGCAGTTCATGCAGTATTCCTTAGAGTCTTTTTGGATGGTAGGCCACCACGGCCTTGCGCACAATATCTTCTACGCAGTAGCCTTTCCTGCGTAATGACCTCCAGCGATCCCTGAATGCTCATCTCCGAGTATGTATGGCTTTTCGTGGTCAAGTACACATCTACGTAGGACTTCATCTCGTCTGAGTTTGTATAGCTGACCTGCAATGATAGTGAAATCCACGGTGCGCACTACTAGCTGCTTCTTTTGCTGAACATAAATTTCTTCTTGTGTCAGTCATGTTGTAAGAAAATCAATGATATCCTTATAGAAATCATCTGCAACCTGTATAGCAAACAACTGCGCATCAGGTAGACTGTCTTCAGTGTTCGTTGGCTCCTTTCCCCACTCTATTCTAGACAAGTGGTCAGGTCCTAAATTCAGCCTGCCGGGTTTAACAATGATCTCAAAGTCGTACTCTTGGAACAGCAACAACCATCTACATATACACCCCCCTAACACTAGCTTGTTGACCAAGTGTTTCAATGCAGAATGATCAATGAACATAAGGAAGTGCACATCAAGTAGATAATGTTTGAACTTCTGAAGGGCATATACCATCGCAAGTCCTTCTCACTCATTAGTGGTATAGTTCTTCTCTAGTGTCAATAGCTTCCTACTAGAAAATGCGATGGGGTGGTCAATACCCCCTTCTCCTGGATGAGCTAACACAATGCCCAAGGAAATGCATGATGCGTCCACATGAACATGAAATGGCTTTTCCCAGTCTGGAAAGACTAGGATCGATGTGGTAACCATCTTTTCTTTAAGGGTGTCAAAACCCTATTTGAATTCTTTGTTCCAAACGAATGACACATCCTTCTTCAACAGCTTCTCCATTGCTGCGGTGATCTGCGTGTAACCTTTAATGAACTTCCTGTAATAGCCTGTATGGCCCAAGGTAGAGCGTAGCATTTTAATTGAAGTTGGTGTAGGAAAATTTACAATGATGGAAATATTCACAAGGTCCACCATCAATCTTTATTTGCAAACAATATGTCCCAGTAAAATTCCATCGGGCACACAGAAGATGCACTTTTTTAAATTCAATGATATTTGATGCTGGCGGCACTTTTCAAGCATCATTCTCAGGTTCGCGCAATAATTTTTCAGCAAACCAAAGACAGTTCAGTCATCGAAATATGCTTTGAGAAACTTATGCATGAAATCTTTGAATGCTGGGACGACAACTCTGGAGAAGATGGCAGGTGCGTTCTTCAGAGCAAACAACATGAATGTATATTGGAACAACCCCCATTCTATAGCAAATGTTGTCTTATGCCTATCCGAGGGATCAATTCTAATCTAATGATAACCGGAGAAATCATCGGTAAAAGAGTAGGCCTCATTCCCTCCAACATTGTCAAGTACTTCATCCATAAAAGGTGTAGGGAATGGGTCATACATTGACACATCATTAAGTTTTCTAAGGTCGACACATATCCTGATCTCACCCTTTGCTTTCTTGTCGTGGACAACCATAGGACTGATTCGTTTAGATTCCTCGATAGGTTCAAATATTCCTACCTCTAACATTTTTTCTAACTCTGTGCGGACTCTCTCTTTGTACCTTGGATTCAGTCTATACGGCCACTAATTCACAGGCTTAGCGCCTGGCTTCAAAGGGATTTTCATGACTCCTAAGTCACCCAATATTCCTTTCATTTGTGTAAACTTGGTCAGAAATAGCTCCTGATATTCATGCAAGGTGTCTACAATCTCCGCGGCAGTCTGATCATCCCAGTAGTCTCTGATGGATGCGAACTTTGGCTCTTCACTCATGCCAATGTTCACCTTATGTGTCTTAACCGGTCCACTCATGTCTGGGATTTCCAATGGCGGTCCTTCTATATCGCGCGTAGCTTTTGAATCTGGTATATTGATATTGCACAGGTCATCTTCATATTCTTCTCTTCCATGCTCATCATCTTGAGCTAGATTATAACATTCTATCGAATGTTCTTCATGTTCTTTCCATTCTGAGTGTATGTTCGCATGACTGTCATCTGTGCCAAAGAATTATTCCCATGACATATCTTCGCGAGGATAATCTATCCTGAATACACGTTCCTTGATTATTTGCAGTGCCTCATGTATCAAAAGGTTCTCATCCTCAAAGATAAAATCTCTCTGAAAGTTCGCAGTTAACATTTCCCAATCCTAGGTTTCCTTGCGTAACTTCAGGTCGAGATACCATTTCTTTGGAATATCATCTTCCAAAGTATGCACAAACAAGTGAACCCACTCTTTAGGTGGCCTTTCTTCCCATGCCTGTGAACAGACTTCCACATGTTGGGTAGGATCTGTCTGCCCGTTGAACTTCTCAAAGGGTAAGGTAACCCTTTCTGCGAACCAAATCTGCATCTTTGTTCTACATTTCTCCCAAGTGATCAATATGTGTTTGTGCGAATCCCACCATCTGGCGGGTATGCCACAAAGTTCCATATCCAATGCTGTTAACTTGTTCTCTTCTGGAAGTGCCGCAGTATAGTCTTGAATAAAAATATAAACGTTAGTAGAACCATCAAATGTAGGGATCAGACTTACCTCCTTTCCAATCCAACGCAGTGATTTCGTGACCTGCACACACCTTCTAGCTAACACTTCATGCATGCGATTCTGCAAGTTTTCCAGTCCAGCATCGGATTCAGAAATGCAAGAGCTATCACATCTCCAGCTGAGTACACCTTCCGTAGTAGGATTAATGTAATTCTCCTGGTTCGTAGTCATCTGGTACAGTCTGTCCAAATCTTGGGCCTTAGATTCCTCCTGAATCAGCTCGCTATATCTGTCCCTATCTGCAGGATCCAATGGTGCGATAACCCACAAATGCTTACCTTCGAATATCATCTTCTTTGTTTTCAAATTTATAATGGCTAAATTGTCAATAGCCGAGTCAATTCATAACATTACAGGAAAGGGCTGGCTATCGTCAACAATCTCGATGACTTCAAAGTCTGCATGGCTTTGTACTCCATCAATATCAACCACAACATTGGCTAATCGGCCAAATGGTATAACTTTCTCTTGGTTGGACATTCTCAACTGGATAGGTGACCATGATAGCTTTGGTCGACCCATCTGTTGCCATGTCTGCTTGGTCAAGACATTTACTTCTGATCCCAGATCAAGGATCACTTCGTCCATCTCAAAGTCTCCTATCTACGTAGTGAGCGTCATTTCTCGGCCCGACCTCTTCTGTTTCTTTATATGATATAGTGCGCCATCAAAATTTTCTACTTCTGTCTGTGGTTCATATAGATTTATGAGCTTCTCCATTTCTGCTATTGCGTTTTCATTTTTCAGTAGCTTCACGCAGCTTTTTAGGAACTGTGCAACAGAGGTGGTAACATCCGCTGTGTGTCTTGTATTGTCATACGCAGCAGGTGTGTCTTCAACACATGGTACTTCGCTGCACAGAGGGATCTTTGGTGATTTAGGTGCTGGTTCTCTGAAGGTGTCCCACGCATCAACGAAATATTCTTTGTTCTTCTTCAAATCCAAAGCAGGCGTCTTTCCCAGAGCTTTTCTTACCCATATTGTTTCAAGAGTGCCCTGCTTCACATGAGCCTCTCCTGAAGTGGAATCCTCTACTCCCCTATTACGGCCTGTCTCCATGCCACTGTGTGTGACTACTTTAATGCTAGGATTCATAGGTCTGTTGTCTGCTCCGATCCATTGGATGTTCAGGGCTGGCGCGTCTATTCTTCTTCTTTTCTGCATCTCTACCTCTAGCACCAGGCAATCTTCTATAACATGCTCAAATGATTTACAATAATTACAGGTGGTGCAGGGGTTTACACAGTCTTTGGATACATGACCTGGCTGGCCACAGTTATAGCAGATGACCTCGCCATGGCCTCTTCCTTGTGCTGGGCCGGTATTTCTTCCTCTACCACGGTATCCACCACCACAGCCTCTGTAGACAGATTGGTCATAATGCGTGTTTTCTTGCTTTGGCTGGTTATCGTCTTGCACTTTGTACAAGCCAGTGCCTCTCATTGAATCCATGTCACGCTTTCTTTCATTCATTAGTTCATAGGCATGGCAGTTGGATTCATCATGTCCAACTGATTTACAGAAATCACAATATAGATTCTTAAGCATCTTCACATATTTCTGTATTAGGCAACAATCTTTCGGTCTATGACTAGTAGTTTTGCAGACCTCACACCAGGGTGCCTCGTTCTGATTGATGGGGTTAGGCACACCACTGTCGAGATAGTCGTGGTATAGGGGACAATGCTCCCGGTCATGACCTTCGCCTTTGCAACTCATGCACTAGATCTCGTGATGAGGTTCATATCGCTGCTCTTTTCCATTCTTCATGCTCTGTAGCTCCAGTGTCAGGGTGGTAAGCTGGTTCTGAATTTGCGTAATCCCAAAACTAGACTCATCAATCGGTGAAGCCTCCAACTTCATCATGATCTCTAAGGCCTTTTCCTAGGATGTAACCTTCTGCTGCATTAATGGTAACCTGATGTGCGGAAACAGTGCATCAATGGACCATTCTTTGTGTTGATCTAGAGCTATAACAAAGCTCACTTGATCCAAGAGTGTCTTGAACATCTAGTCGAATTCCTAGACCGATTTTGTTGGTCTCTTCTTGATTTCCTTCAGCTCAGTTATACACTGAGACTCAGACTTTGGTTTCTTGAACTCTGTTATCAGCGCAACTTTAATCTCTGCCATGGTTCTGGGCTGCATGGTATAATATTTCATGAACCAGTGCAGTGCTCTATCTCTGAATGTGGTAATAATTTGGGATTTCTTCTCATCATCATCCTGAATCCGTCTGACACTCCAGACAGCTTCGCAAAGGAACCAGTGCTGATCAGGATCTTCTAGACCCATCCCTTTGAAAATAGGCAACTTCATATCCATATGAGCCATGGCTCTAGGGGGAGGTGTAGCACTCGAGGGGGCACCTTGAGGTGTGCCCTGAGGGGTGCTAGGATGTCGTATAGCACTCTGCGTAGTGAAAACAAATCGATGTATAGGGGTAGAGGTACTAAGCTATGTATTCGGCGAGGTTGGCTCTGCAAGTGGAGGATTCTAAGGGGTAAATTAGGGTGCGGCTTCGTTTTCAATATCATAAGGAATCTCAGTACCTATGTGGAGTCCAGAGCCTCCAAGATTCTTATTGAACTTGTATCTCTTCCCACTCCTTAATTTGTGAGTATCTTCGTCGGAATCGCTATAAATGCTATTTACCATGACAACTTAAAAATATTATTACATTCTTAAAATGCCTTTCTCAACTAACAACATCTTAATGTATAGACTGAGATTGTTCAGGAATTTACCTTGGAAACCTCCGAAAAAATGTGCTTCTACTTGGTTGTAGGATTTGAGCGTATCCACAGCAAATTCTGTGACAAAGCCTTCTAGCATATGATCGATCCAAAAGTCAACTGCGTGCATAAGTGGACTATCTATTTCTTTGAGCTTTGATATGAGCTCGGGATTCCACTCTGTAGGAACACCTCCTTGAAAACAAGTTTTCCTTTCTGTGAGCCACAAGATCCACGCATGCAGCTCATCTGGAAATGTAGCCTAGAAAATTTTGTGAATGTCGTCCAACAGATGTCTATCCGATCACTGTGTGTCGCTTAGATGCAGATGTCTATTATATTGTATTTTAAAGTCTCTTATTGTCTTATCCCACCAAGCCTGGATTTCTGTCTTCTCGGGATGCCAGTTTAATGCACTTTTTGGGAGCTCAGGTTCTTCATCACTCATCACGATTGGAACTCATCACAGATTCTAGCATGGCAATGGAACCTTTTGTTGGCTATAAAATGATGACTAGAGGTTTTATGAAGACCCAAGTTCTGCGCGGTTACCTTAAACCAACAAAACCCCTTTGCACCGGCCCTTTCGGAAGCGGCCTGCGAGCAGGATGAGGTCTCACCCGAGGTGTTTCTAATGGGGCACTGCAGACTCAGATGTCAATAGTGACTGATGAATAGATGAATGTGACGAAGCTTGCGGTAGTGCACCGGTTGTGTGCTGCGAAGGTCAGACTGCACGGTGATGGCCAAGACCGCGGTCAACACCACTACCTTCCTCCTTACTGCAAGACTTAATACTACACTACGAACACTACCACTTGATATCCGATACTTGGAATCAGTGAAAAATGCTTTAAGGCAATGAGTTGAATACCACTTATCCACTCAGTCATACACTTAACTAACTTACTACTTAATGCTCATAACACACTCTTAGAATGTTACTATTTTAAGCATAACCCTCAGGTGCGAAATAACTTTTATGCATTCATCGACTGCATTCATTCAACCACATAGACAACTTTCCCCATGCTTAAGTAGATGATAGATTCACTGTCCTTAGAAGCAAAGCTAATAATAACCGTACATCTATTCATGTAGACTTAACATATCATTCCACACTCTCTTGATGGTGAACGCATATAAAAGCCTTCTCATAATAGACTATAGTAAACATTCCAACATACAAATACAAAACAGATAACTACAAATGCAAACACATAAACATTCAATCTCACAACACACTATTTAATGTGGTTCACTCCCCCGGGTGGGAAGCGACATCCACAAGAACTGTGTTTGATATTTCTTTTAAGGAAGGGTTCAAAGTTCTTAGCCGCGCACTCAACTGTGGCTCTCTTCTTGCTCAGATAGGTCTCTGCGCACTCAGCTGCAGAGCCTTTACAATCAATTCTTGATTCAAAATATATTACAATATAATATTATCACCATACAATCACCAACAACGACCAACCAACCCTTCCTATACAAAAATGTTCTTCTTAAATAGATCACACCCGAAGGTTGTGTCTTTACAACATTGAAGACCGAAACCCCTAGGGTTTCCAAACCACTGTGGTCCCTCTGAACTGTCGTGTCGGCTTTTGATAGTTATCCTGCTGTCATGGCAGTCCTCCATGCCTTAGATCCATCGCTTTCAGCCATCCTATTGCACGCACTCCAATAGGTCATCCACTTCCAGCCACCCTTCCACTAACTGACTCATGCGACTTGCTCAGCTCCCAGTCGCTTTCTCTGTAGGTCGTCCATCCCTTAACGGCCACGTACAACTGGCTCGGCTCCCAGTCGCTTTCCTTCCATCATTTTCCTCTTAATGGTCGAGTACCCTACTGCACGCCAAACTGTCACTTTCTCGATCCGTCCTCTGCTTAACGGACTGGTACAGTTGGTCACCTTCCCAATCTGTTTGTGCCCACAACTTGGCATCTTTTCAACAGTCTTACCAAAAGTAGACCACCGCTAGTCTATCCGCTATATTTGGCCATCCTCCGTCCAGTACACAACTTCACTGGTTCCATGTGGCCTACTACCTTCGCAGCACTGACACTGCGCAGCGTTGATCTTCGCGGCATCCTTCAAAACTTGGTACTGCACACATCTTCGCAGCACTCTCGATACTTAGGTAAAATTCAGTATTTTGAACTGCGCATAGCTCAAGTCCACTCAACATAAAAAATGTCACCAAAAATGGCCCTGTTGGGCCAGGCCCAATAGGTCTCATGCCTAATAATTAGAATAAATCACATGTGTTGGGTCCGTGGCCCAATATAACATCATAAAATAGTCAGTCCAAAATTCAGGATATTACAATGAATATTTATAAGATTTCAATAAGCTTAATTTAAACACAAAATATATTAAACTAACATAACCAAACAAACCCAAAGACTAATACTATTTACAATATTAACATTATGATTCTGGGCATGCAAAGGTAAAATAAAACTCTATCAAGCTCCAATACCATACTAATGCAATACTCAAAATCATAAGAGAAGAAACCATAAGATCAATCAAAATTCCAAAATGAAGGTAATCAGCCAGCCATCATCCCAAATAATCAGTTTGTGCAGTGAAGACCAAATCTAGGTGCGGCATGTGAGGAACAACATAATAAATTAACCACCAAGATCATGGAACCAAATCAAATGATAAAAACCGACCCAAACGAATCAAAATCAAATAAGTAAAAATGGAAACAATCCAAATAATTATTCAAATCACACACTGTAATCTCACCCATAGGATCAAGACAAATCAATGGTCAAGATTAACTCTTGTGGCTGCGCAATCAAGTTGCGGGGGTTTATTGGCAAGATTTATTTATGAATTCCCGAAGGCTGCAACCCGAAACTTGTTGGTTATGGGTTTCGGGGTTACGAATTACCAAAAAAATCATAAAAATGAGTTTCTGAAAGCTGCAACCCGAAACTTGTGGGTTGCGGGTTTCGGAAATGGAAACAATTGCAAAAATGAAAAGGATTTCCCGCATCCCGCAACCCAACATTTTCAGGTTGCAGGTTTTGGGAACACACAACGCAACTAAGGTAAAATAGATTTCTGAAATCCAAAAGCTGCAATTTGTGTGGGTTTTGGGATGAAAATTTCCCAAAATTATTAACGAAGGATTCTCGCAAACCGCACCTGTCGGGTTGTGGGTTTCAGGTTGGCCAAAACCAAAGACTAAAAAATGAAATTCTGAAATCCGCACTTGCGGGTTTCGGTTTTCGGGTTTCCAGTTGGCGAAAGCTAATGACAAATTACTCAAAATCTAAGGCTTCCTCCATACCGAAACACTTAGAAAATTTCAAAGAAAAGGAGCAATCAAACTAACGAAAGGTATAGGTAGAAAATCTTAGCAACATAGTCTGAGAATGTTGTGTTTTCAAAGCACATACCCATATACCTTTGTATTTATTTAAAATTGGGGTTCCCATGTTCAGCTGAAGCATGGGATCTGTTGTGGCCACAACAACATGAAATAAAGTACTTATCTTGCAAAATACACAAGCAAAATCAACTCTTCCACATTCCACCCACCTGTAGACACAATACAAGCCAAAAATCACTTTGCAATGGTCACCCCATATCCGAAACCATGATGCAACAAGAAAGAATGCAATCAACGACAAAACCCATCTAACATTGGTCCAACCACAATCCAATGGCAAGTGGATTCCACATCACTTCCAATCTAGGATCTCGAGCGGCAATTCCATGACAAAGTTTTCAGAAGAATTCAGTCCAACCACAACCCGATGGAAATTCTTCCTCGACCTCCACTCTAGGGAAATTCCAGTGGCTCCAGGACAAAAGATTCGTAAATATATCATTCCAACCTCAAATCCAATGGCAAGTGTATTCCACATCACTTCCAATCCAGGATCTCCAGAGGAAATTCTCAGACAAAACAACGACAATTCTAGAGCAATTCAACTTGGGAACAGGCTTGGAAAGGGCGCACCAACCAGAAAAATACATGTCAAGGGAACCCAAAACCAATCACACAAGTACCATAGCCATAAACAAGATCCAAGAGCATGCATAACCAACAAGAGAGACTAACCAACACAAGCAAATCAAATTCCTTCATGAGCAATTTGAATTGGGAGAGAGAGGGACACAAGCATGAGAGTTACATTCCAAAAATAGAAAATAGGCGTTACACATCATGAGGCCACACCAAGAGACACACTAACCCAAATCAAGAGGGAGCACTAGGAGAGAGAGAGAGAGAGATTCTGCCACTAATAAAAATTAATCTCGGAATAAATGAAACAAAAGTGTAACATAACACATGAAGGTACACAACCAAGAGGGTCCACCAAGTCCACAAGAAGGTTGTATAACATCAACATAGACACAGACATAAGGTAATAATTCCCCCCCAACCCCTTTATCGTAACATCATGGTTCCTCATACTCTTTTTCGTGGCATCGGTCGATCTGATTATTTTATTTTATTAATTAATAATGTTCAACATTATAAAAATAATAGTAATTTGCAAACCATAGTCCAGGCACCTTGTTCCACTATGTCCAACATAACAACAATAATAACCAAAACATATGTCTAGGGGCTAAACCAGAGGGTATTACATCCCCCTCCAACTAAACCATTCATTGTTCTCAATTCATATTACCTACATGCCTTTACAACAGGATAACATACATGCCCATACATGCCTCAAAAAGGTAACATCTTTCTAACCAAAATACTTCCCACTATCACCTACTTTCCTTTCCATCTCCACTTCCCATGGGAGAACCAAGACTAGTAGAGTGGAATCAAAGAAGCAACGGTTGATCTTCAATCCCCATGATAGGGTCTTCAAACCTTTTTACAAGGCCTTCAAATTTCAACAAAGATACATCCACTTGAAAATCATATTTCAATCACCCATATGATTAAAATCAGGCATAAAAATATATGATACATGATATTCTTCATCAAGAATACTTTCTAAACATTCCAACAACACATTGTTAGTAGCAAATATATATATATACATATATATTGTTCATCTAGATACATATAATACATCTTCAAGTTACATGATACATTAAATAAATGAAATGAAATACATTAGTATATACAAGGTACATGACATATAGATAATTCTTCAAAAAAGTACTTGAAATGCATCAGGCGTATCAATCAATTTCATAAAGTGAATCAAGTGTGTACTCTTTTTTCATGAAATGCATTACAGTCAACCAATCATATGAGATGCATATAGTTTGTCTACAAATACAAGAAATGCATCATGCATATGCTCTGTCAACAAGATGCATGAAATGCATCTAAGATATATGAAATGCATTCCAATTAGTCGATAACATAATATGCATTACCAATATACTTTTACATGATTTATCACCTAAATACTTTCCCTACAAGGATGCATGAGATTTACCATGATACTTTACAAAGATGCCTTTTAACAAAGGTATTCGATATACCGCAAAGATACCATAACAAGATACTTTCAACAATGATCACAAGGATATTTTTCTAACAAGGATACTTGTATTAGTATTGGATATATAAGGATACAGGAAGTACATCTTCAACAAAGATACATGAATCATTCTTTAATCAGTCACACAGTTAGTACATACTTTTCAACAAGATATACAAAATACCACCAAGGTATTACGAGATACTTACACATGAAATGTCACCAAGATACCACCAAAATAACTTTCAATAAATATCACAAAGATACCTTTCTAATGAAGATCACAAAGATGAAGATCACAAGTATACCTTTATAATGAAGATTGCAGAGATAAAGATCACAAAGATATTTTTCTAGCAAAGATCTCAAATATCACCTGAACATTTTATGCACTTAATGTAACAAGTAAGCAGACTTATAGACAACAATTTCAATCTAACTAAGAAACAAAAAAGGGACATAATGACTAGTAGTTAAACATACTACCTTTCATCTCCACACAAGCATATGTATTCTTTAGAGAACATTCAAAAATCCACTATACATCAACTAATAGTAATTAGCATCAACATGGTTTCAACTAGTAACATCAACCAATATCAATCATACAGGCATTGGTCAATAATACATCAATTCATAATACCTCAACCATGTATCAATCATATGTCGATCATATATCAATCATACACTAATATCAACCAATGACAACCATACAGTCATCAATTGAACATACAAACATCAATCATACTACATCAACCAAAAGAAAAATACATCAATTAGAATACATCAACCAGAGTACATCAATCAGAATACATCAACCGAAAGAAAAATACATGAACCAGAATACATCAACTAGAATACTCCAATCATAATACATCAATCAAATTCGGGATACATCAACCATAATACGTCAATTGGAATACACCAATCAAATGAGGATACATCAATCAGAATACATTAATCAAATTACATTAATATTTAACAATCACATCTATCCCACATCTGATAAACATCGATTAGTTTCTCAATAACATCACCCAAGCACATCAATCATACCAATATCAACCAATGACGATAATAACAACCAATAAAAACCATATGAATAACAATATCATCATACATCATCCACTCAACATCAACCATCATTCATCAATCATACACACAACAATGATAACAACCAATAACAACGATACATACAATAATGACAAAATCATACATGCATCAATCATTAATCAACCAACATCAATAATTAACAACCAGTAGTATCAAACAACATAATCAACCATTCAAACACCATACATCGACCATAGCAATCATTTCAAATATTTACTATTTATCATAACATTATATATAATTATTAGCACATGACGATATATATAATATCCATATATTAATGTGATATTAATAATGCATGTATGCAACCAACATCTTCACACAAACACTTCTAATACTACACTTATGTAAACACTCAACACATACACAATCATACATCTTTCTTGCATACATACTCCATCAATAGCAATGTTATACATTGACAACAATCCCATCTAATACCCATATACTAACCATACATTATGTTACTAATTATTTACACGTAGCACACAACTTATACTATCAACCAAAGTAAATACATAGTCACCTCAAACAACCAAACATCTTGCCACCAAAATCTTCTAATATTCTGCAATAAAATAATTACTAGCTCTACAACACACCATACTTACTATTACTATGTATTATTTCTATACATACGCCCATTTTGTATACATACATATTATAATTATTGAATCATATATCATATTATTATTAATCATATACACAACATATTAGTCATATAACCTATATATCCTATGCACCCGTATAATTATTATGTTATACCGTAATATCCATACAATTATAGCGGTATAATTACTTAATCCAATGCTATCATATTAGGTACACATTATAACATATATACTAACATAATACTTCTGACCACACTATAATTCTTAATATATACTTCCAAAAACTTTCAAATACATTCGAACACTTTCAAATACTCCCAAATACTCCCAAACACTTCCAAATATTTTTACACTTACTTCATTATATACATTCACATATATATATATATACTTTTAATTACTATATTTGTCACGCATATTATACAATTATATATATATATATATAGATATAGATATAGATATTACATATACTATATATAACATTTATATTATGCTATATTCAATATCATATACCCCTCATCTATCTTACACTACATATTATGTTATACATATTTAAATTTAAGTCATATATATATAACATTATCATACACTACTATACTACCTACTTCCAGACATAAAATAAATAAATTTAAAATTAAGAGAATATGAAGCATTAAGACAAGTGGCCCATTTCCTCCAAAAATAGACTAGGAGTTACATCTCCAAAAATAAAATAAAATAAATAAAGTAGAAGAGAATATGAACCATTAAAGACAAGTGGCTCATTTCCTCCAAAAATAGACAAGGAGTTACTCACATATATTGAAAATAAAAAGAAAAAAGAAAATCTAACCACTATTAAGACAAATGGTCTATTTACCCAAAATACACAAGGAGTTACTCATCAATATAAAATCCAAAATCCATATAAGGTATAAATGTCATTTAATAAATCATATTAATATTTAATAATAATAAAACTATATCATCTTTATAACTTATCATTATATTAACGATGATAATGGTACATAGTACATACTATTATAATGACAATTATTTACTTATCAATTAATAAGCATAATGTACCAGTAAATAAATCATACCACACAAAGAATTTCAATATTAACAATTCAATGAGCAGTAAAAGGGGCAATGCACGATGAACAAGCACTGACCAATCAAGTCCCTTAACAACAAAAGATGCAATGCACAAGCATCAACCAATCAAGTCACTGAACAGTGAAAGAGGTAATGCATAAGCATCGATTGATCAAATCACTGAATCAATAAAAGAGGCAGTGCAAAAGCATCGACCAATCAAATCACTAAACAATAAAGGAAGCAATGCAAGGTGAACATGCATCAACCAATCAATCTACTCGATTATTAGATATGCACCACATAGTACTTACTAATCAATCTATTGAACAATAAATATGCAATTATATTAAATAATTCTAAAGCATACAACAAACTAATCTCTAAAATGAGGCTTCTTATTCTTCTATTAACATAATGGAGGTTGAAATTCTTTCACAAAGAACATTTATAAATTCCCAATGCACATAAACATAAAATTATGAGTCTATAACAGGCCCAACAACCGCAGAGTTGGAACCATAGCTATGATACCACCGGTAATGTCCCTCAGGGCTATCAGAGTGTCTAAGGGACATATCATTAGCTCTATGAGACTAATTAATTGAATTTTAGTGCAACAGATAAAGCATAAAATTTTAATTTCCATTTTTCCAAAATTAATTGCGACACAAAATCTAATAATTAACAATAATTTAATATAAATTCATTAACACATCCAACATCTTATCTAAGTGATGGGAAGGATTCTTAACATCATATAACATAATCAAACCTTCAATCCAATCCATATCATATATGATAACCACTTCTAAAGGCTAATTATTCTTAATCGTAGTTAACTAGTAATTAAGGTGTTAATTATGACACTTAGTGCACAAATGATGACGCTTATCACAAATCTAATTGTTTAACAAATAAATATTCATTATCAATCCAAATGACTTAATAACATCTAATTACATGTAGATAAGGCCTAATTACTAAAATTACAAAAATTAATTATGGTAATTATGAGAGAGAGTGCACAAGACTAGTTAGCTAGTTTTCCAATATAAGCATATAGTATTACACAAAATCAACTTGTAACCATGTCATTAAACCCAAATTTAATCCTACATCCATTAAAAAAAATTTAAGCATGCACCTACATCCAATTAAAGGTTTATTTGTAGACCATTCCAATTGCACATAAGGTGACATTTTCCATCAATTCCAATGAAACTCGTTAACATTCACCGCAATGAATTGAGTCTAAATAGATGAACCAAAATTAAATGCATCCATAAGTAAAGGATCACACCAGATAAGTAGCCACCTACAGCACAATAACATGGTATAAACAGAGAACATGTTATCTATGCCAAGTTGATAAAGGCTGCACTAGAGCTGTCTAAATTACAAGTTAGTAGGAACAAGGTTCAAAATAAGCTCAGACTAGAGATAGTGGAGAACAAAGCCAACAAGGCCCAAATCAAGAAGCTGCAAAATCCATTGTTGGCTATTGAAAGTGAGGAAGACAAGAAGGTCAGTATACAAAAGTTGTTGGATGAGAAAGATGACACCATTCGGTCATTTAAAAAGAAGCTAAAAATCCCCTCCACCTAGTTGGTGGAAGCCTCTGAATTGACAGAGCTGGAGGAGAAGAGAGAAAAGATACAAGAGGAACTAACAGACTGCAAAGATAAACTATTGAAGTTTGAAGAGAAAGAAAATTTGTGGCTGAGTGATATGGCTCTCATGGTGGAGAGTGAAAAGAAGTGGAAATCTAAGTCTAAAGACCTTGAGAAGAAACTGCAGGACAAGAACAATGAGTTAGAAAACATGGCCACACCCTCCTCCATAGAATCAGGTGACTTATCCCTTATGGGGGATAGGACATAGGAAAGTATAATAGACTTAGAAGTGGAAAGGTTAGAGAAGCAAAACACAAATATGAAAACCCTGATGTCAAAGGCAGCGCAGGAAAAGGAGGCTTGGGAAACCAAGTACCAGGAGATGTAGGTCAAAAATGAGGAATTGGTGAAGCAGGCCACAGGTCATACCTCCCTGCAGGAAGCAAAGCAAGTCATTTGGGATGACATTATTGTAGAAGTAGAAAATCTAAGACCATATCTTGACTTCATTTGGGACAAGGAAACTGTAATTAAACTAGCCAAGCAAACCATAATAGCAGCAAATGAAAAGTTGAATAAGAAGCTTGTGGAGCACACTGAAAATGCCATAGAATTCTTGAATGGCTTGAATGAAGATGAAGTAGGGAAGCAGGTATAAAAGATAGATTGTACACCATCATTTGGGCCAAGAGAGTGATAAATAAGCATTAGCAGGTGAAACATATTCAAGCCAGAATTGATGTCTTGGCCCAGCAGGTGAACTACTTTAGGGATATGTCTGACCCCTTGTTTAAGAAGGGGTTGAATCTCTTTTGGGAGAAGGATGGAACCATGAGGACACAGGTAGAGTATCAGGGCAGGTTATGGGAATACATATTAGATCATGAAGGCTTTCCTGACATGGACTAGCCTCTGACAGGAAAAATAGTGGTAGAGAAACTGTCAAAGGATTTCGAATTGGGAATGATCTTCAAAGAGGTAGGTGCACATCTTCAAAGCTACTCATATAGGGACCATACAGAATTGTGGGTAATGTTAAAAGAGGTGGCCACATCAGAATTGCCAACTGCTGACTAGTGGAATCTCATGGAGAAGTATGGAAATGCCAAACTGACATTGCATCCATGAATATTCTGAAGGACGTGGATATTAGGACATGAAGAATTAGTTACTAAGTCATTTTGTTTATTTACTAGAGTTTGTTACCAGCTAGTAGATGCTAAAGGGAATTTGTGAAGATTGTTAAGCCTACCTGTCAGCATTTGCTTCTTTTTGCTGTAACTAATTCTCATAGAGGATGAAACTTTCTGTATAGGTGTCATGAATTTGTAACAGCTTTTTGTTAGGGCGATTCAGGCCTGAGGGCTAATGATACCTATATATACTCATATGTAATGAAGAGAAAAAGGTTTATACCTATTGGAACCTATGACGTTGTTGTGGTGTGTATTTTGAGATGCTCCTTTATTAAAATTGGCAGAGTCGAGCAAGTATTTTGATGCAAAGATTCTTATGTTATTTGATTTGCAATTTGTTCCTTATTTTCTTTATGTGAATGTTTCCTTGTTATCTACTTCATACTATTTTCTTTCAGTTTTCGATAAGTGTATATTGAGGCAAAATTCATATGATTATGCTCTGTTTCTTTGATTCCAAGCTTCCACAAACCCGTTTCTACTAAAGCTAATGCAGAATTCATTTAATAATGCTCTATGTTGATGGATTGTTCTTATTTTCTTCCTTATCACTAGACAAACAACTCTTTGACTGTAAATGAGTTGCTACCCTGCCTCTGTTCTGAATTATTTGCAAAGCATTGCCACTTTATCATCATAAGTGTTTTTGACTCCATTCCCCAATGAATATTCACCTTGTTTCAACCAAACAACAAATCTGAGTTTAAATTTTAATCACATATATCGCTTTGCCAAACAATTGATGAGAGATCTCTCTCTGTAAAGGAAGAAGCCAACTCCCTTTTCTAAAGTGGTTCTATGGTTACCTCAAAGTGTCCTTTCCCAAAACCTTGAGGATCATTTTGAGTGCTAACATATTGGCACCATTGCCGGGGAACGAAAGTTATATTGTCCCTGGGAGAAACGACAAATATTTCGAGTTTTTATAGAGAGAAAGGATTTATGTGGGCAAACAGAGATTTATGCATTTGGAGAAGGTTGTATATTTTACCTGGCGACTCCACTCATCTGGATTTCGGTTGAAGATAACTCTACTAGGAAGATTGGAAACTCCACATTGATCCAAAGAAGGTTTCAGAAGAGATCATGGCTTCTAGAAAGATCCATATGAGAGGTAATACTATTTCAGAAATCTTACTAAGTGTGGAAAACCCATAAATTTTGCATAGACATAGAAGTGGGAAAGAGAAAGTTAGCACTTCTAATACAGAAAGATCTATGTTTAAAAAAGACTTGTATGGTTTTCATGAATTGGATTTAGAAGTAAAAATTGGGAAGTCTATATTAAGTTCAAAATCAGAATCATACCTGAGCAAACATAAGTAAATCTAAATATCTTTGAGTCATACTTACTAGATCCTGTGTGGTATAATTTGCAAAACCCTGTAAAAGATGAAGAAAGAAACCCTCGTTTTCAATATTCCTAGCCTCATAATGCCATCCTTGTTAACAATCCTCTTCTAAACCCTACTGCACCACAAAATCGACCTGATGTACCACCAAATCCACCCATAACAATGGCAGCTAGGCTTCCACCCTTGGCTCTGCCAACTGTTTTGCATGATCTCCCTCAAAATTACTCACAGAGAATTTCCTTGTATGAAGGAGATGGTAACTTTACACCAAGGAAACATATGGATAGGTTTGAATATTTTATTGACCTAGAAGAAGTAGACTATGATGATGCAAAGATGATGTTGTTTGCATAGAGTTTATCTGGGGAAGCTAAGAGATGGTTTAGAGATCTACCATCAGCATCTATCCCTACCTTTGAATCTTTTCAAACACTGTTTTTAGATATGTGGGAAGCAAAGAAGAGCCCTCTGCAAATAATATCTCAGTATGACCATTTGAAGAAGGGAAAATTTGAGTCTATCCATGAGTTTTCTAGTAGATTTATGAGGGTGTACAACTCAATCCGAGCTGATATTAAACCTTTAGTAGGTGCTTCCAAGCTTCATTATGCAAATGATTTTGATGGATATTTTTCATGTATGTTGAGGGAGAGGAAGTCACCTACCTTGTCATCTATGTTAAAATATTCCCTATATGTGGAAGCAAATATGATGGTTTTAGGGAAGTCGAAAAGTAAAATAGTAGATAAGAAGAGATAAGAAACCCAACCCTCGGCTTCTACTTCCTCCTCTGCAAGTGATGCCAAGTTTGAGATGATGATGAAGACAATGGAAAAGTTGATGGATAGGTTGACCTTAGATAACAGACCACCCAATAGCGAGGAACCTGAAAATCAAGTGAGGAATCCAAATTTCAAAAGTCCCTTTCCTCAAAGAAACCAAAGGAACCCTAAAGATCAACAAACCATACATGCTTTCCCTGAAAATACGGTTGATGAGGAAGGACAAGAAGATCCAATGGACAACCAGATTCATCACTTCAGTGAAATTGATCCTGAAATATATTTGACAGAAAAAGAGAATGATTTCTTCACCCAAGAAAATGATAGTCCCATTCTAGAGCTAGATTCAGAGCAATATCAGATAGGATATCAGAATTCCCTAGATGATTTTCAAAGAAAACTAAAACTGAGGAATCGGGAGGTAATAACAAATAGAGAAAAGTCGAGTCAAAATCAGCTTTCCAACACCCAACAGAATTTAGAAAAACAAAAAGGAAATCATAAGGATATTTTTGTACAAGAGAACCTAGAAAATAAAGAGCAACAACCAAATGAAATTAAACAGTCAAAGCCAATTTATGTGGATAAAACAATTTCACCCTTTAGTTTGAAAACAGAGTTGTCAAAGGTTAAAATTTCTATCCCCTTTAATGAGTTGTTGAAGAATAATGAATATAGGGAAGAAATCATTAAAATGGTCAAAAACCAAGGTGAATGTCAGCCAGATATTTTAGAACTGATAGATGATGCTCCCACTATTGTTTTTGGGCCCAAAATTGAAGATACAAATGATGAATTAGTCCTTCCTTTTTATCTAAGTCTGAATATCCATGATAGGATTCTGCACAATGCTATAATAGATTTGTGCGCCTCTCATAATATAATGCCAAAGACAGTGGTATGAAGTTTGGGCTTAGAGATTACTAGGACCTACAAAGACATGTACTCCTTTGATTCTAGAAAATTCAAGTATCTGGGATTGATAAAGTACATGGTAGTAACACTTGCACAACTTCCAACCAAGATCATTGTGATGGATGTGATAGTAGCTGACATTCCTGCCAAGTTTGGTATGTTGTTGTCAAGGTCTTGGGCATCAAAATTGAAGGGAACTCTGCAAATGGATATGTCATATGCCACTATACCTTTGTTTAGAGGGAACATAATATTATATAGAGAAAAGAGATTGGCCTATGTGGTCAGCAGCCAAGATAAGTCTGATAATAATCCCATTTATGCTATTGATACTGATTTGGGATCTTCTATATTTTTCAATGTGGGACCACACACTAATCCTAAGTTTCCTATATAGATTGAAGTTAAAGAGGATGAAGATTTTTCAAGAAGACAAGAGGCCTTGGAGAAAAAACAGAGTGAGGAAGGGTTATGGACTATGTATTTTGATGGGTCTCTGAGTAAGAGTGGGGTTGGAGCTAGCGTTTGGATCATATCCCCAGGTAGAGAATTTAAAGCTTTGTCTTACAAACTGACCTTTGAATGTACTAACAATGCATCTGAGACTTGAGTATGAGGCTTTGTTGTTGTGTTTACAGGCTTTGAAAGATATTGGAGCAAAGAGGATAGAAGTGTTTGGAGATTCATAGCTTGTGGTAAACCAAGTGAATGATAGCTACTAGACCAAACATCCCAGAATGAGAGCTTATAAAAATGAAGTTTGGGACATGTTTTGTAATTATTTTACAGAGAATAAAATTAGGGTAATACCTAGAATTCAAAATCAAGTAGGATATTCTTTGGCCACGACTGTTGGGGTTTTCAAGACTCCCATTTACTCTTAGAAAAATATGAAGTTGAAGTTGTGAACAGACCCTCTATACTAGACAACTACAAGTACTAGCAAGTTTCTGATGATGATATGCAAATAAAGAGATTCTTAGAGTTGTCTGATGAATTTGTGAACACTCAGATGATGGGTCGGCTGAAGATGAGAAAGCTAAAAGCAAAGCTTGGAAAAATACGTTGGGTGGAAAGGACATAATTCAATTGAAGAGTAATTTTATCCCAAGAGGCCCGATCCCCCTAGAGATGTTGTTTGATCAGAAGGATGTGGCCAAATACCCTAAGATGAAACCTAGTGATGATGCCATTGAAGAGCAGAACCTACAAACTGAAGAAGAGCCACAAGTTGTAAGGTTGTCCAAGAAACTGCCTGCAAAGGCGAAAGAAGAATACATCAATTTGCTAAAGAAATACACAGATGTATTCTCTTGGAGCTATGAAGACTTGAAAGAATATGATACCTCCATCATCCAACACACCATTCCAATTAAGCCTGGGGAGAATCCTTTTAGACATAAATTACGAAGATTAAACCCCAAGCTATTGCCTGTAATAGAAAAAGAGATCAAGAAGTTCTTCAATGATAAGTTAATTGTGACTTTGATGTAACGCCCATATTTTTGATTCAGCATATTTATTAGTTAGATACACCATACTTTATTTCTTATATATTCTGTTGAACTCAGCTCGACTGAGTAAACTATATTGGACCTCGTTATATAATGTTACTCTGTTTTATGATTTCACCATGATTATGATGTTACTATGTTATGCGATTATGATGTCATGATTATCATATGATTTCCTTATTTTACGATTGCAGTATATGTTTATATGTTTTCATTAATGAAATGTGAAATATATGATTCGGTACGTGGATACCATCTTCTTATGTGAATTATTGAAATGTTATATGTATCTATGATGAGCTGAAAGGTTACATGAAATAAAATGATAACATGGATCAATTGGCGCTCAATGGAAAATGCTTTCTATAAATTATATTTTGCAAAATACTAACCTACAGGACACAAGGGCTATGGGATAGCCAGTTACTTGATCTGATATATATTGGAAAGGAAAAACATGTTCATACAGCAAACCTTAGCAGCCAAAATGAGGATACGATAACACAAACTGATAATCCCGATAGCATCAAGTATGAGTTGATAAGGGCGTAGGCCCAGTATGTTGAGAGGGATGGATGTGTTTCCCACCCTATGTTTCCATGAGACCCGAGGTCGTGGGAGGGCCGTGCTGAGACACGCTCCCCATGTTGTTGTGATGACGATGGTCGGATGCCTTCTAGGGGAGGATAGGTCCGCTGTTCAGCCGACGCTATCGCTCTCAAGTTCTATGTGGTCAGATCGGTGAGTCCGACATCCACTGTTGTACTAGCAGAGGGAGGATAGGGAGGATGCTGGACGTAGGTTATGATGGGAGGATGTGTTAGTTAGTACTGTTGGGGGTTTAGTATTCCTTGATTCGGAGTTAGTGGAAGTAGGCACCCTTCCTGTACTTGATTGATTAAACTAATGTAAACATAAAGACAATGATGTTAAATCGTAAAGGGTTAACTGTTAAATAACCGAGGATGTTAAAGTAATTATACTATATATTATGCTTGCTCTTCTGCATGGGGGTAGATACTATTATTAGTTAGCAAGTATGCATAGGCGGAATGGGGTTTGTTTATAGTACACATCCGACATGTGCATACATTGGCCATGCATGCACACCTTATACGTGTACAATATTACTGGTGTATAACATACTTGTCATGCTTGAATAGTAGTATAAATGTCATAGATAACTCAGTTAAGGATACATCAATCAACTTAGGTAATGAATGGTTAGGTTGCCAATGTGTAAATAAGTGAATTAGTAATTATATGAAAACATTGTAATAATAACTAAGACAAGTGTCGTCAGTTAACATTGTCATAGGAGAACTGTTGTGAATAGGGTAATGATAGTGTCTAATTAATTAGTAAAATTGTTTAAGCCCTCACAAGTGCGTTGTTTATAAGAACAAGGATGCTATGTTAATGATAGGGTACTCATGTGATAAACAAATAATTAAGAATACTATGATTAATTCACCTTTTATTATTGTTAAATGGTGATTTAATTATTATTATTAATTAATAAATGGTGATCTAATTATTATTATTAATTAATTAATAATATTCCAGCAACATTTATATCCCTATCGTAACAATTGCAATATAAGTAAGATTTAAAATATTGATTTATAAATTAATATTGTGTGATTATTTCCATTTCAAAAGTTAGCCATAATAGGATAATCATTTTTGGAATGAACGTGATGTGATGGAAAATGGTTATTTAATTATTCGATGTTAATCTTGGACTTTAAACCTCAAGCTAAGTGGTCTCGACGGATAAGGTGGACCATTAAGACACATCATGTCCAAGTTGAAAAGGGGCAACTAATTATATAATATTTTATTAATTACATTAATAACATTAAAATATCAAGGATGGCGGATAGACTTATATTCAATGAAGCTTGTTTCGAATGGATAACCTTTGGGTGATAATCCCCACCGTAATAAATACTTACGACCGTCAATCCAAAACCAACTAATTTTTCCAGGAGAGTAATTAATTATACATTTTTATAAAGAACCGTGTATGAATGAACTGGTGATAGGAGTAAATGTTGAGGGGCTCGAGAGGGGGATTTTGGGGCGGTGGAGTAAGCCCAAGATATTCTCGAGGAAGGGAAATTATATAGAGGGGGGGAGAGCTTGGAGAAAGGGAGGTTTTTTTTTGATTGGGGAAGAAAAGAAGTTTTGAGGACAGAAGTTGGGAGAACAGAAGTTTGGAGAACAGAAAGATTTTGAGAACAGAAGGAAAGACTGCTCTCGGGATTATCAGATTGTGGGCTCGGGGGCTTGGAAATCCTTTGATTTCCAAGGGCCAGCAAGATAATAGCTGGTCGGTAGGGTGGACACTTCAGTTTGGCTGTCTAAGGGGTTATACAACCTGCTACAACTTACGGTTAGCATCAGCATCAGGTAATTTCCGTTATTGACTACTATGCTAAAACTTACTGTAAACATGCAGAACTTGCTATTTACTGATTTACTGCTATTTACTGATTTACTGAGTTGTGAAACATATTCTTATGCTAGAACATGATTGTTGAAAAGGAAATATTGATATGTTTGTCTATTTTAAATTACGAATGTAATGTTGATAAAAAAAAACACGACAGAACACTAAATATTATTTAGGCACATAGTAATTCTTAGAAATTTACTCCCATACACTTGATGAAGTTTAATAAGTAGAAAATTAAACCTGAAATTTTACTCAGTGCTCTGCTGTAAAAACCAGAGCACTACATTTGAGGTTTTCAAAGTGGGTAGCTAACTTGGTTCCTGTCAGAAATAAGAATGGTGAAATTAGGCTCTGCATTGATTTCAGAAACCTCAATAAGGTTTCATTGAAGGACAATCACCCACTACCTAAGATGGAGCACATTCTGCAAAGAGTGGTAAGGTCTGAAAGAATTTCTACAATGGATGGTTTCTCAAGTTATAACCAGATCAAAGTGCTCCCAAAAGACCAAGAAAATACTACTTTTACTACACCCTGGGGCACATTCATGTATGCTAAAATGCCCTTTTGGTTGATGATTGCAGGAGCCACATTTAAACATTCTATGGGCATTGCTTTTGCATAGGAGAAGTACAAATTTGTGGTTGTCTACACAAATGATATCACTATGTATTCCAAGTATGACAGGGAACATATCATGCACTTGGGGAAGGCCTTTTTGAAGTGCAGGAAGTATGGTGTTTCACTGAACCCCCAAAAGTCTAATTTTGCACTAGAAGAAGCTAGATTGCTTGGGAATATTATTTCTAGGGATGGTACTAAGATTGATCCTGAAAGGGTCAGGGCAATTTTGAAGGTGGAAGATTCTAGGAGCAAGAAGGAGGTGTAGTCCTTTATTGGACAGGTAGGTTTCCTGAGGAGATTCATTCCTAGATTTGCAAAGATAATGAGAGATATAACCAACATGCTGAGGAAGGAAAATCAAATAAAATGGATAGAAAGTGCTAGAGAATCATTCACGGGTATTAAAAGGGCCATCACCAAAGCTCCACTCCTAGCGAGCCCAGATTTCACTAAAGATTTCCTAGTTTTTTTTTATGCATTTGAGCATACAGTGGCTAGAGTTCTATTGTAGAAAAATAATCAGAATGCTGAGAAACCAATAGCATTCGTCAGGAGGGTATTGAGAGAGGGGGAGTTGAAGTATGATATCATGGAAAAGCAGGCATATGCTTTGGTAAAATCATTGAAATATTTCAGGTTATAGGTTCTCCATTCTCACATTGTTTCCCGTGTTCACAACAATGTAGTAAAGAGCGTTCTTACCCAGCCAGATCCTGAAGGGAAGAGGGAAAAATGGATTTTTTTTTGTTGGAATATGATCTTGAGATCAAGCCTACTAAGATGATTAAGGAAAAAGGGCTGGCCAACATGATGATAGAGGCTAAATGTGAATCATTGCATCTTAACTTCTTGACCAGCAATTCAAATCAGTTAGACACAAAAATGCAAGTAATGTCGGAGTTTTCTATGTCTCCCTGGTACACTAATACTGTGTATGATTTCATAATCTACAAGCTCCTGTAGGACTGAGTAAATCAAGGGCTAGATCTGTAAAGCTAAAGGCTGCAAAGTTCTGCATCATGAACCAATACTTGTATTGGAAAGACCCTAGTGGTGTATTATTGAATTTCTTATTGGAGAATGAGCCCAACAGACAATGAAGGATTTTCATAAAGGATATTGTGGAGGGAATCATTCATGGAAAGTGACAACAAATAAAATTCTGAGAGTTGGTTTTTATTAGCCCACCCTATTTTTGGATGTGTACAAAGAGACTACCACATGTCATGAGTGTCAGATCTTTGATGGTAAGAGGAAATTGGTTTCACTTCCTCTTAACCCAGTTTCAATAGAGGTACCTTTCTAGCAGTGGGGTTTATACTTCATTGGGGAGATCAACCCAAATTCTTCACGTCAGCACAGATGGATCCTAACAGCAACAGATTATTTCAAAAAATGGATTGAATCCATATAGACTAGGAGAGCAATTGATGCTATAATCATGGATTTTCTAGAGAATAATATTTTGGCTAGGTTTGGATGCCGTAGAAGAATTGTGACAGATAATGCAGCTGCCTTAAAATCTAAGAAGATGATAAGTTTCTGCCACAAGTACCACATAAGCATGAACCATTCTACTACCTATTATCCATAAGGGAATGGATTGGTTGAGTCTCCCAACAAAATCCTAGTAAGGATAATTAAGAATCTCTTGGAGGAGAACAAAAGAGATTGGCACACAAATCTGAAGTATGCTTTATGGGATGATAGGATTAGCACAAAAAGGGCAATTGGAATGTCACCATTCCAGTTGGTATATGGGGTTGAATTTGTCTTTCCAACATCTTTAGGATTACCAGTCATGAAGCTATTGCAGGGGCATGAAGATGAACCAAATCATATGCAGAGAAGGATAAATCAAATAATAGATTTGAATGCGGTCATAGACAAGACCTATGACAGAGTGCAAGTGCACCAAGAGAAAATGAAGAATACTTTTGACAAGAAAGTTAAAGAAGATCAATTCCAAATTGATGATTTGGTTTTGAATTGGATTCTCCTAGAGAAGACAAACATGGGATGTTTGACCATATGTGGGAAGGTCCATACATCATTTCAACAAACATAGGTGTCAATTCTTTCATTCTGGAGCATCAAGATGGGTCTGCACTAATAGGAGGTCCAGTGAATGGCATATTTCTGAAGCATTACTTGTCCTGAGGATGAAAGGTAACCTTTGTATCATATTTTGTATATATTGCTTTACATTTGCATTAGTACATACGGTGGACCAAAGGATTTGAATCCTGAAGTGAAGGTCCTGAAATCTCGAGGGATAGCCATTTATTTTGTTTTGATTTTTACATATAGAAAAGCATAAACAATGGTTTGAATTTTTGTAAAACAACCCAATGGATTAGGCACTAGGTCTGTGGGGTTCTTTGCTACCTCACACGGAGGATAGCATCCCCAATTGGAGCTAGTTTTTGGTAGTAGTTTTTGTTTTTGGACGATTGAAAGGTTTCAAGCCCATGAAAGAATTGAGCAAGGCCTCAGTTTTTAGCCATATGACCCATAAGGATGCAAATCGGGTCTATAAAGGATTTATTCCTAAAATCATAGTGAAATAATCAAGAAATCCTAAGTGTTAACCTAGCAAAGGAAGGTGAATGCAAAAATCCACCTGCAATTAAATTGTGGCACCGGTGAAGGGTGTAGATCTAGGGTGATAATGATCAATGGATGAGAAGCAACTTTGCGAAAGAAGCAGGGTGTTTTTTAAACATGGGCGGAGTATGCTAGCCCATTGGAATTTAGAAGCCAAATCGATGGAAGGAAGGACATATCTATGGCTGGCACGTACTTCGGTGATTTGACGTGCACATGGAATTGAAATTTCTGGATTTGCAAACTTTCTGTAGGGGCCGCAGGTTTAGACAATGCAGATATGATGGGATTGATATCTACGGTAGAGGATTTGTTCGCATATTTCACATGCGCAGAGTATCGACACTTCCCAAATCTGCGAACCTGGTAGGGGTCGCTCCTTTTGACGGTAAGGATATGGGTGAAAGATAGATCAACGATGGACAATGATTTCATGGATCTAAGGTGCATGGAAGGAAGCACTTGAAGGATGAAGTCTACGGAAGGCCCTAGGCATTAAACAGGGACAAATATCCATGGCCCAGAGTAGATCTTACAGATGGACAGTTTGAAAAACCTCTTTGTTGTAGAAAATACGAGGATGATAAAGGAACAGAAACAATATAAAAGTATGTGTTGCACAGGGATCTGAATACTATTCGTCCAGTGCATTGTAAAATGACAGGTGACTATGTAGAAGCAGCCAACTCATCCAGATTCTCAGACCAGTTGTCGATAACCAGGTAGGCCTCCTATCTCCGTACTAAACTATTTAAATGGTTGAATTAAGTGAGATAGAACCCCCATGTTTTGAATACCGGAGGATAGGTGACTTGTTTGAGGGTAAAGAGGCTGAGGTTTACAAGACAGTAGTGATAAACATCTCCATTGAGATAGCTGAGGACAAGTTGAAGCTAATTAGGGAGGGGAATATTGATGTATATAAGGTTTACCAATCATTTTTTCATCTGTTTGCAGTCAACCAAACACCGAATTGCCTTGAGTTCATCGACTGGTGCGCCACCAATTACTCCTCCTTTGAAATGGTGATTATGGGCCCATCTAACTCTAAGATCATGTGCCAAGTCAACCCCCTCACTATTAGGAAATCCCTGTTAGTCCCATATGAGTTTTTCCATAAATACAAAGAGTACACAAAAGAAGACCTAATTCAGCATTTCGGACAGGCCCCTGCCGAGCTTAAGCAAAGATTCTTCCATGCTAGCCTGCTACCTAATGTCTGCTTCCAGGACCAACCTTTCCCTGGTGAAGTCAGTCTATTTAGAGAAGAGTCCAAATGTGTTATAACCATGTCGTCCTAGTTCCTAGGATTAAATACAGACTAGTATATCACTAAACCATTGATAAGCCTTATTTTTTTCATGAGCACATGTCCTCTTGAGCCTGAGGAGACCAATCAGTCCATCCAGTGTTCTTGTCGTAGGTTTGATGAGGCCCTACCTGAGAATATCCATTCTCAACTAGTGAAGTTCCCCAAAACTAGAAGCTTCAGATTCCAATCATACCTACTGAGAATGTTTTTGTGCTTTAATGAGGAAAACTTGTAGATGCCTGAGAAGATGCTCACTTAGGAAATGCTTACAGATTACAATAAATTCATGAACAACCCTATGTCAAAGGTGTATTATATCTTCTTCCAGAGGAAGCTTCCCAGGGTCTTGACAGAGATGAAAGAGGTGTTGCATCCTTCTCCATATAGGAGGATAGGTGTCTGGTTCCTCTTAGAACACAACACAACAATCAGAGTTTATGGGTTTTCCCATGCACCCTATGTGCTTCCAGCTTTTCTAACTCCTAGACTATTTACACTAGAATTCATCAGGAAAAAGCTGAAGGTGGACATTGAGCATTTCCTAGATGACAAGAAGGCTTCAGATATCACCTTTCCATGGGGTGTGGGCCCATTCATTGTTAAAAACAAGGTTTCCCTTCCAACCATTGAAGGTATGATGAGAGATATGGGGTGCAGAACAAAGGTAGCCATAAATTATGACCCCCACCACATCATCTCAGACATGAGAAAAGAAAATAATAGGAAATATTTTATACATTTTGAAATTACAGGGTTGGCTGAGACTGCCAATTTGTTAGAATATCCTGACAAAAGTCAGATGGAAGTAGATACACCTGGTGACTCCACCCCCCTGGTACCAAAAGACACTGCCCCACTACCTAGCTCTTCCATCCTTGTCCCAATGGTTAAAGAAACTATACCCCTTTCCAGTGGCTCTAGGGAAACCAGCAAGTTGGAAAAGATTGATGTCATGGATATAGATGACGACACAGAAAGAGCTCCCAAGAGGCAGAAAGTATAAAAACCTAAGCAACAAATTGTACAGATGTCAGTTGGTCAAGGAAAAAATAAATAGGTGAACATTAAGCTGCCTGATTTTGAGGTCAAAGAATATGTATTCAACCAAACATCCACTAAACCTGTTGCACCTAGCAAGAGTAGAGCTGAGCTACTTGATGACTATAAAGAGAACACAGAAGCAGCCTCAGAGGAGTCTAAACTGTATGAAGAGGTGAGGTAGATTTACAATAAAGATGTGTCTTTGGTAGCTAGCTGGAGCTATGCCCAGAACACATTGAACTTGGTCTTAGCTACCAAAAAAAAGGCCACTGAACTGAAAGTCAACTTGGAAGACATCCCTACCCCTGATATGATTAACTTGCACAAGGAAACTGGGGAGGTTATCTATGCCAAGTTGCTAAAGGCTGCACTAGAGCTGTCTAAATTAAAAGTTAGTAAGAACAAGGTTCAAAATTAGCTCAGACTAGAGAGAGAGGAGAACAAAGCCCACAAGGCATCAATCAAGAAGCTACAAATTGCACTGTTGGCTATTGAAAGCCAAAAAGACAAGAATGCCAGTATACAAAAGTTGTTGGATGAGAAATATAACACCATTCAGTCATTGAAAAAGAATCTAAAAATCCCCGGCACCCAGTTGGTGGAAGCCTCTGAATTAACAAATCTGGAGGAGAAGAGAGAAAAGATACAAGAGGAACTAATAGACTATAAAGCGAGACTATTGAAGTTTGAAGAGAAGGAAAACCTGTGGCTAAGTGATATGGCTCTCATGGTGGAGAGTGAAAAGAAATGGAAAGCTAAGTCTAAAGACCTTGAGAAGAAACTGCAGGAGAAGAGAAATGAGTTAGAAACATGGCCATGCCCTCCTCCATAGAATCATGTGACTTATACCTTGTGGGGGCTATGGCATAGGAAATTCTAAGAGACTTAGAAGTGGAAAGGTTAAAGAAGAAAAACACAAATATGAAAACCCTAATGTGAAAGGAAGAGCAAGAAAAGGAGGCTTGGGAAACCAAGTACCAGGAGATGCGGGTCAAAAATGAGGAATTGGTGAAGCAAGCCACAGGTCAGACCTCCCTACAGGAAGCAAAGAAATTCATTTGGGGTGAAATTATTGAAGAAGAAAAAAAGCTAAGACCATGTCTTGATTTCATTTTGGACAAGGAAACTGTAATTAAACTAGCCAAGCAAAGCATAATAGAAGCAAATGAAAAGTTGAATAAGAAGCTTGTGGAGCATGCTGAAAATGCCATAGAATTCTTGAATGGCTCGACTGAATATGAAGTAAAGGCGGTGGTTATAAAATATATATTTTCCACCATCATTTGGGCCAAGAGAGTGATAAATAAGCATTAGTAGGTGAAAAATATTCATCCCAGAATTGATGTGTTGGCCCAGCAGGTGAAGTACTTCAGGGATATGTCTGACCCCTTGTTTAAGAAGGGGCTTCCTCTCTTTTGGGAGGAGGATGCCACCATGAGGACACGGGAAGAATATTAGGGCAGGTTATGGGAATGCAGATTAGATCATGAAGGCTTTGCTGACATGGAACAGCCTCTGACAAACAGAAAAGTGGGAGATAAATTGTCAAAGGATTTTGAATTGGACATGATCTTCAAAGAGGCAGGTGCACATGTTCAGAGATGCTCATATAGGAACCATATAGAATTGCGGGTAATGTTAAAAGAGGTGGCCACATCATAATTTCCAGCTACTGACTAGTGGAAGCTCATGGAGAAGTATGGAAAGGCCAAACTGACATTGCATCCATGAAGATTTTGAAGGATGTGGAGATTAGGACATGAAGAATTAGTTACTAGGGAATTTTGTTTATTTACTAAAGTTTGTTACCAGGTAGTATATGCTCGAGGGAATTTGTGAAGACTGTTAAGCCTACTTATTAGCATTTGCTGTTTTTTGTTGTATAGAGGATGAAACTGCATGTATAGGTGTCACAAATTTGTAACAACTTTCTATTAGGGTGATCCAGGCCTGAGGGCTGATGATACTTATATATACTCATATGTAAGGAAGAGAAAAAGTTTGAAACCTGTTGGAACCCGTGAAGCTATTGTGCTATGTATTTTGAGATGCTCCTTTAATAAAATTAGTAGAGCTGAGAAAGTATTTTGTTGCAATGATTCTTGTGTTATTTGGTTTGCAGTCTGTACCTTCTTTTCTTTATGTGAATGTTTCCTTGTTATCTACTTCATACTATTTTCTTTCATGTTTGGATAAGTGTATATTGAGACGGAATTCATATTATTATGCTTTGTTTCTTTGATTCCAAGCATCCACAAACCAGTTTCTACTAAATTTAATGCATAATTTATTTAATAATGCTCTGTGTTGATGGACTGTTCTTATTTTCTTCTTTATCACCAGACAAATAGCTCTTTAAGTGTAAATGAGTAGCTACCCTGGCTCTGTTTTGAATTATTTGCAAAGCATTTCCACTTTATCATCATAAGTGTTTTTTACTCCATTTCCCGATGAATATTCACCTTGTTTCAACCAAACAACAAATCTGAGTTTAACTTTTAATCACATATCTGGCTTTTCCAAATAATTGGTGAAATAATTGGTGAGAGATCCCTCTCTGGAAAGGAATAAGCCAACTCCCTTTCCTAAAGTGGTTATGTGGTTACCTCAAAGTGTCATTTCCCACAACCTTGAGGATGATTTTGAGTCCTAACATGTGTCATCATGGTGCTAAGAGCACCTAAAAGAATTGCACTTTGATGTTCACCAAAAATATTTCTTGTGTTTATAAGTTAAAGGTTAATTCTAGAAAGGGATGTCAAAGAAATAACTATCTATCAAAAGGCACTAATGGACTCCTAAGACCTAATCGTTAACATTAAGTTAATTAATATCAAGAGCTATTACTTAAAACTAAGCAACTTCTTTAGATATCTTTGATATCCTAGTGTGGGCAAAAGATGCTAGAGAAAAATCATAATATCTTTAAAATAATAAGAAGTTATTATTTATCTATTCTTACCTTGAAAAAGAAAAGATAATAGGTGAGGAATATATTGCTTTGAAAATATTAGTAAAGAGTGTTATAATTGTTATTTCATTATAATGATAAGAGAGTTGATTTTAAAGAAATAGTGTTATTATTCCATTGCACAAATAAGTGTACATATATATATATATATATAATTGAATGGTTGTTTACCTGACTAAATATAATAACTATATTATTAGTTTTGGGCATGAGTAAGTAGCTCACTTGGTGAGTGAAGGAACCTTGGGCATTTCAGCAAGTGCGAGGTGGGGTTCAATTCCCCCACACTACAATATAGTCTGAAAATATATTAGTGCAATGTATGTTAATAGTTAAACATATTTATGATAAATACATTATCATTACAACCTTGTAGGTAAAAAATAAGGGTGCAACCCCTCTTTAGAAGATGAGAGTATGAAAAGCATTAATAATTAAGAGACAGTTCCATAAAGAGCTAGTTATGGTGCTTAGATAGTTATGGAAAGGGCGGTGGCCTCTTGGAGGAAGGTGGCAGTCTCCATAGGGGAGCGAAAAACCTCGATAGAGAAAAACGTAGCGAGTTTCTTACGGTGGAAAAAAGAAGGGGCATTGTCTTGTTTGGAATTCCTCAACAAATAAAATTTGCGGTTCACTTGGAAGTTGTACCTTTAATCTTGGTTATGGTCAGCTTCGCATCGTATGGTCTTCCTACCAGTACTAGGTTCAATTATAGGAAGCATTCTTTTATTATTTTCTTGCCTCGGTAGACACCAAGCTTGAAGGGGCGCAGGCATGAACGTTACTCTCTCTCCCATTCTTTTTGGATAATAAATGTTATCAATAATGCAATTCTGTCTTTTCCTTAAATTATTTGTTGAGATGTTAACATAATGGTCTCTTGTATATACTGTAAATTTATTGTTTCTTTCCTTGTTTACGGGTTGATCTAGT
>BSBM01000672.1:0-260000 GCA_027924585.1 Larix kaempferi | reverse complement strand
AATATTGACATTTTGGGTTACCATGTTTCCATAAATAAAATTTATATATTCTGGAAGGTCATCCGTTTTTCTACATTTCATCTTTTTACACCTAATTCAAACAAAAATTGTAGGTACCTCTAATACTTCATTTTAATGATAATATTTATGTTTTTCTAGCGTATCATTGAACCTAATGTGTCATAATTGGGTATCATTACCTTGAACCAGCCCTAATATGATATTAAATGATGCCTATAGTATAAAAGGTTTAAAGGTTTAGACGCAATGACTTGAACATGCCAAAAGAGTTTTTTTCCTCATCCTAATGGATTTGTCGCCTGTCTCGAGGTGACCTATCAGTGGAAAACACATGTCAGGTAGAGAGTCGAATTCATTGGGTGGAACGTTTCAATCAAGTCTCCAGTCGCAATAGCCTTCATAATTAGATAATCATCTTTTGGATTTATACTATTTTGTAAAAGAAATCCAATTTTATTGTATTGAGACAATAAAGTCTTTTCAAATGGGAAAGTCAATTTTAGTATAAATATCTTATGACAAATGCGTTATTCCTTAGTTGTTAAAATTGGGAGTGTAAATGATTGTGTTGGTGAGGATATTGAGACAATGAGTAAAGATGAATTTTCCCAATGTACTATGTTATCTTGATGCAGTGTTCAATTCAGTAGATTAAAGAGTAATGTACTATGTTCTCTTGATGCAATGTTCAATTCAGTAATTGAAAGAGTATATTTTAAGATAGGTGAAAAGGATACTTTAGAGGTCGAAGTATTTACATAATGGCATATGATTTATTATTGTGTTTGGAGCCTAACAAGATTATGTTAGGAATTACTATGCAAAGACTTGTTAAATTATGGCTTGCCATGAGTATTTAGTCCTTAATAGATTGCATATCATTATGTTATAATAAAGGAAAATTGTGACCTTATGCATTACGACTTAGAGTGATTATTAGTTTATCAATGAAGAAGATTTAATTAAAGGAATGAATAAGAGATTTAAGAGCAACTCAAGAAGCATTTCAATGTTATTTAGGTTTTAAAGGAACCATGAAAATGGTCTTAGAAGTTATATGTTATTTAAAGAAGGATAATTTAATGAGACATAATGGGTAGAGATCGAATCCTTAATGTGCCTTGGAAGGTTATAATCAAGTGTAGTAGTAGTTATTACATTGAGTGGGTTCTTTTAATGTAATAATGAGTTTATGTTAAGGATTCTATTAAGGGTGTAATAAATTTATACTCTTGGACTTAATAAAAGTATTTCCTCAATTGAACTGTGTACTAATATTTATGTTTAGAGTTAATCTCTTTATAAAGATAGAAAAGGAAATTATTACTTACTCTATTATTTAATTCAGACTTGAATTCTTAAAAATAGTTAGTAGAAGGTCTTCACTTAGATAACCATGTTAAGTAAACGGAAGTATCAAATAAACTTATATTGAGGGATTATGTCTAACTAAGTGAACATTAATTAGTGATTCTAATATCTTGTTAAGGTATTATGATGTTGTAAAAATGAATTATATGTTTACTTATACATAAATGTTGTAGATGCCAAGAATGTGTTAGATTATATTGATCTCATAAGGATTGCATCTGACTTATTGTTTTTTTAGTGAAGACTAATAGAAAACAATTTGCACCCCATATCCCAAGGGACTACCGTAGGTATTGGGTTTTCACACACACATCCCTCAATTTATGATACCTCTCAATAGACTCCCCTTTTTCCCATTGTCATTTTGAGACAAGATGGTGTTAATACTTCTACGAGCATAAATGGTCCCATGGTACACACCCACTTATAGAAAAACATGAAAGAAATTACCAAAGATCCACCCAAATACCCCAAATATCTTGCAGTAGTCCTCACAGTCTTACAACAGATAGTTTCTAGATCCACCTCAACCAAGCTAAAATCCACCTCGATTAGGCTGATCACAAACAAATGTTGAAAATAGTCACAAAACATGTGGGTCTCAATAAAACGCCAACAGAATAGTCCAACGATGTTTTTTAAATGAAGACTAGAACTCTTACACTCTCTTCCTAGAAACACAGTCTCCTCCATTTTAGGATAACAATTCATGGCATTGCTTCCCAAAGGTAGACATGCAAAAATTTGGTGGTTAAATTAGAGAAAACTTGGGTTAAAAATGGGCTTCCTAAGGAAATACTAAGAAAAATAATAAAATAATAGTAGAGTAAAAAAAAAAAAATTTCTATCGTATTTTCAACTTATCTCCTTGTAGGTCTAATCAAATTTCAAGTAATAGCACTCATTGGATGTGGAATTAAATTTTGCATCCAACAAGTACCAATCCTGCATACTTTTAACAACATCCACATCACGAAAAAAAAAAAAAAACATTTCTAGTGAGAGAAAAACATATATATATATATATATATATATATATATATATATATGCAGGTTTTCATCACAAAGCCTAAACGCGTGATAATTTCAAGCCTTCCTAGTGTATTTTTCCAGCACAATTTAGAAGGTGTTTAGCAGAAATTTTGCATAAATTCTTAAAAATCTAAATAACAGTGCTTAAATTCACAGATTATGGGTGTCATGGGTTTTTTAAGGGTGCTGATTCCATTTCTGTATTCAAAGCACAATTTGAATAGCACAAAAATCATACTTGTTGATATAAAAAATTGTCAGATTCTGACCCAAAACTTGGTGGTGGGAAATGAAATGGTCCCGTGTTTAGAATTCGTCATTTTTCATGATATTGATGAAGTTAAAAGTATACACAATGGGTACTCATCGGATGTAGAATTTAATTCCGCATCTAACAAGTGCTCCCACTTGAAATTGGAGTAAACCTACAAAGAGATAAGTTGGAAATATGAGATAAAAATGTAGTTTTTATTTTTTCCCTCCAATTTGTTATATGCGCCTATTTTGAATTTTAAATCATTTTGAGTGGCTAATACATGATTACATGGAATTTGAATCAGGGTTTGGAGGTCCATTAGTAATCCAAATTTCCTCTTATAGTAGATCCCTTGGGTTAGGTTAACTAAATGGAACACTACTTTTCTCTCCATGATATTAAGGGTGATCTCCAAAATCTCAAATTCAGAGTCTTATTTCTTAGTCTTCAAACATACCAACTATCTATTGCACACTTCGACATCTCACTTGCCTATGTACACATCTGCATCCTTTGTCTCTTTTTCTAACTACACATTTCAACAATTATCTCATTGTTCTTGATGTCACATTGTTGTTGACATCAATGGCAATATTGTTCTATATACTTCTTTAAACTGGCCTCAAGTTTCACATACATTCCAATCCTATTTGACACCAATGAAAAAATTAGCTCTAACGATATTGTTCTATATACTTCTTCAAACTGGCTTCAAGCTTAACATGAATTCTAATCCGATTTGACATCAATGACAACATTAGGTCCAACAATCTCCCCCTTTGGCATTGATGTCAACACCAAGTAAATTCGAGCTCCCTTGAGTGTAAACTTTGGTTTTACTATCAATAGCCCCCTTTGACACCAATGGAAATGGTCTTCTCATTCTTATTATGCTACTCCCCCTAAGAATATGCTTGTTCTGATTCTACCCCCCCTTGGGCTATGCCTAGATTTCTATTGTTTCATCTTTCCATTCTATTTTTCTTTACTGTGTTCTACTCCTGAGACTTCGCTACATATGACCATCACAATATTTCATGTTTCTACCTGAGAAGAGTCCACACAATCTTGATTGCTTCCCCTATCAAGACTCTTCATCTTCAATTTTGGGTCTATGCATCCACCAACTCTTCTTTACTCGTCCATTCACCCAAACTCTGCCTCAAATATATAATCATCCATTTGTTCAACAACCATTTATGTCAATGTATAGTTCTAGCATCAACAAAACTACTCCAATTCTTTGTCTAAACCTTATTTCATTATTTTGTGCTTATTTTATGTGTTGTACACATGGTCTTTCTTAGACATTGAAATTTATTTACCATGAAAGGAAATCTTGCTTTTTTCAACCTATCCTAATGTTTCTTTGGCTCTTGATAGGTCAAATTGTGCAGCAGACTACCTCCCATGATTCAAATTTGTTGTCAAATATTGTGAGATATGCATGAATCAATCATTTAGATGTCTCATGTAAGTGTGCAAACCCACAATTAATGTGGACATAGAAGAAATTATCAATTTGTCCATGCCCAAAATGAATGTTATTTTATTGTTGCATCTTTTCAACCTTTTCAGAGGCATGCAATCATAAATGATTTAAACTCATTTATGAGTGATGATTACTTAGATTTAGAAATTTCATTTAAAATATGTCAAGTTCATATGACTTCTTCTAGTGCATTATCTCTAAGTTCCATTTTTCTCGTGTTCAAATAGCATGTCACCATATTCTCTTAGTATTTCCATCACAATGTCTAATCTATTGCAGCAAGTTAATTATTTTGTAGCCAATATTTCCATGGTAGTTCAATCGCAACAAATAGAATTCAGAGACCTCGGGAACAAATTGGAGGATCGGGCATCTCAAATGAAGGAGGCTAACATCAAAGAATGATATGCTCAGGTGCTAGTTAATCATAGGAATACATAGGAAATTGCAGCTCCAAAGAATCAAATTGAATGGTTAGAGAGGCAACAAGAGCATATTTTGTTTCTTTTGAAACAACTTCAAATGATACCTAACAGTGCAAGTTTCGAAGAGATACCTTCGCCAGATACTGACTTACTCTTGTCTTTGCAGACTCCTAGATATTGACTTGATCTTAGGCTATCAACAATTTCTTCCCAAACACTGTTGTAGTTTTGACTTGTTCTTCGAATGTCAAATTGTTGTAAATGACAAGGGAACAACAATTTTGTAGACCAATGACACTGATAGACTTGCTAGTAATGCTTGATTTTGAATGTCTTTACCTTGTTGAATTCTACCATAGTAGATTCTTCATATAAAATATAAAATTTGATTATTTAGTGGATGTGAATGAATCCATTATTGTATGGAAGTCCTCAAATGTTATCTATCTTCGACTTTTCTTTCATCAACATTATTCAACATATATATTTTTTTCCTTGAATTTTTTATTTGTACACTTGTACAAAATGAGAGATAAGTGACCAGGTGACCAAAATTTTTGGTCACCATAGTTTTTTAAAGGGATAAATGACCAAAATTGAGAAATTTTAAGTGAGCTAACTAAAAATGACCAACATAAATGACCAATTTGGTCGCAGGATAAGAATTAAACTAAAAATGACCAAGATAAATGACCAATTTGGTGAAGGGATAAGAACTAAATTAAAAATGACCAGATACCAATTGGTCATTTATTTGGTCATTTTTAGTTGTATCACTTTGACAATGGAAAATTACAATTTTGACAATGAATTTGTAAAATTTACTAAATTTTAACACTACAAGTGGATTCAGAGACCCACTTCTAGGGGGGTCTCTAGATCCACCTACAGTGTTAAAATCTAGTAATTTGTAACGTTGTAGATGGATTCAAAGACACAAGCTAGCATATAAATTATTACATGATGCCATAGGCGAACTTGCTAAACATTTTTGCAAGAATATCATTTCATCTGTACTGTAATCACGCCCAGTTCAATTGGACGCCCCTCCAGATAAGGAAAGCGGCACCTGGTGCCCAGAGTTTGATGCGGGGAAATATAAGTTGGGCTTTTTAATTCAGGCTGAGGCCCTAGAATCTTCTCAAGGTATTACGAAATTTGTTGAGTGTTTATCAAACTTGATCATATACTACGTAAGGATTATTATATATTACTTGAAGTGTTTGTCAAACTTCATAAATCAATAATTATTATTTTTGGACTTCTTCAACAAATGATCAAAAAACAATTATGTATATGAAGAATTCATAAGAATCCATTCAAATATGTAAAAATAATGAACATTTTTAGGAAATAAAAGCTAATTAAATTACTTTGAAATTTAAAATAATAAAAATACTTTTAGATATTTGAATATTTTTGTTATTTTCAAAATAATATTAATATATATAATAAAAATATGAGATTTTTGTTATCTTCAAAATATTAATATAATGAGAACATGATATAAATGATAATTTTAAAATATGTGAGGAGCAATGATAAATATTTTATCTTCAAAATATTTTATAATTTTATGTATAATGCAATATAATATTCATTAATGTGGATGCAAATAGTTTGGTCTACACTTTTTATATATAAGTGTATATTTTATTAGATTGTCATTTCACTTTAATGAATTTTATGGTAAGATGCAATTGATTTTATTTTACTCATTTATTTCTTTTTGATTTATTAAGATTAGCCCATATTATTTGCATCTTTTGGAATAATTATATTGGTACTAGACGCATTATTACATTGAGAGAAGTGAGGACCATTCTACATTGTAGTATGAAATATTATAACCTCTATTACATGTTCCAAACGCTCATGTGAGCATATGTTAACCTAATATGATTTCTTATTAAAAAAGAATATTAATTACAAATTTAATGTATTAAATCAGATAATAATTATTTACAAATATTTAAAAATAGAAAATAATAGTTATACATATAAAATTAACACTATAAAAGTGAAATCATATCAACTCATTGAAGCATAAACAATTCTGTTGAGGGGGTGCATACACATATATTATCCCTCTTAATATTTAAGAAATAAATTTACATTCATATATATTAAATTAAATTAAATTTAAATTAATATTATGGTTTTATTGTGAAAATATAATTAAAAAAATTAAAATAGATTTGCTGTAATTTTATATATATAAACACTAAAAGGTTTTAATATTTTTTTTTAATTCTTCTCATTGATTAACAAACTAACAAACAATGGTTGACAAGTGTTAAGTGAAGATGGATCTATGTTTTTTTCCAGGGAGAAAACAATATTTTTTTATTCATAGTAGAATGAAAAATACATTCAGAAGGTGCTTATAGCATTGAAAACGTAAAACCTTGAGTATAGAACTTCCCAATAGTTACCATAGATAAAAAAGATCTACTGTTAATTATAAAAATGATACTTCTAGAAATAGTCCATTAATGTCTATCTAATAGTTATGTTTCTAACCTTATAGCTAGCAATAGGAGTGCCCAAATTTTTTGCATTCTTCCAACCATAATATATAATGAAAGCAATCTAACATTTATAGAGAGAACAAATAAATTATGATAGAAACAAACTATAGATCCATGGTGATGGTAGTTCTCTCCTCCAACTATGATTAGTAAAGGTGTGCCAAGAGCCTGGTAATAAATGATAATTTTAAAATTCAATATAATAAAAGCACTTTTAAATATGGAGTTTTTTAAAATTCTTAAATAATTTTGTTTTTTAATTTTTAAAATATATATGGATAGAGATTACAAACATTGATGATTAATTAAAAAACCGACATAGCAATCTCTTATTTTACCCCATTAACTCTAACTTTTATAATAAAAAAACAATTTAGGGAAACAATCATGTACATTAGAAGATAGGGCAATTGAAATAGGAACAAGTGCAAGGACGTTGCTAGGTGTGCTTGAAAGGTGACCATGACAAGTTGGAGTCTCTCAGTCAATGGGGTGACTTGGTGGTGGAAATTGGTTGAAGAAGCTTTAGGGATTATAAGTGTGACAATTTGTGGAAGAATAGGTGGTAGAATTAAGCACTTAAGTTTAACAATAACATGCAGGAAAAGATGCACTTTCACTAGCAATATATAAAGTGCGATGTTGAATTAGTTACTCCTTGCCTTAGTCATGAAGGACAAAGACGTATTGAGGCGTGAGATGTAATTTGATATTGGAAGTACAATTGCAGGAAAAAAATTTGGTAGTGGCATAGTGTGAAGGTTGAAGCAAGGTCCACCATAAATGGATGAAATGCTTGTTTATTCAAGACAATTTTGAACAATGGAATATTAATTAGATGAAGCACATGGGTTTTTGAAGGCTTTATCGAGACAAAAATAGCCTTAAGTGGGGGAGAATGTAAGGCATCTTGTTTTTTCCTTTGGAAAAGATGGGCATACCTTTAGTCTTCTTGCAGTAGGATGAGGCAAATTGGAATGATTTGTATATTGCTCACCTTATCCATGTGCAATATGTAGACAATATCCCTTTGAGGTGAGCCATATTGATGCATGAATATCATTTTATTTCCTAATGGAATAGAACATGCAGATAGTGAAGGGAAATGTAGGAGGTAGTGAACAATCTAAGATTTTGAATGATGAAGTGACAATGCCCTTGGTGTATTATGGTGGAAATTGAGGTACACTAGGGGCATGCCTTATCGAAGAGGAAGATGTCCTAATTAGTAACCAATACATGGACATAGTGAAGTTTGGGTGAAATTGTCATGGTGACAATTTTAGATGATAAGGTTTTGATGTTGTGCATACTTGTTGTACAGGGCCATCACCGTGAGTTGCAGGTTCGCTGACATCAACTTCTTTTCCCCTGAGGTTTTTGAGGGTATCCAACTCATAGATATTCCCAAGGGAGAAGATGTACCAGGTCATGTTCGCATCCATGGTGCTCAGGCCTTCATTTGCATTAGTCAAACTATTTTTTATGTTCCTAAGAGTGTTGGTGTTGGCTTTCCAGTTATCTTCCATTTCCTCAACTAAAGTACTCATCATAATTTTAATCATCCAATAGTGATTGATAGTGCCTCCATTGCTTCCTAAGGCTAGGAGAGATGCTACCCTATGAGATTCCCATCCATCGATGAGACTGTGGATCCTAACCGAAATACTCTCTACATAACCATCCATTGTCATCCAAGTCATAGCATGTTTTGGATGCCTACCAGAACCAAAAATGTTTATGCTGCTAGCACATCGGGAGGTGCCTATGATTCTCGTCATGGTGTCAATATGCCAAAGAGCATCCAGGAACAAAAGCACAGGGATGACCACGGGGAGAGACCAAGCGGAAATATGGGCAGCAAAACAAGTCAGATTGTCGACGTTTGGATTTAAGGATCCAATCCTACATTCGTCCATCTCACAAGGGTAGTAAATGCAGTAGGTTGTCATCCTAATTGGAAAAGGTGGCAGATTTTAATGCAGCAAGTTCCTTCTTGCACCTTCATTGATCATCATGTCATCATTGGCATGTTACTGAGTGAAGGCCAGGTCTTGGAGCGCATCCTCCGAACTTAAATGTCACTGCTATCGTGGGGAATGTGCTGGCAGGTAGAGGGCCTCCAGGTTGGGACTGTACCCATGTGGAACAAGTTGGTGCTGGCACCATGAGTGGGTTGGCCCATGTGAGCATGGATAGCACCCGGATCCGGGGCACAAGTATATGTTATTTATGAAATAATATATATTATTTTAAATAAGAAAAAAAAAAATTTAAATAAAAATAAAAATGAAAATAAATACAAAAATAAAAAGAAAATGGTCAAAGCCAAAGCACATGGAAGCTCTGTCCAAAACCCCAGCCCCAGCTTGGTCTACCCGTGATGCCAGAGAAGGAAACCATGACCACCCATGGATTCAGGGCACCATGGCTCAATTGGCGCCAAATTTTTTGCAGCGTTGTCCAAAACCCTAGCTTGGTCCATACCCGCTATGTGAGAGAACGTGACAACCAAGGGATGCATTCAGAGTAGTAGTGAAACCTGGATTTTACACCACCAAGCATATTTTTGGCTCAATTGGCGCCAAATTTTTGTTTTTTGCTGGAGGGGAGGGGTTTGGGCCTAAGAAGGAATTTAATAATGGAAATTACTGAGCAAATTCTCTATAAATTTGGATGAATTTGAATGGGGGTTACAATGGAGAGAGACACGGTAGCATAGGACAGAACTTGGAGGCTCCTAAAGAGGGGTGTAAGGGCTTCTGCATTTGCATCTCCTTCTTCTCAGATTAGTAAATTTATTTGGATTTTTTCCCGCTCCGCCCCTAATTTTGATATGTTCTTGTTTGTTTGTAACATCTGAAGAGTCATCCAACCAAATAGAAAGCATGTCGCCTTCCTTTCTTCCCCCACCCAAAAGAGAGGCCAGAGAGTGTTATTCGCGGACCCCATGCTCAACCAGCTCCTACGATCACCTGTTGCTTATACCCCATTCAATACATATTGGATGGAAATTTATCATTGGTAATTTCACTCGAAGGGTCATTATACTGTAGGAGTTTTACCTTTCATTGTTGATGCAATTTTGCTAAGTATGCCTACTGTCATATCAATGCCTCCCCTTTCTATTTTATGATGCACAAAGAAAAGAGCAGGGGTATATACACTACTCGAAGGGTCATTATCCTCTAGGAGTTTTACCTATGAAATTTTGCTAAGTATGTCTACTATCAGATCAATGCCTCCCCTTTATATTTTATGATGCATAGAGACAAGAGCGGGGGTATATACACCACTAAAGGTTGTGTTTTCTCGATTAAAAAAAGATATGTCCCCACCCATGGAAAGTCATAAGCACGCAAGAAGGATCAGTCAGATAAGCCCTCTAAAAATCCTAAAAGCCGCTGGAAAACACCTATACACCCTTGCACCCTTTTAGGTTATTTTGTAGGAAGACCCCCCTGTAGTCTGTAATTAGGGCCTAACATGGGGGATAAATGAACCAGAGGAACAGTTTGGAACATTAACCAATGAAACAGTATCTGAGGGAGTGGAATAAGAACCCTTTTAGGTTATTTCGTAGGAAGAGTCCCCCTTAGTTTGTAATTAGGGCCTAACATGGGGGATAAGCAAATCATAGGAACCATTTGGAACATTAACCATTGAAACAGTATCTAAGGGAGTGGAATAAGCAGCGATATCTGATTCCGCACTAACTTCCTGCTTAAGGAAAATTTTATGTGGTTTTCATGGCTTTCTTAAGGTTGAGGAAGGTATTTGGGTACATGTTTTGTTAATTTAGTATTGAATTTTCCATATTTTTCTTTCATTTGCATTGAATTGAAAGGAAAGTATGTTGCATTCTTGTGTTTCGTAGTTGCATTGTTGGATTTTTGTTAGTAGGTTTGAACGCATTCCTTTGAGCAAGCACCTAAACAGTTTTATAAAGGTATAAACATGTTGAGATAAGGGTTCCAAAGGTGACACCCCTCCTCAATAGACACAAAAATCAACTTCATGGTGGTCTAATCTAACACTTCTATGCTGCCCTATTCATGGCCAGAATTAGAAGAGAGCTATTTACACAGTTATTTTTATGCACATGGACTAATTTTAGGGTTGCAACCTCAAGAATTTGCTTCAAACTATGCATACAATTGGAATTGATGCCTACGACTGCTTAAAAATGGTCAAAACAAAGCTGAGAATTAATCCAAAACACCTAGAATTATCCCAGAATTGGAATGGACAACCCTAGGATGTGCCTAGAAATGGAATGGACAACCCTAGGATGTGCCTAGAAATGTGTTTTACTACTGTTAGGAGGTTTCCATATGTCCAGGTTGCCCTTTTTTATTGTCAAATGGGTCTGTTCATGCCCAAGTTTGACAAAAATGCACCGAGAACTCTGATTTTCCACCCTGAATTGATGAAAAAGACTAGGTTGTTGCTGGTTTTATATAATTTTATTATTTTTTATAAAGCACATGTGTCAGCTCCAAGATGAGAATGGAAGGGGTTACCCATCCCCCCTATTGGGAAGTAGAATTCACTGGATCTTGGTTTGACTCCTTTTATTTATAGATAATGTGGTATTGTTGAACTCTAGTTTAGAGGGATTAGGGTGGCAAGTTGATGCATTGGACATGCCTTGCATGCATGTGGAATCTTTGATAACATTATAGATTCCATGGGATTCTAGTCTATTTGGAGGGAGAGATTCAGATCGCTACATGCATGTAAAGTATGCAAAATAATACTCTTTGGTTGAGATGAATGAGTAGAGGTTGATTGTTGTCTAGTATCTTCATACCTGCTCACAAATCAAATGACAAAATCAAGAGAGAAAGGATCAACTATTTTTCAATTGTGATTGATTCAAGGTGATTTGAAATGATAGTGGTTTCCAAGAATGATCGGCTCTGGCTCGCTGCTTCCTTGCTCTGCGACGCCTTGATTTTCGCTTAGGGTTCTAATGGCTTTCGACTCATACCCTCTCTCCCTTTTTTCCCCTATGCTACTCTCTGGGTACTCTACTCTGCTTTCAACCATGGCCTCCGCTAATGGGGGGGACACAGGCCCTTCCCGAACTATGACCTCATCTCCTCTTCACGTGAACGCACAAGATTCTTCCTTGTGCATCGATTCTGAGGACATTCCGATACCTGACTCTTTGAAACCCTCCTCTTTGACCTCCCCACCTCCTGTGGTTGATACTGCTAGAACTTATACTTTCATTGTTCGCTCGGCAGCTCATCCCAACCTTATTCTTCATCCCGAGAAAATAAATGCTAGGTATCAATATTTGAAAGATCTTGCGATTATCTGCAAATTCATGGGGACCTAGCCGACGGAGCAGGCCCTTAAAGACTGGATAACAAGCAAATGGAAACCAAAAGCCCACTATGATCTGCAGCTCGGTTCCAAAGGTTTTTTCATAGTGATTTTCCATCATTTGGAAGACAAAGCCAGAGTAGAAAGCGACGGCCCCTACTTCTTCTGTTAACACCCAAAAAGTGTTCACTACCTCATCTACCACATTATATGGCTCATTTGTCCATTTTCCTACCATATTTCCCTTAAAATCCCAAAAAATCCCATTAAAAAGCCTCCAAAACGCCTAAAATGCCTCCAAAAGGCCACAAAACCATCAAAATAGCCTAAAAAAGGCTAAAAAACCCCCTTTTTCCTCTAAAAATAGCAAAAACCCCTAAAAAAGGAAGAAAAAATATAAAATAATGAGGAAAAAGAGGAAAAAACCCTATACAGCTGCACAAAACCATGTGTTTCCCAAAACCATGGGTCAGCACTCCACCACCAAAAAACTATAAATAGGTGATGGAGATCCCTTATTCCATATCCACAATCACAAGCACCCTTACTCTGCCAAAATCTCTCTCGAAACCCTAGTTCATCATTGAACTACTTTCACCTTGAGAGCCACTTTTGGCCCATCCCCACCATTGGAGAAAGAGAAGGAGCATATTGAAGCTTGGAGCATCCTCTTGGACACTGCAAAGGGCTTCATCAAACCTTTACATTGAAGGTAACATTAATAGAAAAAGTCATTCTTTTCATTTGATGTTTACGTTTCATGCATGTTTTAGAAGTAATTTAATTTCTGTTTTAGTTTAATAATTTACATTTACTGAACTGCTACTAAGGAGTCCATTCTCCTTAGTAGGTGCTCATTTGCACAAGCTAGGGGTAAAACCCTAGCTACAGTTTTGGCGACTCCCCTAGTTTTTTGAATTTTTGGTTTCCGTTTTTTCTTTTCGGCTGTCCCTTTCGGCCTCCGCATTCCGCGTCTTTTCCCTCTGCAGTCGCGTCCCGACCGCGCCTTTCAGGCCTTTACCTGCGATCCGACCGCGGCTCTCAGACTGCTTCCGACGCCCTGCCGGCGGATTCAAGTCTGTTACCTGCGATCCGACCGTGGCTAATCAGCCTATTTGCCGCGATCTGACTGCGCCTGTCGGCCATTTTCCCGCGTCCCGACTGTGGCTATCTGCCTCTTTCGGGCGTCCCGACTGCGTCTAATTAGCCCTTTTTCCGCGACCCGACTGCGTCTTTTTCCCTATTTGCTGCGTCCCGACTGCGTCTGTTGGCCCGAAAGCTGCGACCTGACCGCCGCTGTTTCCCTCAAACCCACGGTCTGCCTGTTCTGTTTCGCCACAGACCCGTAGTCTGATTTCTGCATTTTTCCTGTTTTGAGCCTAGCCCCTTTTGGATGCAATATTTTCTGCATTTGAACAGCCCCCTGTCCTACCTGCAACCCACTTCCTTACAGCCTTTCTGCAACATAATTTCTGTTCCCTTTACAGAATCTTTTTAAAATTTCAGTATTTTTAATTCAGAAAATTTTGCAAGTTAAAAGTTTCAATTTTAGCATTATTGATAGTTAGAAGTTGTCCCCCTTGTGGCACTTCTATTTTGGGTTCATCACCTCACGAACACACACTCTGTCACATAAATCAAGTGAGCCTTAAAAAGTACCTAATTGAACCAACATTCTAACCCCACTTGGGGAACACAAAAGAATCATTGTAGTTAGGTAGGATCAGGGGGATAGGCTTCCAATAACACCCCTTGGTTACTTTCACTTGAGACATAGTTGTTGTCCAAATAGGGAACCAAAATCCCCTAGTACTTTTTGGCACGGTCACGACCAGTTTATCAGAGGGCCTCTCCCTTAGGAGGGTTGAAGCCGGGAGACTGGTTCCGGAGGCCTGAGTGGAATACCGCACTCCATTCAGTAACCGAAGGGCTACCTTTCGCGGTTCGCGGGATATCCCTGTATAGGGGTATTGCGGTCAACGAACTAAACAGCAGATTCACCTTTCTAGACGTGTCATGAACGGGGTATCATAGTTGCCATTCTTCTAGGATTGACTACCTGGTGTCCCTCCTAGTAGGGGGATATCATAGCCACTTGGCTTTCGTACTCATATTGTCTGACTTGGATTTCATCACCTTGCAGAGGATATGTTTAGTTGAGTCAGAATACTTTTAGTTAGGTGTTTGCATGCTCCTTTACCTCCCTTTGGTCTAGTGAGTCCACCATTTTTTCTTTTTAGGAAACCTGCTGCTTGTTGGTATTCTGACCATCTTTGTTGACACTCCACCTATTGTAGCACAGCTGCTGCAGTGGGTGTTTTGAGTTGGTTGTTGGCCTGAGTGCCTTGTTTTTTAGCTCTCCTTCTGCACACTCGGTTGCATTTGGCCTTTTTGAGCTGTTTTTATACTCACCTCAACCCACAGAGATTTGACACCATCCGTCACCATTGAGTCCCCGAGACATTCTCGGTGCCTTAGGGGCGAGCCCCCACAGCACGGTTCTCTTGACACCACACGTCATAGATTCCGATCATTGTCCGTTGATACCACTCATCACAGATCTAGAGCCTTGTCACTTGACTCCACTCGTCAGCGACGTAGGACTCCGTCACCACATAGTGACGCCCCTTACTTTACCTCGGATTCTGACGAAGAGTCTGAGAACCCTATTTACACTGCCCCCACTAGCCCCATGGCTGGCACGACTTCCACTCCGTTTGTCATAGGGACCATTGGTGGCACATCCACCACTACACCAGTTACTACACCTGTTTTGGGTATGCCCTCCATGGGACCCTCATCTACCGTACCCCTCACGGTACCTATTCCCGCAGCGGGAATATCTATCCCCACTACATCATTGGCTCACACTACCTATGGTGGTGCTGGACCATCCTCCACTACCTCAGTTCCCCCACTTGGGGGCACCACCCCAAATCTTGTCCCTCCACTTGGGGGCACTAGCCCCAACTTGGTCCAACCCACTACTGTGTCACATCCTTCTTCCAGTTTTCCCTTCATGGCTAGCCTCAACCTACCTGACTTTGCCAGACTAACCAACGACCCTATTCGACACGACCCCACGTGGCCTCATATGCCTACCAAGCTCCCCTCTGACATCCCTAAGTTCGAGGGAAAGGCCGGTGAGGACCCACAAAACCATATCATGTCTTTCCACCTATGGTGTTCCTCTAACTCCATAGTGGATGACTCTGTTCGCCTCCGTCTCTTACAGCGCACCTTCACTGGCGCTGCAGCCAAATGGTATATCGAGCAACCTCATGGGACCCATGCCACCTTTGCTTCCCTTGCCTCGACATTCCTGCAGTTCTTCCAGTTGCCTGTCCGCTATGACGCGGGCGTTGAGATCCTTCTATCTTGTAGACAAAACACAGCTACCCATATCACCGACCACATCCATGAGTGGCGTCGACGCCGTAGCTTATGCAAGATCAAACTAGATGACCGTATCTTCCTAGATTGGTTCCTCAAGTCCCTGCTTCCTGTTATCGCTAAGGATGTAGCTTCAGAAAGACCCCAGTCTGAAGAAGAGGCCATCCTTAAGGCACAGCAGTTCGACCTCATTTACGCCCAGTCGGGTTACCTTTATACCATTATACCTGATGCCCCTCGCGGTGAGTCCTCCCAGCACGATGCGCCGGGGGCATCCCACACTGCAGACGGCATCATCGGTCGTGTTTCTTCGCATCCTCAACCATTTTCTATAGCACGACCTACCCCTGGCCCCGACCTGTCGCGGGCTACCTCACAGTCTGGAGCAACCAACTCATATGCTCCCATGACACACCACCATTCCCATGGACCCTCATGTCCACCTCAATGCTTCAGTTATGCGACTCCTGCTTATGCTCCCCAAGTCGCACCTCAGTCTTACTACCATCCACAGGCTGCCCCAGCCCCTGCACCTTCACAAGCCCAACCCGCTTATTATCCGCCCCAGGCAGCCCCTGCGGCACATCTACAACCTGCTCCGCAGCCATATCAGCAACCTCTTCAAGTTGCTGCACCTGCTCAGCCTCAACCTACATATCATCCACCGCAGCCTGCTCCCGCACCTGCGCAACCTCAAAATCCACCTGCTGCCCAAGGGCAAGTTTACGCCCAACAAAACCTACAGCAAAACCAGAACAACCAACGTAACCAGGGCCAACAGAACCGTAGCAAGGGCCGTAATCGTGGGAACAACCAACCTGCCGACCAAGCTGGTCAACCGGCTAATCCCCCCGACAACAACAATGCGGCCCCCGCTAATCAAAACCCTGATCACCCGCCCAAGCAGGCTAAAACCCCAATTTGCGAACAAACCATCCTTTTTCTATTTGCGGGGTCTATGGACATTACACGCACGCTTTCCCACACTTAGAGCGAGCTCGACAACTCTGGGTTGATGAGGCCCATCGCCAAGGGCATGCGGCTCCCCAAGCACCGCCCAACCCCCCCCAACCTCAACAACCCCCTTTGGTGCTGCAAAACCCCTTACCAACCCAAGGCGTGGTGAACACTCAGCTGTTGGCCCCTCAAGCTAACGCGCAACCCCAATAACAACAGATCACATACGCCGCTCCTGATCAACCCATGTTTGACTCAGGTACCCACCACTTGCTGATGATGTCATCTGCTGACGTCAACCTTCAGACCCGTCGGAACCAATATGGATCCACCTATGAAGCCACTCCCATGGATAAACCTACTAACGCCCATCCCACCGATCAGGCGTTACATATACCTCCGCCGCCCATAGACGACGCTGCGAAAGCACCTCGTTTCCCACTTCGCCGAATCAACAATAACCCCAACGCGCGCGCTGCGACAAACTACAGCATCGTAGACGACCTAGCCCAATCTCCCGCCGCCATGTCTGCGTTAGAAGTCTTGAAGAACTGTCCTTCCCAGCGCAAGACTTTACTTTCCGCCATTGGGGGGATTGACCCAAATGATTCGAATTTGATGGCATTTGATTTAGACCAGTCTGAACCACGCCTCCCTTCCAGCTTAGCATTCCAAGTTACTATCTCCGTTAGGAATCTTGTCATCCATCGGTGCATCATCGATGAGGGTGCCTCCACATGCGTTATGTCTACATTTGTATGGCAGAAGCTGGGGTCCCCTCCTCTCCAGCAGTCCACCACTGCATTACGCGCCTACGACGGTCGTTCGGCTCAGCCCCAAGGCCTCCTAGCCAATGTCCCCATCCAGTTAGGTCGAAAAACTGTACTCATTGACATTGAAGTAATCAATGCCCAATTGGATTATAACCTTTTACTTGGCCGCAGCTACATGTATGCCATGAGGGCGGTTGCCTCTTCTGTCTTTCGCACCATGATGTTCCCCCATGAAGGACGCGTGGTTAAGATTGACCAACTCACCTACTATGATCCCAGTGCTCCTGCGCCACCTGAAAATGTTCTCCCCATGGTTGAACAACCCGTTTCTCCTGCCACCACCTCATTTGTTTCCTCTACGGGGCCTGGAGTCTACTCAGACGCGCCGATGACTTCCACCTTCCAATCTATTCCGCCTCCCTCGGCTCCCACAGATGTGTCTGACTTATGTACCTTGTCCCACGACAACCAACCACCTAACACTCAACCACCCTTGTTGCCTAAACCTCCATTGGTACCTAGCCACATTGGTGTTACACCCATCCATACGATCCCCTTCCTAGTCCCTCCATCAGGAGTAGTAAGTGCCCCGGTCATGGCTACCCTTAGCCTCCCTGGGTTAACCTTGGGATTACCTGTATGGTATCTTTCGCCTCCCGTTCGCCCGCCGACACCTGATGTCGTCCTCCAACCGGTGCAACCCATGGCTACTACCACTCAGCCACCTCCCGGTGTCTCTACCCCTTCGTCCTCCACAATTCCTCCTCCTACTCCCAAACCCACTGGGGGCAGAGGTCCACAACCTTACACTGCTGTACCACCCCCAAAGACAGTAAAAAACCCTCCAGTATTTCGTGCTCCTCCCAAATGCTCGCTGTGCGACGAGTTGGGCCATGCGACCCACCAATGCCCACAGTTACCAGCATTGCTGAAGCATATGCAAATGCTCGATGATGACCCCAACATCCCAACTGTCAAACTAAACCCCACTCCCAAGCCTAAAGATAAGTCCCTACGTACCAACAACTCCTGCGCCATATGCGGTATTTTTGGGCATTATTCACATCATTGTCCCGATCTCCCGGATTACAGAGCAGCTCTTTATGAGATGAACAATCTGGATCTTGAGACGGCACCACCTACCATTGAGGAGATCTACCCCCCAGACTCTTCACCTTCTGAAGAGGTTAATACCATCTATATGATCTCTTCCACCACTACCCCCTCGTCAACCGATTTGACGACACAAACTTTCCGTACTGATGAAGAGATTCTTGAGGCCCTTACCGCCCCAGATTATCCCTGGGATGATATGCATCATCGTTCCTACTTCATCCCAGAAGAATCCTCCTCTAGCACCGCTACCCAATACGCGGTTGAATCCAAAGACTTCCTCCCCACCAAGGTCGACTGGTTCAAGGACCCTATTCCTGCTCCTGACGCCTTCGAGGAGGGTAACATGGCCAACATCTCACCTGTCATCCAAGTTGATATCGCTGCTGTAGTGCTCTGGTTTTTACAGCAGAGCACTGTGTAAAATTTCAGGTTTAATTTTCTACGTTTTAACTTTACAAGTTTATGGAAGCAAATTTCTAAGAATTACTATGTGCCTAAATAATATTTAGTGTACTGTCGTGTTTTCTTTTATCACCTTACATTCATAATTTAAAATAGACTAACATACCAATATTTTCTTTCCAACAATCATGTTCTAGCATAAGAATATGTTTCACAACTCAGTAAATCAGTAAATAGGAGTAAATCAGTAAATAGCAAGTGATGCATGTTTACAGTAAGTTTAAGCATAATAGTAAATAACGGAAATTACCTGATGCTGATGCTAACCGTAAGTTGTAGCAGGTTTTATAACCCCTTAGACAGCCAAACTGAAGTGTCCACCCTACCGACCAGCTATAATCTTGCTGGCCCTTGGAAATCAAAGGATTTCCAAGCCCCCGAGCCCACAATCTGATAATCCCGGGAGCAGTGTTCCCTCTGTTCTCAAAAACCTTTCTGTTCTCCCAACTTTCTGTTCTCCCAACTTCTTTCTTCCCCCAAACCAAAAAAAAACCTCCCCACCTTCAACCTTCTCCCCCTCTATATACATGTCCATCCTCGAGAAGACCTTGGGCTTACTCCACCGCCCCAAACTCCCCCTCTCGAGCCCCTCAAACCTTTACTCCTTTCCCTAGTTCATTCATCCACGTCTCATTATAAAAATGTATAATTAATTACTCTTATGGAAAATTCATTTGGTTTTGGATTGACGGTCGTAATTATTTATTACGGTGGGAATTATCACCCCAAGGTTATCCATTCGGGACAAGTTTCATTAAATACAAGTCTATCCGCCATCCTTGATATTTTAATGTTATTAATGTAATTAATAAAATATTATATAATTAGTTGCCCCCTTGTCAACTTGGACATGATGTGTCTTAATGATCCACCTTATCCGTCGAGACTACTTAGCTTGAGGTTTAAATTCCAAGATTAACATTGAATAATTAAATATCCATTTTCCATCACATCACATTTATTCCAAAAATGATTATCTTATTATGGTTAACTTTTGAAATGGAATTAATCACACAATTTAATTTATAAATCAATATTTTAAATCTTACTTATATTGCATTTGTTACGATAGGGATATAAATGTTTGCTGGAATATCATTTATTAATTAATAATAATAATTAAATCACCCTTTGACAATAATAAAAGGTGAATCAATCATAGTATTCTTAATTATTTGTTCATCACATGGGTACCCTATCATCAACATAGCATCCTTGTTCTTATAAACAAAGCACTTGTGAGGGCTTAAACAATTTTACTAATTACTTAGACACTATCATTACCCTATTCACAACAGTTCTTCTATGACAATATTAACTGACGATACTTGTCTTAGTTTATTATTACAATGTTTTCATATAATTACTAATTCACTTATTTACACATTGACAACCTAACCATTCATTACCTAAGTTGATTGATGTATCCTTAACTGAGTTATCTATGACATTTATACTACTATTCAAGCATGACAAGTATGTTATACACCAGTAATATTGTACACGTACAAGGTGTGCATGCATGGCCAGTGTATGCACATGTCGGACATGTAATATAAACAAACCCCATTCCGCCTATGCATACTTGCTAACTAACAATAGTATCTACCCCCATGCAGAAGAGCAAGCATAATCTATAGTATAATTACTTTAACATCCTCGGTTATTTAACAGTTAACCCTTTACGATTTAACATCATTGTCTTTATGTTTACATTAGTTTAATCAATCAAGTACAGGAAGGGTGCCTACTTCCACTAACTCGGAATCAAGGAATACTAAACCCCCAACAGTGCTAACTAACACATCCTCCCTTCATAACCTACGTCCAGCATCCTCCCTATCCTTCCTCTGCTAGTACAACAGTGGATGTCGGACTCACCGATCTGACCACATAGAACTTGAGAGCGATAGCGTCGGCTGAACAACGGACCTATCCTCCCCTAGCAGGCATCCGACAATCGTCATCACAACAACATGGGGAGCGTGTCTCAGCACGGCCCTCCCACGACCTCGGGTCTCATGGAAACATAGGGTGGGAAACACATCCATCCCTCTCAACATACTGGGCCTACGCCCTTATCAACTCATACTTGCTGCTATCGGGATTATCAGTTTGTGTTATCGTATCCTCATTTTGGCTGCTAAGGTTTGCTGTATGAACATGTTTTTCCTTTCCAATATATATCAGATCAAGTAACTGGCTATCCCATAGCCCCTGTGTCCTGTAGGTTAGTGTTTTGCAAAATACAATTTATAGAAAGCATTTTCCATTGATCGCCAATTGATCCATGTTATCATTTTATTTCATGTAACTTTTTATCTCATCATAGATGCGTATGACATATAACATTTCAGCAATTCATATAAGAAGATGGTATCCACGTACCGAATCATATATTTCACATTTCATTAAGGAAAACATATAAACATATACTGCAATTGTAAAATAAGGAAATCATATGATAATCATGACATCATAACTGCATAACATAGTAACATCATAATCATGGTGAAATCATAAGACAGAGTAACATCATATAATGAGGTCCAATATAGTTTACTCAGTCGAGCTGAGTTCGACAAAATATATAAGAAGTAAAGTATGGTGTGTCTAACTAATAAATATGCCGAATCAAAATATGGGCATTACATACACCCACCCTTCGGGAAACTTCGTCCCGAAGTTATGGTCAAAATAGTGAGGGAAAATCTCGACGCATGGTCTCTGCGTCCTCCCAGGTAGTAGACCCGGGGCTATACTTGTCCCATTGGACCTTAACTTGGTCCACATGGCGACTACGGAGCTGTCGAACCCTACGATCAAGTATACGTAATGGTTCGACCCTGAAGGTTCCCTCGTCCGAGACCTGCAATTCCTTCCAATGAATTTTGTGAGTCTCATCAGCTATGTAATGTCGTAATACAGAAACATGAAATACATTATGAGTTTTATGCAAGTGGGGTGGCAGCGCGAGACGATAAGCAACTGGTCCGATTTTCTCAAGAATTTCAAATGGACCTATAAAGCGAGGTGACAATTTGGTACCCTTCCCAAACCGAATGGTACTTTTATTTGGTCTGATGCGAATAAATACACGATCCCCTACTCCATAAGTTCTATCTGATCTGTGTGCATCAGCGTAACTCTTTTGCCTATCCTGTGCTTCCTTCAGCCGCTGCCTAATCTGTATCACTTGCTCCTCCATTTCCTGAATCAATTCAGGCCCAATTAAAACTCGATCCTCTAACCTGTCCCAACTGAGTGGTGTCCTGCACGGCCTCCCATACAATGCCTGATATGGCGGCATACCAATGGAGCTGTGATGACTATTGTTGTATGCAAACTCCACTATAGGAAGATATTTCTCCCACTGTGTCTGCTGATCCATAACATACATCCTAAGCATGTCCTCCATCACTTGATTCACCCTCTCAGTCTGTCCATCTGTCTCGGGGTGATAAGCTGAGCTTAAGTTCAACTGTGTCCCTAATGCTGACTGCATGCTTGTCCAAAATCTGGAGGTGAACTTAGGGTCTCTGTCAGAGATTATCTTTTTAGGAACTCCATGAAGACGTACAATCTCATTTATGAATACCCTTTCCACATCTGTCACATCATAGGTGTCTCTGACTGGAATGAAGTGAGCACTTTTGGTCAGTTTGTCAACTACCACCAAAATAGCATTATGTCTCAGAGATGTGAGTGGTAATCCTACAACGAAGTCCATGGAAATGACTTCCCATTTAGTCATAGGAATATCATGTGGTTGTAGGAGACCGGCTGGGTGACGATGATCTGCCTTCACTTGTTGACACTCAAGACACTTCGAAACAAAATCCACCACATCCATCTTCATACCTGGCCAAAAGAAGAGTTGCTTCATGTCAGCATACATCTTCTTCACTCCTGGGTGGGCACAATAATGTGATCTATGGGCCTCTCTAAGGATTGATTTCCTGATATCACCTTCCTTAGGAACATACATCCTTCCCTGATACCGCAACAACCCATCTTCCTCAAGATGGTACCCATCATACTTCAATTCCTGTTTCTTTCCATTCTGAATAGCTGAGGTTACTTTTAGATACCAACTATCGCCCAATAGTTGTCCTAGTACCCTTTCCCTCAAGTCAACCTTCAAGGGAATTAAGGAGAAAAGTCTCGGCCTTCGGCTTAGAGCGTCTGCCACCACATTCTCCTTTCCTTTGATGTAAGAGATACCAAAGTCATACTCACTCATGAACTCACTCCATCGCCTTTGCCTAGCATTCAAATCCCTTTGGGTAAATATGTACTGCAAGCTCTGATGGTCTGTTTTAAGGGTGAAGCTTCTACCAACTAGGTAGTGCCTCCATAATTTTAGTGCCAACATTACTGCTACCAATTCTAGATCATGCGTGGCATACTGCTCCTCATGAGGTTTCAACTTTCGAGATGCATAAGCTATTACCCCACCTTCCTGCATCAACACCGCTCCTAATCCTTGCTTCAAGGCATCGGTGCATACCATGAAATCTTTATCCATGTCTGGTACCCGCAAGATCGGTGCACTTGTCAACAATCTTTTTAACTCTGTAAAAGCGGCATCGCATTCATCGGTCCATTCATACCGGATTCCCTTGCGTTGCAAGGTGGTAATAGGTTTTGCAATTTTAGAAAATCCTTCCACAAACCTCCGGTAATAGCCTGCTAACCCCATGAAGCTGCGCACCTCATGAGCATTCCTTGGAATTGGCCAATCTTCAATGGCCTTTACCTTTTCTGGGTCTACGGAAATCCCTTCACCTGAGATGATGTGCCCTAAGTAGTGAATCTCTTTTTGGAAGAAGGAACACTTTGACAATTTACCATAAAGTTTATGTTCCCTTAAGCACGTCAAGACTAACCGCAAGTGTTCCTCGTGCTCCTTCTCATTCTTAGAATAGATAAGAATATCCTCTAAGAAGACCTGAACAAAGTGGTCCAAGTATTTTCGGAAGACACCATTCATGAGGCTCATGAATACAGCTGGAGCATTGGTCAAACCAAATGGTACCACTACAAACTCGTAATGCCCAAATCGAGTTCGAAAGGCAGTCTTAGGAATGTCGCCTTCCTTGATCCTCAACTGGTGATACCCTGATCGTAAATCAATTTTTGAGAAGACTGACGCACCTCTCATTTGATCAAAGAGGTCATCGATTCTTGGTATGGGATACCTGTTCTTCACGGTGGCCTTGTTCAAATCTCTGTAATCTATGCACAGTCGCAGAGATCCATCCTTCTTCTTAACGAAGATCACTGGTGCTCCCCACGGTGAGATACTGGGTCTAATCAGTCCCAAATCTAGCAATTCTTTTAACTGGATCTGTAACTCACGGAGCTCTGGAGTTGTCATTCTATAAGGAGTTTTTGAGATAGGTTCTGCACCAGGTTTTAGTTCGAATGTGAAATCGAGCTCTCTTTCTGGAGGTAGTCCTGGTAATTCCTTCGGAAAGACATCCTTGAACTCAGAAAGTACTGGGTAAGAATTCAAGGAAGGTCCTTTACTATCGCTCACGGCCTCCACTACGAACAACTGGCATCCTTGTCTTAGGCACCGCTTAGCTTTCACCATAGAGATGAAACGGAGGGATACCTTCCTCTTCAAGCCTTGGATTTGAATTGTCCTTCCCTCGTCATCGAGGCACAACACCTTCTTTGCATAGCAGTCTATGAAAGCTCTATGGTCTTCTAACCAATCCATGCCAATAATGAGGTCATAAGTCCCCAAATTGGTGACATAAGCATCCAACTTAGTGGTGCAAACTCCTAAGTCAACCCCACAACCTCTCACTTTAAGACCTACTGGTTGCTTAGTTCCTGAAGCCATTTCGACCAGTTTGAAATCATCGTGCTCGTAGGCTGCCAACCCACATTTATCTAATGCAAATGGTGAAATAAAACTATCAGTTGCTCCTGGATCAAACAAAATTTTAAGTTTGACATTGTTTACATTACCAGTTGATTCTACTACGGTAGACTGATGCTCTGTCTGGTGGTTATGCACCGCTGCATGAATCCGATGACTGTTACCCGAACTATCCATGGGTGCCTTTCCTTCCCTGTGCCTGCTGCTTGACTGACCCTTGGGACAGTCTCGCTGGAAATGAGGACCTCCGCATCCCCAACAAGAGAGATTGGGAGGGGCTTGCATGTTGCTCGAAGGAATCCTCTGAGATGAGTTCCTTCCCCTGGTTCCTCTAAAACCCCTTGCTCCTCTATAGGAACTTCCCTGTGTACGTCCCTGGCTTTGGTGGGTTGCGGACGATGCCTGCGAGATTGAGTTAACTGAAGTATTACCCCTCGGTGTGAACCGGTTACCATAAGGAGGAGGTCTAGATTGTCCTCCCCTGAAGTAAGGACATGATGCCTTCCCTGAAACATACTGATTGGTTCCTGTCAACTTACTGCCCCCTTTTCCATCTGACATATCAGCTGCGTAACGAGCATACTCAACTGCCATGGCAACTGAAGTTGGCTTCCACATCCGCACAGCAGCTCTAATCTTGTAGTTAAGTCCATACACAAAACGCTCTACCTGACAATCATCTACATCAAGGTAAGGAACATATTTTACCAGTTCCATAAACTGAGATTCATATTCCTCCACCGTCTTGTCTCCCTGTACTAAGGCATGGAGTGCACCTGCCTGTTCTTCCTTGTAATAATTTGGCAAATACTTCATGTGGAACCTCTCCTCGAACAGTTCCCAAGAAGTTGTAAGAGGAGTAAGGTGCAACTGCTTCTCGAGGTCTGACCACCAATTCAAAGAATCACCTTTAAGCTGAAAGACGACCATCCTAGCCTTGGAACTAGATGTGTACTCATTCAATGCGAAGCATCTCTTCATGCCTTCCAGCCATGCCTCTGCATGCTTACCGGGTCGTCCTCCTGAAAACTCTAGAACTTTTATCTTTTGTAACTCCCTCGATATGTCCTGAAGTGGTTCCAGTCTTGGGCCATGTGCCCTTTCAGAGTTCTCTCGACTCACTTGAGTGGTTTCCACCTCGGCGGCCCTTTCCGACTGCCTGTTCATCGTAGTCATAATAGCCTCCAATGACCTCATTATGATCTGCATTTCTGGTGTGGAGGTTGTTTGTGGCGGTGTTGGCAGTGGCGGAGGTGGTGGTGATGGTGGTCGACCTTGACCCCGACCTCGACCTCTGCGTGTTGTCACCATGATAGTCCCTGAGTTATTAAAATAAAGTCATATCCTTAGTTGTTCAATCAAATATACGCGGAACCAAAATGTAGGTATTTAATAACTTATACTTATGCATAAGAAATAACTTGCATCATGAGATAACAGATTGTCAGGATTAGCGCGGTAAAATCTATAGTCGTTTTTATTAAACAATCCTGTCATGGTGTTCAGCTCGTCGTGCTGGTCTTAATGGTGTCTTGTTTTTGACTTTTCGGGTCTCTTTCATCCCTTCGACTAGGAGTTGAAATCTCGGCAAAATTTTTAATATTAATTTTTAATTCTCAACAAAACTTAGGTTATACACTATATAAATGTATACCAAATTTAATTAAATTAAATAAAATGATGCTAGCACTATATAAATATATATACGAAATAAAATTTAAATAAAGCAACGCTAACACTATATAAACGTATACAAAATTTAATTAATTTTTTAAATAAAATGATACTAACACTATATAAATATATATACGAAATTAAATTTAAATAAAGCAACGCTAACACTATATAAACGTATACAAAATTTAATTAATTTTTTTAAATAAAATGATACTAACACTATATAAATATATATACGAAATTAAATTTAAATAAAGCAACGCTAACACACTATATAAACATATACAAAATTTAATTAATTTTTAAATAAAATGATACTAACACTATATAAATATTTATACGAAATTTGCCAAAACTTAGGTTATAACACTAAAACTAAATTTAAATAAAATAAAAAAAAAAAAAAAAATAAATAAATAAATAAATAAATAAGGAAAATTTACTCGACCGCTTAGCCCTTTTCACTCGACTCTCGGCTAAGCAAAAGGTATGGCCACGCGGCTCTTCGTGTCAGTTCACCGCCATGCAAGAGCGAGTCCGCATGAAGGACACGCGGTCTCTCCAAGCAACCCACCGCCCTCAGAAGGTGGGGGAAACCCTAAATAGGGTCAATCCCCAAGACGCGGCCATTTCTGCCCCTCTTTTCCATAGCTGTTCCGCTCTGCAACCATCAGCGAGCGCGACTCCATGGCCGGGGATACAAGGTTTGGTGTATGTCGGCGAGATATGTGCCTGAAGGAGAGGGTGCGACTGGTAATGCTCTTATGTGAGCCTGACGAATGCTCTTATGTGAGCCTGACGCTTGAAGGTTGCATGCCATTCGTGAGCAGCTGTTGTGGATCTGCTAGGGGTCGATACTTTGGGGTTCGAAACAAAATTTAAGAGCAACAAAACGAAGGTGAAGCCATTCGGCGAACTCTGCACACGGGTAACCTGGTGAATGCGGGGCCTCGTTGGACATGCCCTATGGGCGCATGCCTCTTATGTGTTGTGCTCGGGCTGGGTCCATAATTGAATTGTTCGCAAGTAGGTCGCAGCAGGACTTGGAAACTTTCAGAGTTTCTTTAATAATAGACAATTTGTAGGCTTCATTTGATGAACTACCATTACGCAAGTTGGAGCCGTTTGGTGTTGCCATTTCAGAGAGTCTAACCGGCGTTGTTTTGAGCGCATGATTTCGTAATGGAGAAAGAGATTTTGATTTTGTGTTTACACTTTGCGCAGTCGAATTGGTTTGAGAGTCGTTCATTGACAGCTGCTTCTTGCTAAGATGTGTGTTCCAATAGTTCTTGATTTCGTTGTCTGTTCGGCCAGGGAGTCGTCCTGCTATCAGTGACCACCGATTGCCAAGAAGCCGATGCAGGCGAATAATGAGGGCCCTTGGGTGCCTTGAAGTGCTAGGATGGGTCCATTTTGGTAACTAATGGGCGACTTCACACTGGAAGTTGTAGCGTTGGAGAGGGTGGGAGTTTAGAGGTAGATCTCTGAGACGTGATGGATCCCTGCGAAACACACTTGATCGATGTGCTTTTCTTTCGACGGATTGGTTATGTGCCTCGGTCTGGGGGAGCTCAGATCTGGAGTTTACGGTACATCCTACAGCTCTCGTTTCGAACTGAAGGCGAATGCTTGAAATTTTAGAGTTTCCGAGAGGTCGCTACGTGACTAAGATATCTGGATAGCTGGTAAGTCGAAAGACCCTGTGTTTATATTTCTTTCTACTTACTGGAAGATATGTGATTTTCGTGAAGCTATGAATACGTTTGGGAAGGATAGTTTTATATTAATATATCTGCCAGCCAAAGCGAAGCTCTTAGTTTGGTTGAATTTTTATAAAGTTAACCCATTTACATATACTGTATTGAAACCAGATAGGTATGCTTGGAAATCATTTTATTGCTGAGATTCTCTTTTCGATTCATTTAAATTTAGAAGACATTCTGAAAGATTTGGGAAACTATCCTTAAAAAAAAACTCGATATCGGCTTTTTGTTCCCACATCAATCTCGCCGTTGTGGATCTCGACCCTGGCGATATACCATCAAGCTTTTGTTGTATGCTGCCTGCCTTTTCTTATTTTATTTCGTTACTACTGAGATTTCTAGGATCGAATTGCATGTATTTATACATTCTATTATATTATGATGTTACCCATGTTGGCTATGTGTGTTTGGAGAAAAAAAGCGGTTGAGGTATAATTATTATTTAAGTAAGTGGATAATAATGCGGAAAATTACATTCAGAATGATAGAATTATAATCGTATTGACTCCTGCACAATACGAACCTTGGTTACCTGTTTAGCTTCAAATTATCTTAGTATGTAGTTTACACATTGGGTTTTGACTTCTTACTATATATATATATATATTTTTTTTTAATGTAATTGTTGTTATCGTTGTGCAGGTACCTTGAAGGATGACTATGGCTGGAGGTCAAGTAGGTAAACTATCAAGTAAATTTTCTAGGGGAAGCATGAATAGGCCTGTAGGTTCAAGAGTCTGAACAAAGGCTCTGATACCATCTGTAGTGCTCTGGTTTTTACAGCAGAGCACTGTGTAAAATTTCAGGTTTAATTTTCTACGTTTTAACTTTACCAGTTTATGGAAGTAAATTTCTAAGAATTACTATGTGCCTAAATAATATTTAGTGTACTGTCGTGTTTTCTTTTATCACCTTACATTCGTAATTTAAAATAGACTAACATACCAATATTTTCTTTCCAACAATCATGTTCTAGCATAAGAATATGTTTCACAACTCAGTAAATCAGTAAATAACAGTAAATCAGTAAATAGCAAGTGATGCATGTTTACAGTAAGTTTAAGCATAATAGTAATTAACGGAAATTACCTGATGCTGATGCTAACCGTAAGTTGTAGCAGGTTTTATAACCCCTTAGACAGCCAAACTGAAGTGTCCACCCTACCGACCAGCTATAATCTTGCTGGCCCTTGGAAATCAAAGGATTTCCAAGCCCCCGAGCCCACAATCTGATAATCCCGGGAGCAGTGTTCCCTCTGTTCTCAAAAACCTTTCTGTTCTCCCAACTTCTTTCTTCCCCCAAACCAAAAAAAAACCTCCCACCTTCAACCTTCTCCCCCTCTATATACATGTCCATCCTCGAGAAGACCTTGGGCTTACTCCACCGCCCCAAACTCCCCCTCTCGAGCCCCTCAAACCTTTACTCCTTTCCCTAGTTCATTCATCCACGTCTCATTATAAAAATGTATAATTAATTACTCTTATGGAAAATTCATTTGGTTTTGGATTGACGGTCGTAATTATTTATTACGGTGGGAATTATCACCCCAAGGTTATCCATTCGGGACAAGTTTCATTAAATACAAGTCTATCCGCCATCCTTGATATTTTAATGTTATTAATGTAATTAATAAAATATTATATAATTAGTTGCCCCCTTGTCAACTTGGACATGATGTGTCTTAATGATCCACCTTATCCGTCGAGACTACTTAGCTTGAGGTTTAAATTCCAAGATTAACATTGAATAATTAAATATCCATTTTCCATCACATCACGTTTATTCCAAAAATGATTATCTTATTATGGCTAACTTTTGAAATGGAATTAATCACACAATTTTAATTTATAAATCAATATTTTAAATCTTACTTATATTGCATTTGTTACGATAGGGATATAAATGTTTGCTGGAATATCATTTATTAATTAATAATAATAATTAAATCACCCTTTGACAATAATAAAAGGTGAATCAATCATAGTATTCTTAATTATTTGTTCATCACATGGGTACCCTATCATCAACATAGCATCCTTGTTCTTATAAACAAAGCACTTGTGAGGGCTTAAACAATTTTACTAATTACTTAGACACTATCATTACCCTATTCACAACAGTTCTTCTATGACAATGTTAACTGACGATACTTGTCTTAGTTTATTATTACAATGTTTTTATATAATTACTAATTCACTTATTTACACATTGACAACCTAACCATTCATTACCTAAGTTGATTGATGTATCCTTAACTGAGTTATCTATGACATTTATACTACTATTCAAGCATGACAAGTATGTTATACACCAGTAATATTGTACACGTACAAGGTGTGCATGCATGGCCAGTGTATGCACATGTCGGACATGTACTATAAACAAACCCCATTCCGCCTATGCATACTTGCTAACTAACAATAGTATCTACCCCCATGCAGAAGAGCAAGCATAATCTATAGTATAATTACTTTAACATCCTCGGTTATTTAACAGTTAACCCTTTACGATTTAACATCATTGTCTTTATGTTTACATTAGTTTAATCAATCAAGTACAGGAAGGGTGCCTACTTCCACTAACTCGGAATCAAGGAATACTAAACCCCCAACAGTGCTAACTAACACATCCTCCCTTCATAACCTACGTCCAGCATCCTCCCTATCCTTCCTCTGCTAGTACAACAGTGGATGTCGGACTCACCGATCTGACCACATAGAACTTGAGAGCGATAGCGTCGGCTGAACAGCGGACCTATCCTCCCCTAGCAGGCATCCGACAATCGTCATCACAACAACATGGGGAGCGTGTCACAGCACGGCCCTCCCACGACCTCGGGTCTCATGGAAACATAGGGTGGGAAACACATCCATCCCTCTCAACATACTGGGCCTACGCCCTTATCAACTCATACTTGCTGCTATCGGGATTATCAGTTTGTGTTATCGTATCCTCATTTTGGCTGCTAAGGTTTGTTGTATGAACATGTTTTTCCTTTCCAATATATATCAGATCAAGTAACTGGCTATCCCATAGCCCTTGTGTCCTGTAGGTTAGTGTTTTGCAAAATACAATTTATAGAAAGCATTTTCCATTGATCGCCAATTGATCCATGTTATCATTTTATTTCATGTAACTTTTTATCTCATCATAGATGCGTATGACATATAACATTTCAGCAATTCATATAAGAAGATGGTATCCATGTACCGAATCATATATTTCACATTTCATTAAGGAAAACATATAAACATATACTGCAATTGTAAAATAAGGAAATCATATGATAATCATGACATCATAACTGCATAACATAGTAACATCATAATCATGGTGAAATCATAAGACAGAGTAACATCATATAATGAGGTCCAATATAGTTTACTCAGTCGAGCTGAGTTCGACAAAATATATAAGAAGTAAAGTATGGTGTGTCTAACTAATAAATATGCCGAATCAAAATATGGGCATTACAGCTGCCCCAGGACGTGTCCCTGAACTCATCACTTTAGGAGCATTCTACAGTAAACAAGAGATTGAGGAGTACCAAAAACTCTTCCAGGAATTCCGTGATGTCTTTGCCTGGTCCTATACTGAGATGCCCGGTCTCGACCCCGCCATTATAGAGCACCACCTTGACACCTCTAAGTCAAGGGGCATAATAGATCACCTCGACCCTGGGATAGGGGGCACGATCAATCACTTTGAACATTCCCCATCACATCTATCTCAGCACGTCAATGAACCCATTGTTTAAACCCACACATATGTGATCCATAATCACAAACCCCATGCACATAGCATGGGGGCAAGTCATTAACCCTGCTCACTTTTTCACACTTGTGATCTCAACCATTTTTGAGGTCACATATCACTTGTAGATTTGATTTGCTTTGATACACCTAGTATTCTTCACCCACAGGTCATCATTTCTCCCCACCACTGCATCCTTGGCTTGGTGGGCTCACCTTTTACCATTCCGGAGTCTTTATGACCTCCATTTTTCGCACCATTTGCACCGCCGGATTCATATTTCCGTGCCCGTGACGATGCTTGAGATCATTTCTCGCTCTCACCCCCATATTTTTCGGGTATTTTTTCCAAAACGCCCTCGTCGCCTCGGTGTGCATGCCACATCGGCCGTTACCCATTTTTGACACCCTTTATATCGCCGGATTCATTTTTCCGAGCTCGTGATGATGCTTGAGATCATTTCTCGCTCTCACTTGGTCCAATTTTAACATTGTGTCCCAAACACCTAGCTGCCTCGATTTGCGAGCCACATCGGCTGCTATCGAATTGTTCCACATTTTTACATGAGCCATTCACTCCTGTCATACTGCAAATGTTTCATTATTTTGCCACCATTTCATCTACCCCGCAAGGAGGCCCACCAGTGTTCCCCCCTACCCTCGTTCTTGGTCATCATTACCGTTCCTTGATTGAACACTTCCTCCTTGCTTGGCCGGTATAATTTTATCCCTTTTTCAGGTCGAACAAGTCCTTTACGAAAAAGGCACTTAGGGAGTTTCCGTTAAGCTCTTTTCTGACTCCTAAAAGAATGAAAAGACCGCCGAGCAATCTTGCTTCCTTTCATGCTCGTTAAAGTACCTGAAAGGGCGTCTATCTGGTATAAGTTTACCCCTTTTCCGGACCTGGTAGACTAATTACGAAAAAGGAATACTCTAGTCACACCGGCTAGAAGAGTTCTTCATTGCATCCTTTTATGCTTCTTTGGGCCTTGGAGACTAAATATACGAAAAAGCAACCCCCTGGAGTCTTCTTAATTGCTTTCAGACTCTCTAAAATTGAAAGCAACCACGAGCATGCGTTGTCCTGGGCTCGTTAAATCCACACGACAGTACCATTCCATCATTTCAGAGTCTTCTTATCGCTTTCAGACTCCTTAAAATTGAAAGCCACCACGAGCATGAACTGTCCTGGGCTTGTAAAATCCACATGACGGTACCATTTTACACATACTTCTTCTAGTTCCTTAACCCATGAAGAAGTACCCTCCTGTGCCTCCTGGCACTATGATCGATCATCTCGGCAGCACCCCCAATCAGGTCGCCTTTGTTCAGAGTATTCTGCAGTCTCCTGCCATTTTATACCAGCTTGAGTCCCCCTCAACCCAGTCACCTCCCCAGAGCCAGTACAGCTATGATCCCTTTCCCCTCAGTCAGTTTCATATGTTGCCAGATCATTCCCATTATCATACTCTGAACAAAGGAAGTTTAAGTCCACCCACTCTACTTGCCCAGTTGTCCCTCCACAGTTTGTCAGTCCTATCATCAGCATTATCACATTTCGGTTGTTTACCTCGCACTCCTGTCAAGGAAACATCATTGCCTTGATAGTTGCAGGTCTCCCTCTGTCGACGACAGCCCCTCTATTCCAGAGGATAGGCCCAGAGGTCCCTACGCCTTGGACTTATCACCATCTGTGGTAAGTGCCTACGGATCATTCTGAGAGGAGTCATCATTGCCTCTCCGAGTGGTTGTTCCTCACATGCTCGACTTCAGCACCTTGATCGCATCGTTGAGGATCGCGTAGGATTATATCCCATCAGTTTTTAGTCGAAGACCCCGGATTTCCCCCGACTCTAGCACATTGGTGAGTCCCTTCGGAACGCCCAGTTATATGTTCCCGTGGATGTCTGGGATGCGTTGGCGATTGTATTCGGAAGCCATCCAGCTATATGCTTCCTTGAGTACCCTTTTCAGTTCCAGTTCCGTGTACCATTGTGAGTGTACCCCTTGTCACTCTGATCCAGCAGCTCATCAGCCCCTTTGGTACCACACTCAGTCGCACTGTTGATTATTCCAGTGTATCAGTTTTTCAGCTCAGATATGGTCCGCCTAGCAGTATGTCCCAGCTTTGTGTCCCCTCTGGACTCTTATGATGTACACAGTGGTTATGTATCTTACAGGTCCCCCTTTTCGGGCCTCACAGTTCTGTTTATGTATCTTGATACGAGCATGGGAATGCCCGCCTCGTCCATATATTGAGATTATTCCTCAGTCAGTATTTGAGGTCATGTACATTTCAGGTCCCCATTTTTTGGACCCCATTGTTTATGTTATGTTATATCCTGATACGAGCATGGGAATGCTCGCCTCGTCCATATGATCACATGATTCCTCATCCATTATTGAGGTTATGTACTTTTAGTTCTTGCAGTTGTTCGGGATCATTGTTCCGGGCTTCAGTTTGTTTCTTCTCTTCTCTCCACATCCCAGGAAAACCATTCATGACTTATGATGTCCATCGGCCATACGATGAGCTCCTGCCCTCGCACATCAGGGGGCAATCTGTTAACACCCAAAAAGTGTTCACTACCTCATCTACCACATTATATGGCTCATTTGTCCATTTTCCTACCATATTTCCCTTAAAATCCCAAAAAATCCCATTAAAAAGCCTCCAAAAGGCCTAAAATGCCTCCAAAAGGCCACAAAACCATCAAAATAGCCTAAAAAAGGCTAAAAACCCCCTTTTTCCTCTAAAAATAGCAAAAACCCCTAAAAAGGAAGAAAAAATATAAAATAATGAGGAAAAAGAGGAAAAAACCCTATACAGCTGCACAAAACCATGTGTTTCCCAAAACCATGGGTCAGCACTCCACCACCAAAAAACTATAAATAGGTGATGGAGATCCCTTATTCCATATCCACAATCACAAGCACCCTTACTCTGCCAAAATCTCTCTCGAAACCCTAGTTCATCATTGAACTACTTTCACCTTGAGAGCCACTTTTGGCCCATCCCCACCATTGGAGAAAGAGAAGGAGCATATTGAAGCTTGGAGCATCCTCTTGGACACTGCAAAGGGCTTCATCAAACCTTTACATTGAAGGTAACATTAATAGAAAAAGTCATTCTTTTCATTTGATGTTTACGTTTCATGCATGTTTTAGAAGTAATTTAATTTCTGTTTTAGTTTAATAATTTACATTTACTGAACTGCTACTAAGGAGTCCATTCTCCTTAGTAGGTTCTCATTTGCACAAGCTAGGGGTAAAACCCTAGCTACATCTTCAACGATGCAAGCCTCTACATGAAAAATTGGATCGAGAATTTTAGCCTCGAAAAGGAAGATTTCACTTGGGCACTGGTCTGGATTCGGATGTATTTTATTCCCCAAGAGTATTGGGATGAAGAAACCCTCAAAGAAATTGGAAATACCCTTGGTACCTATGTTAGAGTTGCAGATCAAACCAGACTTCAGCATTACACCTCGTACACTCGCATCTGTGTCTACATGCACATTGCAAAAGCCCTGTTGGATGCCATCAATCTCTCCCTCAAATATTCAGAATGGCTACAATCTTTGGACTATGAACATATTCCATTTCTATGCCGCAAGTGCCATGAACATGGGCACCTCTTCCGCGATTGACCTCTTAGCAAACACTGGTCTGAGGAAAAACAATGAGATGCTCTAGATACTGAAGGTTTCCAAAAAGCAAGCAAGATCAAGAGACACAATTGAAAAACCACAGGGAAAAATAGAGTTGATCTAACCCAAACCAATAATAGCTTTGAAGCTTTGGCGGAACAAATCCTTGACTCAAAAATGGAACCCAACTAGGAAAAGATGAGCACCGAGGAGAATGGCTCCTCCAAAATCAAGCAATAGGAATAGGTGATTGACAAAGAAGAAAAAGATAAATCCAGTAAAACTGTCACCGAGACTAAACTTGAAGGTACTTCTTTTACCCCCTCTAATCCTGCACCCTCTATTCCCATGGACATACCCCTGGAAAGCACCATGGATGAAGAAATGACGGAATTAGATCTGGGAGATTTAGATCTCCTGGTACTGGAAGATGCATGCATGCGAAAAGCATTTGGCTCAATCCCTCTGAACCAAATACAACTCCTCCAGGATGCCCTAGCCAAAGTCAAAGCACATGACAAACTGGGGATTCAAAATATCCCCCATAAAGATAGAAAGAAACTACTAAGGCAACTGAAGAAAAGAGGAAGAAAATCATATCTACAATGCATCAATCTGCTAGGAACTAGACTGGTGGAATCAGGGCAATATGCCTAGCTTACTGAGTTATTTCCCTCCCTCACCCCCCCAATGGAATATCAGAGGAATCAACGGTCAATCCAAACGCTGTATGTTGAAAAGAAAGCTCCTCAATGATTCCCCTTCGATTTTCTTCCTTCAAGAAACCAAGTGCTCTTCTGACACCCTTAGCAAAATCATGACCAAGATCTGGAAAAGCTGCCATTGTATCGCCACCGATGCCTTAGGAGTAGCTGGAGGCATAGCAATAGTCTGGAATCTCAATTTGATCACCCTTGATAACTTTGCTGCTACCCCTCATGCCATCTTTGCCTCCTTCCACCTTCTTGGTATAGGCCTCCATGGTTTTCTCCTCAATGTGTACAGCCCTCAACCACCCAATCTTAAAACCCTTCTCCTTGATCATCTCAACTAGTTCGTAGCTCAACACTCCATTCTACCTCTCATTTTGGGGGGCAACTTCAACATGATAACTGCTATCAAGGAGAAAGAGGAAGGTCTCTGAGCTCTTACCAATGACTATCTTCTCTTCAAAGCTTTCATAGTTTATAACCACTTGGTAGACCTCACCTCCTCCTCTGGTTTTTTCACCTGGAACAACCGAAGGGGAGAAGTCCATCAAATTGCAAAGCACCTTGATAGATTTTTGGTCTCTGAAAACCTCACCATGAGAGGAGGCATCTTATCATATTCTATCTTATCGGCTGTAGGTTCCGATCACTGGCCTATTGAATTAACGTGGCAAAGTCAGGGGGCTCATTACCACAAGCCCTTCAGATTTGAGAAATTATGTCTCTCTCATCCAGATTTCCTAGATAATATCAACAATTGGTGGAGGGAGATCCATGTGGTGGGAAAATCCAAAATGGTTCTTCTACAGAAAAAACTTAAAATTCTACTCACTAAGCTTAGAGATTGGAACCACTCCACCTTTGGCAATATCTTCCAAGATAAACAAAGGATCGAAGATGATCTTGAGTCACTTCGACACAACATCATGGAAGATCGTCTCACCCAGGCTCATAAAATCAAAGAAAAGGAACTCTTGGATAAGCTCAATACTAGATCTCAGCAAGAATAAGTCCTCTGGAAACAAAAATCTCGTGTCCATTGGTGAAAGGAAGGAAATCGTAATACTTCCTTCTTTCACTGCTCCACTCTTCAACATAGAATGCATAATCGCATCAATAAACTAATAGGAGATTCTGTAGAGGTGCTGGAGGAGCAAAATGACATTGAGCAAGAATTGAAAAGATACTTTCAAGAACTTCTTACTGAACCCCCTGCATCCAGAAGTGAGGCCATCGCGCAGGTAACCTGCCATATTCCTGCCACCATCACTGAAGAGCATAACATTTCCTTACTTCGAACCCATCTCACTTCAGGAAGTAGAAACAACGATGAAGCAAACAAGCGACGACAAAGCCCTTAGTCCGGATGGCTTCACGGCAAACTTTTTTCATCACTGTTGGGATCTGATCAAGATGGAAATCTGTGAAGTGGTCGAAGATTCTAGGCAAAAACATTGGATCCTCCTGACCCTTAATGCCACGCATCTTACCCTCGTAACCAAAGAAAAAGAAGCTTCACATCTAGGTAAATACCATCCCATTTCCCTCTGCAATGTTATTTACAAACTCATTTCCAAAGTGATTACCAATCATCTCAAACCACTTCTCCCCCTACTCATTTCACCTGAGCAAACATGGTATGTGGAAGGAAGACAGATCCTAGATGGCATTATCCTGGCTCACGAGATCACTCACTCCCTCAAAACTCTGAAAACCCCTGGTATGGTATTAAAGCTCGACCTTTCCAAAGCTTTTGACAAACTAAGTTGGGCCTTTATAAGGGAAATGTTGCATGCATATGGTTTCAGTTCAGCCTGGATCAACTCGATCTCTTTTCTTGTCTCCACTACTTTTTATTCCATCCTTGTCAATGGCTCTCCATCACCTACTTTCACCCCGACTCGTGGCATTCGCCAAGGTGATCCCCTTTACCCTTTCCTCTTCATCCTTATGGCTGAAGGCCTGGGAAGAATGATTCATGCAGTTGTGGCCTCCAACACTATTCGTGGCCTCTCACCTCATGGAGGTAACCCTACTGCCTATCAGCAATTTGTGGATGATAACCTCCTCTTTGGTCACCCCTCTGTGCAAGAAGCACACACCTTCCGCAAGATCCTAACCATTTTCTTAGCTACTTTAGGTACTACCATTAATTTGGAAAAATCCAAAACTTTCTTCTTCAATACAGACGCTACCACCAAGCAGAATATTACTCTAATCCTGGGCTTTGCTACTACCTCTCTACCTACAAAATACCTTGGAGCCCCCCTTTTCAACTCCACCATCAAGCACTCCTCTTGGCAAGAACTCCTTGATAAAATCGAAGCTCATATCACATCATAGACCTTCCTTTCCCTCAATCTCCCATGTCGCCTCACTCTCCTCAATTCAGTCTTGCAATCCTTACCCCTCTACCTCTTCTCTGTCCTGGCGGCTCCGAAATGGGTTCTTAAAACCCTTAGAAAGATACAAAGGTCATTCTTGTGGGGCAAAGTAAACCATAACAACATATGGGCCCTGGTAAAATGGCAGACGGTGTGTCCACCCAAACAGGCAGGTGGACTTGGCTTAAGAGACCCCGACATCAACAGTGAATCTCTCTCTGCTAAAATCGGGTGGCAGTGGATCACAAAAAATGACTCTCCTTGGGCTAAGCCTTGGAACTATAAATATGCCTCTCATCTGGATCCCATGCATCTGATAAGGTATGAACTTGACCCACCAGGCTCTCATATCTGGTGCACTGCTAACTCTCAAAGGGCCCTCATCCAAAAGCATAGCTTTTGGGAAATTAAAGATGGTGCCTCAGCGCCTTTTTTGCAAGACTTGTGGCAACAGCTACCCAACCTCAACAGTCTTCCCACTTGCATCGCTTTGTCAGGACATTGGTAGACAAACTCTGAAGCAGTGGTATGGGATTTCTGGGAACCTGTCGAGACCCACCCATTCAAGCATTGGAAGAATCCTAGGCTCTGGCATCCTAGATTCTCAGCTCATGATTACAAAGAGGTTTGGACCGATTTTCAAACTAGTCAAATCAACCTAGACCGTGGGAATGACATCATTCGTTGGGGTCACCTTCCAAAGGGAACCTTCATGATCAAAGAAACATACTCCATTCTGCCTCACAACAACAACTACAACACCTTTCCCCTCTGGACAAAGATCTGGCAACTCTCACTCTGGCCAAAAGTTTCAACTTTTCTTTGGCTACTGTCTCATAGGAGTATTCTTACCTAGGATATGCTACAAACAAAAGGCTTCATGGGGCCCCCTATCTGCTTGATTTGTAACTACAGAATTGAAAATATGGATCATCTGCTTGATCTCTGTGGAGTTGCCTCCATGTTTTGGGACAAAGTGGCTGAAACCTTCAGACGGACCAACAAAATCAGAGGAGACATCATCGACACTCTTCTTGATTGGGACCAAGAACCTTTCCAGAGAAAACAAGTTAATAGGCTGTGGAACATCACCTCAGGTCTTCTGGTCTGGAATATTTGGAAGGAAAGGAATTACAGAATCTTTGAAGGTAAGGCCAACTCTTTAGATAACCTCTGGAGCACTTTTAAATCCAATCTCCAAGAAACTCTTTACCTCTCGCCCTGGAACTTTGCTGATCTCCCCATCACTCCTATGGAACGTTCCATTCTTCTTAGTTGGAACTTTGATCGACCGTCTACTCCCCTTTCTTTGTGGTGTCCCCCTCCCCATTACTCTATCCCTACCCATTGGTCGCCCCCCCCCCCCTTCGTGGTCTCTTCAAACTTAATTTTGACAGAGCCTCTAAAGGCAACCCTGGCCCTGCTGGCTTTGGTGGAGTTCTCCGTCATCACGAAGGTACTATTTGCAAGAGCTACCATGGCAACATCGGTCATGAAAGCATTAATGCTACTGAGCTCGAAGGTCTTTTGTATGGCCTTTGGGTAGCTAATGAGCACAATTTTCATCCTCTCATTACTAAAGGGGACTCTCAACTCATTCTTAATTTGGCTACTAAACTCCAAAATGGCTCGCAGGTCGCCAAACTCTCTTCAAGTTGGATACTGGAAAGTAAATTACACAGGTTAGTAGCCATTCTGAACAATCACAAGAACATCACCTTTCAACATATTATGCGCCAAGCTAACTCCCTGGCTGATGGTATTGCAAATGAAGGGGTCGTCAGCAACCACACTCTCTGGCAAGACAATCTTGGTAACTCTCCCATCCAACTGCAACACTTCTGCATTCAACAAGCTAACAAGGATCTCTTAACCCCGACTCTGGGTGCCACCCCCACTGTCAACAGGGTCGCTAGGGGAGACACATCTCCTCCTCCTGGCACGAGTTCCAAGACTTGCATTGATTAATGGATACAACATCCCTCCATTTGGACTCCCTACACACAACGGATCCCATTTCCCACATGGCCTGGGGGATGGCGTTTATGCTGGCTCACCTTTCATGGTCCTCTATCTTGAGCTGGTATCAACTCGCATTTAATCACTCGCATGTGACCTCCTATGCTCTCCATGGCACCTGTTGGGTTATGAAGAACCAGGCTCGCTTCATTACGGTCATTACGCCTCTGGGTTATGCCCAGTTTGCATCCACAGTGGAGAGCTCGACACCTGCAGCGAGTTCAACTTTCTTGTTGCCCCATTCGATTATGAAGCACACCAGAGGCATCTCTCAGCGAGGTTCCAGTCAAGGCACTGGTAAATCCATGTCAGTGGACAACAAAAATCCAACCAACATTGGCTACAAAGATAACGTTTCAATGTCGGTTCGCAGACTGGTGGATAATTAGGAGTCCAGGAGTGTTGCTGAGATTCCCGCCTTAAGTAGCCCTGGTAAGCAAGTGAACCACGACTAGTTACTGAAAAATTTACTTGGCACTCTGGTTGAAGATATGCTTACAAACTGGAATGTGGCCAAGCTGAATATAATGGAAACCAGGTCCAATATGGCTCAGTTAGACAACATCCTTGTGGCTCTTGAAGCATGTCTCTCTGGCAGTAGATATGCAATCTTCTCTCACCCGTCTCTACCCCCAGGAGTTAGTCCTAAAGGTTCGTTGGCCGGTACTGGATATGGCTTGGTTGGGGTGAATAAAGGCTTTGTGCCTCACGTAGTCGAGAAAGCATCCAGAAGCTCTCTTCACAATTCTGGGGACCTTGCTGCCTTAGCGGACGCCGCTCCAACACCTGTTCCTATTCCTCGCAGCAGTCCATGTCCTGATCCCCCAGCTGTCAATGCGATGCAGGTTGTCTCCCCTCCTAGGACCTCTTTCCGACACCCTCCACAATTGACATTGTCCATAGCAAGCGCCTTCGGAAGGATAAAGCAGTAGTGATTCTTCAGCGAAAAACAAAGCCTCTGCCATTCAAGCTCCCAGAGCAGCAGTGGACAAATGATCTCTTTGAACCCTGCCTCATCTCTGAGGAAATGCATGACTCCAAAGGTGCAGAAGCTAGTTCTTGAGCTCTGCATTTCTGTATTTTTTCGTTATGTCTTTTTGTACGCACTGGCTTGCCCAGAGTCATAGTCATAGTAGTTTACTGTCTTTCCTACTCGATAGATATCTAGTTTATCTCCATAAGTTTGGCTATAATGGTCTGTTTTGTAAAGATGGCATCTTGAACAGGGACAATCTGAATTATCTGGATTTTTCTGTGGACTGTAATATTTTTGTACTATAATATAAATTTCCCATGCAAATTACCAAAAAAAAGTCATTTGAAATGATCGATCAAATTGATGATGGATATTAGTTTCTCTTTTCTTCGTATCCTTTTATACTATTGTGGTTGTGCCTTCAAATATGTATTATTTTTATTGATGGCAGGTGTGTAAATATTTTAAAGGCATTGAACCACTAAATAATTCATATCACTCAAAGCTCAATTGCATATATAGCTCGATTGAATTGGAGAATAGTGGTTGATTTATGACATGAGCTTCCTTGGAATGATAGAATTTATGATAAACATATTGTGTTCTTTTCTTCCTTAAAATCACTAAGCACCTTCCACCTCATTAGTATCAATGTATTAGGAACACACCCTACATATTAGGTACATACTCTGCGGATTTCATCTCCGTAAACGAACTTTTCACTCACAGACATGCATTTGTTAATTTCAATGCACCTTCAACCACTCATATTTTTAACACCACTCACCTACATTATTTTCTAAATCTTTGTTGCAATGATAAATCAGTAATTTGAAATAAATTTGAGTGGTTTTATTTGGATATGGTTTATGTTCATGATAATTTTACTAAAATAAGAGTGATCATAAAAACAAGTAGAAAAACTTACTTTCTACAAGCGTATGCGAACTAACTTATGTATACAAATATACAGATATATAAATGGAATTTTGATCTATTCTCTCACACAAATTCTAACATTTTATGCTGTTGTAGATCATGTTTCTAGAACCTACTATCTTTTTCTTGTGAATGTTTCTCTTGTGCATAGAGTCTGATCGACCAATGAACTTAGCAACAACAACCTAAAGTCTCAAATAATGACGATCTTGAGAATCCAAAAGGCACTGGTCCCTTTGAATTGCCACTAATGCATCAACACGATTTTTTCTTTTCTTTGGATGCTAGAGTCCCAATATTACCGAGGAGAGTAACCCTAACATCTCAGACACCACTAGACATAAATCCTACAAAATGGTCTACTCTATATCATAATTCTTCTCACAGCAAGGGTATCAAATATTTAACTGCCCTAGGGTCTCATACATATATAAATTCAAATATCACACATGCATAAAATGACACATAATGATGAAAGCATTACTACATATATTATTTGTGTTAACGCCACAATAATATTACTGTATAATGATGAAATTTCTATCTGTTTGTTTTCATCTTTGGTTTGGTTTTCAATTTGGCATGACTTTGTTCATTATATTACCTCTCCCACATTTCTTCTATTTCCAAATAAGTGCGTGTTATTTTACTTAATTTTTTTTGTTTGGGCTCATTGTTGTTGTTGATTGTAGTTGTGTACTTTGAAGGAGCTTGGTATTCCCTTTGTGAAATGTTTGTGAAAACTTTATTGGGATTATTGAGTAGCGCCCTACAACATAGGGGGGCTGCTTTCTTGGAGCCTAGAAGGTACCCAAGTGCCCCCAAGAGTCTCTAGGGGTTCTTGGTTTGAACCTTCCTTTTAGAGTGATGATAAACTTCTAGTTAATATATGGAACACTTGGATCATATACTCTGAGAGAGAGAGATAAAAGGTGTTTTCCCTTGGTCTTGTGAGTATAAGGATTGTCTTCCAACTTGGTTGTCATTACCTCTTGTGGACTTGTGGTGTGGTTGGTTAGATCTTGTCATGACCCTCCCTTGTTGGTCTTTGTGCTAGCTCCCCCCTTCTTTAGGTAGCATGACCCTAAAACTCAATGACCAAATAGAAGGTGGAACCTTCTAGGGGTCATTGAAAGGTTAAGAAAAAATAAAACCCCCTTCTATTTTGAGTATTGACAAAGTAACCCTAAAATTTAGGAGGATCCTCCTAGAAGTCACCAAGAGATTATAAGTATGACTCTAATCCTTTATTGTGTCTTAATCATGAAAGCATTCTTCTCTTAGAAATTGGTATATCTATTCTAGACTCTATTGTGAAAGTTTTGAAGCATGTTTTGGAGTTGGCTTGTTGGTCTAGGGATGTCATCCTTCTTCACTGCTTTTATTGAGGTTTTATGGATTCCTTTCACTGCTCGGCAATTCCCAACCATTGGTTAATATGTTCTTTTGGGAAACTAGTTAATGTATTTGGACCTCTGCACTCTCTGCTAAGCTACAACACATATTCTCTCTCTCTCAGGTATGTTTATGCCCATAGGTAAGGGCCATACTTGTTCCTTCTGAGAGATATTCCTCTGAGAGGCTACATATGATCTAGAAGTCAATTTTTCTGAGTACAAGGAAGGTTTACTCAATTAGATAAGTTGACCTATTTTTCTTTGATAATTAGTTTTACTTACTACTGTACTACTATTTATGATTTCACTGTACTGATGAGGTTGTTGAACTTTAACACAGTGACCCTTGGGTAGTGTTAAAGTTGAAAGAGATGAAAATTATGTTTCAAACATCATATCTAATTAAAAATAAAAATACACCAGAAAAAGCCAAACTATCATTTAATTATCAAAGAGAAAAACTCCAGAGGGTCTGATCTGAGGGCCAACAATAGGAGAGCCAACTATACCAATTGTTTGCATGCCTGGCAATTTCTACCCTGAAGAAATTGAATGTTGAAATGAAGTACCCTGAATGGATCCTTGTTTCTATTGTGACTGGTGAGATGTGTATTGTGATTGTATATTCGAAAGTTGATCTGTTTGTCCAGAAGGGGCCTTAGGAGGATGGTCAATTCCCTGAGGTTGTCCAATCATGCTTCCCCTTGGATGTTGTTGCATATTTTAGGTGACCACATTGAAAACTCTCATGTGGAAAGTGACATTTATTATTTCTTCTTGATAGGAATATGGTGCTAAAAAGATAGATTTCAAACCTGGATTTCTCATGGAGCATGATAGAGATGTATTTCTCTAAACTTGACATTCACAGTTTTTTTGTTCATTTTTACCTATGTTATTTTGAAATTCTATCCTTTCCATGTCTCTATTACTTGTCTGTGTGCATTCTTCCTGGTTTACTCCCTAGACATGCTTCAAAACTAAAGTGACCAATTTATGAACTACTACAAAATTCAGTATGTTTCAGATCCTTTTTAGTATGCCTGTTAATATTATGAAAGTTGAACAAGTATACTCTAGTGTATTTCAATGCCCATGTAGTATTATGTTATAGAGTATTTTGTTATGCTTTTAGGCCTACCATAAGCTTTTAACGGTTTTCTCCTCATAAACGAACATTTCCCCCAACCAAATGCTTTTTTTCGATTTCTTGCTTATATCACACCTATATTTTTTGTTTCCTGACAAAAATGGCTTTTTGATGTACTTATTTGTCAGTGTGCTTACATATAATTGAAATTGAACTTTTAATTTCTAGCATCTTTTACTTGAGGTTGCATGTTGTCCACTGCTAAATGCCATTAAGGAACTAGCCCCATTCAAACTGTATTAGGTGACATTATGCAATAGGCATTGACAAACTTTATACTATTTAGTCATGTATCCTAGATGATTGACACAGTATGATATTGTGTTCTATATGACATATAGATCATCTGGTGTATGGTTGTAGCTTCATGGTGCAACAACTCATTTTTGTTCCTAATTGTGATGAACCAATACCTGGTGTAGAACACTATGATGTATCTTGTTTATCATATTTAATTGGCCGAAATTTAGTGTGCTTGTTTCTTTTCAAACACAGGCCAGAGAGGTCTTGCATCATCATATTTTTGATTTTGGATATGTATGCACATAGTTGTCTCTCTAGAAAGTGGCACTCATTTGCTGGACATTAGCACAACATTTATTCATTCATTCATCTGAATGTCATTCCAATAAGTATGCATCTATGTCCTAGGGATCTTGGGTTGATTAGTTGATTCCATGCATGATCCATTCTTTGTGGGTATTTTCTATTTAAAATTTCATGGTACTGAACTGGTCAATGTCTTTGGTTGTTTAAACTGCTACCCTTTTCTAGGTGCTCTATAAATCTGTTCAATGTTGTATCTTCTATGGAAGCAACCCATAAATATCTCAAACTAGTCAGCTTATCAAATATTGGAGATTTATAACACTGTTCTTCTTTCTATTTGTTAAAAGTTTTTAAGTTCTCCGTGCCTGATAATTATTTTTGAAGGCTTACAGGATGGTATACATTCATGTTAGATCAATGTTTTAATATAGTAGTTTCATTTCCAAAATCTATGCAAAATTAGGAACAGTCTCATTCCTTTCAACAAACTGGCATGCAAGAATGTGTTACTTTTGCATTGTGGCATCTTCTTGTTTTTCCTAGTTTGACATACAAGAATTCCAATGCACTATTGTTTCTGTGGTGCTACATTCAATTTAAAAATTACCTTAAAAATCAAAGTATTTGTTTGTTATGTTTCTAAATCTCCAATAATTTTCCCACCATTACTTGACTTGTCTGGTGTTTATATTATATAAAGGGTTAATTTATAGGTAGTTTCCAGAAACTCTTGCATCCCAAATATACACTGATGTTTCATATCTTGAATGCATAAGCTACCCTTTTGGCTAATGCCTCATGAATCCCCTAATGAAGAGTACTTAGAACATTTTAGAATTCTGGTACCCTGACATGAATACCTTCTCATATTTTCACCAACTTTTATATGTTGTAAAACTTATTTTCTGAGAGTTCTCAAATTCTTATGAAGATAGGTTGGTAATCACAGGTATGCAACACTAAGTAGTCGAGAAAACTGAGGATGAATTTTCATCGCTACCAATTGTGATGTTCTTGGTCATTTTACTAATGCACATGAATGGGTAGGTACATTTATTTTCCTTCCTCTTCTTGTAGTTAGGTTAGGCTTTTGAACTTTATTTAAGAATTCTTACTAGTTCAATAATGCTCCCATGTGATCTTGAATAGTTAGATATTTTAGATTTAAGAAGAGCTCCATTTCCAAGATGGTCATTTTCAGATACTTTATTGGTTTGTTTGAGCATCGATGAAGAAAATTACATTCTATAATTTAGGTCTCAATTAACATTTTCTAGCATGAGAAGTAGAAGAACTCATGACTTTCACTTATTATGGTAGAGATAGCTTTTCTGGTATGATCTTTGCATAAAGATTTCCATGCAAAAACTACATGAGAAGCCCAACCCAAAATCCAAACAAAAAGATGGGGAAATTCATCTCTTCCTTTGCCCCAACCTAGTCAACCTCAACCTCAACCCACTCATGAAGGAGTTAAGGATATTGATCTTGTAATTGACCTTGAAGGAATATTGGGGAAAATCAATGTTCTTGTCCCTCTTAGAGAATTGATTAAAGTGCCATCAGAAAGTGAGAAGGCTAACAATTTATTCAATCCTGATTGGAGTGAAGAGCAAAAAAATGACTCTCCCATCAACCTCCAAAGGAAAATCATGTAATATTGGTGATGTGTATCTTTTATATAATAAAGAGGGATATAGCAACCTTTGGAAGGGAAATTTATTGGCTGTGGATGATTAGAAATAACAACCAGTCACATGCAGACTATTTCCTCCTAAAAACATTGTTGCAAGGGTGTATTTAGTTGAGTTATAAATTGTTCCAAGGGAAATTGTTGATTATTTAGGCAACATTAGCTATAAATGGGGTTCAGTTAAATTTTTCCTATCGAAATAAAAAAACTGGGAGCGACTTGGAATTCTGTTCCTGACAGTTTCTGATTTAGAGGATGAGGATTTTGGGTTGAAACTCTTGAATTGGATAATCTGAAAAAAATGATAAACATCAAGGATATGGCTGGAAGTGGCCTATTACAATATTTCATCTCATCATACAGTCTGGGTACAACTGTTTTAGGCTTGGTGTTTTCGCATCCTAAAGGAGATATTGTTAAGCAAAATATTGAAGATTCTTTAGAAAGGAACTCATATACAGCATGGATATGACAAACCAAGAAGATGTTGATTTATGCATTGACATAGAGAGGTGGCACTAGACACACAATATGGAGAAACAATGAGTTAGAAAAACATTTGGACCAAAGTACCACAATGGTTACTAATAAGAGAATATTTGACACAGAAGTATGCTGTTATATTTTAACAAGCGAGCCTGAAGCAAGCAAGCCTGAAACAGGAAATCCTGGTGCAAGCGAGCATGAGGCAAGCGAGTGTAGAAGGTCAAAGAGGAATTCAGTGGGCCCATAACCCATAAGTAAACATGAAAATCTCTGCTTGGACCGGAGGAAAAAATCATATCTATACTATTAATGATAATATGAGTTGGTTGGATTATATGCAAGACTAGAAACCTAGGTGGGAATTGAGACATGCTGGAGTATTAGATGCTAACTTACAGGGATCTGATGCTTTTATTAGACTAGTGCCAGAACTCATAAGAATGCCTATGGGATCTAGTATTGTAGCAGAGATGATTTACAACAACTCCCTGAAAAAAGCAGCTGATGCAAGCACTTGGTTAACACACCTCTACCATGATCTTAACTTAATCTCAACAGAGGTCTCTACACATCACCCCGAGCTACAAATATACCAACAATACTATTGTATTAACCGAATACGTTCTTTGGAAGCATGGCCACATCAAAATGCTAGTCTCCAGTTTCCAAGTACTACACACACTTATGAAATATATAAAAAAGTATGGTGGAAATTCTTGAGAAAAGAAAATACAGATATAACATATTATACCATGCAAAAGTTTGGACTTCAAATTACACATATCTATGAGGATCCTGCATTCTACGTCCCTGATTGGATGAGTGACTAGTGGTGGTCATTCGACATCAACCTGACAACATTAGAACCAGCTGTTATTTATAATCTAAAACGGGAAGTTGGAGAATCTCTCGAATAGGTCAAATATATTTTGCAGACAAAGATTACTGAGGATCAAATCCTTGGGGACTACATTAAATACAAAGAATAGTGGCTTCTCAAAACCCACAGAGACGTCCACATGCATCATAATAGACGCATGGTCTTGAGGCCTATTTATTCAGAGGCATGGAGGATTGAATCCAATGTCTTTTGAGAAATATATGGTCCCCCATACTCTGTTGATTTGTAAATATCTCAAAATTATTTAGCTATGAGTGGGGCTTGTCCATTCAAATTGTCATAAATATTGAAAAGAATGTCATAAAAACTTTTATATCTTACTTTTGAAAGTCATAAAAACTTTTAGATGTTTTCCATAATAGTTAGTTACTTTTATGTTGTCATCAATGACAATCCTATTCATCATGAGACTATGAACATGGACTTCATTTCTTCTTTGTATGCATGGTGTTTTCAAATTTTCAAAATTGTCTTATTGTACATTTGATTTTAAGCTATCATTGTAGTCATGGTTTGGTTGTTTCCAACACTTATATCTCTTGTTGATTTCACTTAAGTTAAGGCTTAAATTGTCAAGGATTTTAATGTTTGCATCAAGCACATGTGGTGTATAAGGGTTGTTCAAGGGTCTTACATAACATTCCCCACACATTTAATTACAACTAAAACATTGGTCCCGAATGTTGTTATTTAATTATTTATCCTAATGGTATCAATGACCTCTATGATTTGGACTATCAGGTGCTGAGGTGGCATCCTTCATTTGTTTTCTTTCTTGGGATACTAGAGTGCTCCCCTTATTTTGAATATTTTGTAGTTATTTGGAGACATAGAAACCTTAATAACAGTCTATTAAAAAGGTCATTGATACCATTGTTGAAGTATATGTAACTTCGGAATGTATTTCACATATATATGTATATTGTATTCCTATAGAGATGGTATTATTCCTCTATAGGGAAGTGTCGTCATTTATATTGTAAGTGTCGTAACTTATACTTGATGGGTTTATTAGACCACCTTGTTGGGGTCGGCCCTGTATAAGTCATGTGGGTCGAAGGGTTATTAGACCACCCTATTGGGGGTCGGCCATGTGGGTCTAAGGGTTATTAGACCACCCTATTGGGGGTCGGCCCACTCAGCATTATGTTATGTGGTTAAGTTAGAGCCGACATGAGTTAGGTAAAAAGGCAAGTCAAGTCAAGTATAAATAGAGTGCGGGAGGCACTCTATTTGTTCACTCACTTCTCACACATGCTCTCAAGGAGGAGAGGCGCACTTATGGAGGAGGAGGATTGCTGCTAGGTTATGGCTATCTCTCTTGGTTGGTTGTATCATTGCTCTATCTATCTCTGAGGAAGTTATTGGGGTTTTTCACCTTTATGGTTTTCCCCAAGTAAATCTTTGTGTCTCTTGTGTGCTTGCATTATTGTCTCCATGATTGATATGCTGTAGATATGCTGTACATGTTGTTCTCTCAGTTAAGATCCTAGATCAGATTGAAGTAAATTCTGAAAATTTAACATGGAATCAGAGCTAGCCTAAAAGAAGGCATGATATGGCATGGATGACACTTGTTGCACTTACGATGCTAGGGCTTGATATAGCAAAAACCAGTCATCGTAGCACTTTCTCTATAAATCCGTTTTGGCAAAGTTTTCGGATCTGAAATTGTTACAAGCCGAAGCTAAGATCTCCAGGTATCTTGTGTCCAAAGGACAACCTCTAATTCGTTGTACTTTGTGATTTATGATCTGTACAATATAGGGTTTCTGCCTCTTCCAGATCTGAGTCAAAATCAGGTGACCTTGGGAAAAAGGTCATATCTTGGGCTAGGAATCTCCAAATGAAATTTCGTAAAAAGTGACAGGTAGTACACAGTCTGTACTATCTCAGAAAACTTTTTCAGAGGCCGAAGTTGAACCAGTGACACGTGGAACGCCGTACAAGTTCGCTCTCCTGTATTATCCCATAAACAGGTCACGTTACGACATTTGGCATAACTCTCTCTCAGAGAGTCCAATTGAGGTCAGACCTGTCAGGATGGAAAGGTAACAGGCCGAGATATCTCAGAAAACTTTTTCATAGGCTGAAGTTAAAACAGTGACACGTGGCACGCCGTACAAGTTCGCTCTCCTGTTTCATCCCAAAACAGGTCACGCTGCGACATTTGGCATAACTCTCTCTCAGAGAATCCAATTGAGGTCAGACCTGTCAGGATGGAAAGATAACAGGTCAGGATATCTCAGGAAACTTTTTCAGACCCTGTGGATCAAAAATTTCGGAGTTACACCAGAAACAATCAGGTACATATTTCTGTCAAAACAGAATTATTTTTTTTGGTACCTTCATTCATGGCTTCCGGAATTTAGGGATTTGGAGAAAGTTGGAATTTTTGTAATCAGAGACCACGGCTGGATGCTACTCATCAAAATAGAAATTTAGAGACCAAGATCAGAATTTTTGGTTGGGCAGAAGGCCGGGCTTGATTAGACCCTAGTTCGGGACTTTGATCAGGAAAGTGGAAAATTAGGGCTTCTATAAAAATGGGAATTTTTGAAATCTGTGACCACGGCTGGATGCTCCTCAGAAAAATAGAAGCTTAGAGCTTTGGATCAAACCTTTTGATGGGGCAAAAGAGTGGGTTTCATCAAACCCCAGTTTAGGGTCACGTCCAGTGAATCCGAAAGTTTCAAAGGCAAAATTGAGGAGTAAAACTTTGCAGTTTTCAAATTCTAAATATACCAGTTTGATCAGCTCATCAAGGCGCATATTTCTATCCTTTCGGAAGTTTGAAATTCAAAGTTTGAATTTTTGGGGTTTCTCTGACAAACCCATATCCAGCTCCAGGTCCAGTTCTTGCAAATCAAGTGGATTGGGTTAATCCTAGAAGAAGATGGATTGATCATCTGCATGAGTGAAGAAGTTCCTGTTTCAGAGGGAGATGAGGCTAAGGTCTTACATAAGAAGATTACAAGCAATCTCGACAGGTATGTCTCATCGAGGTATGTTTCGATATTTGTCCATGATTAAGTTTTTGGTATGTTTGTCTTCATGTTATTACGGTTAGTACAATTTTGATTTTAGATTTGTCGTATCACCTTAACAAAATTATGAATGCATGATAGAAGATATTCATTGGTTAGGGTGTTGACACTTATGATTGAACTAATGCATTATGGTGTTGTATGAGGTTTATGTTGTCTACTAACATGAAAGGTACACCAAGAAAGACAAATCATGTTCTGTTCCAAGAACATATGATCATGATAACATGAGGACAAAGATTCATCCATTCTCATGGATCTCATAGAAGATCCATTTACGAGGTATGCATAACTTGGTTTTGTAATAGTTAACTTATGAGATATACAGGTTACTAGCACAAGTCATTGAAGAAGAACAAGAAGACATCATGTGAGTATGTTAGACATAAATAGCTAGCATGCTAATCCAGGTATGTTTTTCCTATATCAAGATAGAATCCTACCTTGTGTTAGGATCTTATACTATTGTTGATAATGATTATTCATGAAGTCATAGGTTTGAATAATCATGATTATATGCATATTATGTTTCTTACCATAATTGATGATATGACTAACCAGAAGAATCATGATGGTATAGGTTTGAATAATCACAGGTTTTATGCATTTTATATCTCTTATCTTGATTGATGATTCAACTAACCTGAAGAGTCATAGGCTTGAGTAATTACAGGTTTAGACATGTTATGTTTCTTATGATTTGACTAACCATAAGAATTCTTGAATGCTAAAGCTTATTATTTCTGTTTGAAATGATCATGACTATGCATGCTTGAGATTATTGTGTTTTAATAATATATTAATGAATGCATGATTTTATATGAGATCACAAGGATAACACATTCATGATACTAATAAGCATGCATAGGGACCAAGGATGAATATGAGATTCAAGAACAGGTAATCCAGGAAGCAAAGATCAAGAAAGCAAAGGAGCACACTCCAGTTGTTCCTACAAGAAAGAAAAGGAGCACATTTCAGTAGTCTCTGCAAGGATGCAGATATTCAGAGGGAGTTGACCATCTCTCTACATCCCACAACAGAAAGGTGTAGAAGAAGCTACTTCAGATTAGGACTCCAGCAGCTCCTGCAAGGAAGCGAAGACTCAGAGGGAGTCCACCCAATGAACAAACAAAGATAAGTATTTGAATTGTCATTTCTTAAATAATACTGTTCAATAATGTATATACTGATGTTCCTAGAATTAGGTTGTGTATTATGCATATTAGAATAATTGCATTGATGAACAGTATACTCCTAATATGAATGGGTAAGTGGCCTATGGCACTGTACAACATTCCATTGCTACTTATCTAGAATGAAACCTCTTTGCTGACATGTTGGGAGTTGTGTACACTCTTAACAATGTTCTGGTAGAGATTGGAAGGCATCTAGAAAGTTACGGAATATGGATAAATGTTGTATTGAAGCATTGGCTAAGATAATTACATGACTGTATGGCATATTTCTTTATGTGTAAGAATTTGTTCTAAAAACTATGAGATGTTTTCTAATCATGCAATTTAACTTGTTGTGTAGGAAAGATCGTATGCCATCTCCTACAAAAGAAGAACTACAACATTTTGTTCCAGCAAAGATATCTATTGAAGATATTGAAGATATTGAAGTTCCCAGGATCTGGGATGAAGAAATGAAATGCCTTGATCCGTCGATCATGAAGAATGATGTTTGGGATGTAATCCCAAGACATGAAGGGAAGTTTGCTATGACTTCCAAATGGAACTATCAGATCAAGCATGTTGCAGATGGCAGCATTGAGATGAAATAGAAGATGCACCAGATGGTGCTGAGACACATGATAGGAAATCATATATGTGCAGAACTTGGTATGGTGAAGATAGATTGATTGCCGACACGCAGCGGAAGCTTACTACCGAGTTCGAGATGAAGAACTTGGGGATGATGCACTATTTGTTTTTGACATGGAGGTGTGGCAGAGTGCAGATAGAATCTTCCTTGGACAAGGGAAGTATGCAGTAAGAGATCCTGAAGAGGTTCGGGATGATGGACTGCAAGGCTATGGCCACACCTATGACATCGAATATGAAGCTTCTATGTGATGCTTCATCTGAGCTGGTTGATGTCTCTACGTATCGTCAGATGATTGGGTCCTTGATGTACTTGACGAACACGAGACCAGAAATTTGCTTTGCTGTGAACACATTGAGCCAGTTCCTGACGGATCCGAGGGGTGTTCACCTGGTTACTGTAAAGCATGTTTTGAGGTACCTGAAGGGTACAGTGGATTTTGGGCTCAGGTATGAGGCGAATCAAAAGTTTAACCTGCAGGGTTATGTTGATTCAGATTGGGCTGGCAGTGCTGCAGATAGGAAGAGCACATCTGGGTGTTGCTTCAGTATGGGATCAGGTGTGATCTCTTGGTTTAGCAGGAAGCAGTCCTGCGTAGCACTGAGTACAGCTGAGGCAGAGTATGTTGTAGCCTGTTCAGCTAGTTGTGAGGCAGTATGGCTACGGAAGCTACTGTCTGAGTTATTTGATCTCCCGTTGGAGGCTACTGGTATCTTCTGTGATAACCAGAGTTGTGTGAAGCTGTCCGAGAACCCAGTGTCCGAGAACCCAGTGTTTCATGACAGGTCGAAACACATAGAGATCAAATATCACTATATCAGGGATATGGTGCAGAGAGGAGCTGTGAAGCTCCTGTATGTTGCGACGGACGAGCAGATTGCAGATGTGCTGACGAAGCCACTAGCCAGGGTGAAGTTCGAGTACTTCAGAGAGAGGCTTGGTGTTATTCAGATCGAGGACACTTCGAGGAAGAAGTGACGGACACATTTGCTGAAGCCATTCCAAGCATGTTGGAAGGAGGATCCTTCACATGGCCGTGGATGTAAGCGCTGGATGATGAGCATTAGGATGATGTTCTGGTTTCTGCTTAGATATGATCAGTTGGATCATTATATGTATGTATGTATGCATCATGTTGGATGCTGGATATGATCAGTTGGATCATTTACGCATCATGTTGGATGTTGGATATGATCGGTTGGATCATGTGTATGTATCTTTGTATGATCAGGTAGATCATGGATGTTGATGGATACATTGTGTGGATCATGTATCCTTGTATGATCAGGTAGATCATGTATGTTGATGGGTACATTGTGTGGATCATGTATCCTTGTATGATCAGGTAGATCATGTATGTTGATGGGTACATTGTGTGGATCATGTATCCTTGTATGATCAGGTAGATCATGTATGTTGATGGGTACATTGTGTGGATCATGTATCCTTGTATGATCAGGTAGATCATGTATGTTGATGGGTACATTGTGTGGATCATGTATCTTTGTATGATCAGGTAGATCATGTATGATTGATGGATACATTGTGTGGATCATGTATCTATGTGTGCATCAGATGGATGCATTGTATGATCAGGATGATCATAGATGACGAGCTTCAGGATGTTGCTCCAGATGACATGCAGCAGGATGTTGCAGTGATGATCAGGATGATCATAGATGACGAGCTTCAGGATGTTGCTCCAGATGACATGCAGCAGGATGTTGCAGTGATGATCAGGATGATCATAGATGACGAGCTTCAGGATGTTGCTCCAGATGACATGCAGCAGGACGTTGCAGTGATGATGATCAAGATGATCATGGATACATCAGGATGATGTATGATGAGTATCAGGTTGATACTCTAAGGCCGTGGATCAGGTTGTGCATATGAGCATGTAATTCGGTGCCTTGGGAGATTTGCAGATGGTCTTTCAAGGTTTTTCCTATGGCATGTAATTCGGTGCCCTGGGACATCTGGCAAATGCTCTTTCGAGGTTTTGCTCTGGGAGGACATGTAATTCGGTGCCCTGGGAGATCTGCAGATAGTCTTTCGAGGTTTTGCCTATGGCATGTAATTCGGTTCCCTGGGATATCTGGCAGATGCTCTTTCGAGGTTTTGTCCTATGGCATGTAATTCGGTGCCCTGGGAGATTTGCAGATGGTCTTTCGAGGTTTTGCCTATGGCATGTAATTCGGTTCCCTGGGACATCTGGCAAATGCTCTTTCGAGGTTTTGCCATGACCACATGTAATTCGTTGCCCTGGGAGATCTGCAGATAGTCTTTCGAGGTTTTTCCTATGGCATGTAATTCGGTTCCCTGGGATATCTGGCAGATGCTCTTGCGAGGTTTTGTGGTGAGGTCACATGTAATTCGGTGCCCTGGGAGATCCTATAGGTAGAGCTGTGTGCTCGTAACAGCCTGGGATGCTCTTTCGAGGTTTTGTGACGCACGTAAAAGTCCTGAGGATTCCACAGTATGGCCAGTGATGATGAAGACCTGCAGGTGGTGGGCCTACATCCAGTATGAAAAAGGACTGGCTCTGTAGAACTTCCTATGACGAGTAGATTCAGAGATTGATTGAGATAGCAGCAGCAGTGACGATGATGATGACTCGATGACGATTATCCAGTGACGATGATCCAGAGAAGATGACTTGTGCTAGAAGAACTGTGCTGAGAAATACCTTCCTAGTTAAGAGGGAGTGTTGAAGTATATGTAACTTCGGAATGTATTTCACATATATATGTATATTGTATTCCTATAGAGATGGTATTATTCCTCTATAGGGAAGTGTCGTCATTTATATTGTAAGTGTCGTAACTTATACTTGATGGGTTTATTAGACCACCTTGTTGGGGTCGGCCCTGTATAAGTCATGTGGGTCGAAGGGTTATTAGACCACCCTATTGGGGGTCGGCCATGTGGGTCTAAGGGTTATTAGACCACCCTATTGGAGGTCGGCCCACTCAGCATTATGTTATGTGGTTAAGTTAGAGCCGACATGAGTTAGGTAAAAAGGCAAGTCAAGTCAAGTATAAATAGAGTGCGGGAGGCACTCTATTTGTTCACTCACTTCTCACACATGCTCTCAAGGAGGAGAGGCGCACTTATGGAGGAGGAGGATTGCTGCTAGGTTATGGCTATCTCTCTTGGTTGGTTGTATCATTGCTCTATCTATCTCTGAGGAAGTTATTGGGGTTTTTCACCTTTATGGTTTTCCCCAAGTAAATCTTTGTGTCTCTTGTGTGCTTGCATTATTGTCTCCATGATTGATATGCTGTAGATATGCTGTACATGTTGTTCTCTCAGTTAAGATCCTAGATCAGATTGAAGTAAATTCTGAAAATTTAACAACCATTAGGATAAATAATTAAATAACCACATTCGAGAGCAAATCAGCCTTGGTACACTCAATTCAAAGTCCTCAATAGCTGATGTTATCTAGTTTTATAGCATGAAACAGTTCCAAAACCCCAAATTCATCCCACTATTCAGCTAGCAAGAGATGATGCCCACGTAGATGACTTGTGATTATTAGGGTAACTTACCCACCTTAAGTTATTCTTTAACTTATTGCTTTGGTATTTTGGTTACTTTTGTTGTGGTACACCCTTTGGTACAAAGCGAGTTTGGTCATAACACCCATTATCATCTTTTTAACTTGTACCATTTTTTTTATTTTGGTCATGGTACCCTCACCCACGTTTGACTTGACATAGTTTTGTGATTATGTCTTAGTGGGCCACATGGTCAATGACCTCTGAACAATGACCTATGCTGATCTTAACTTAACCTCATATGATGATACTCTTACCCAGGCAGATCTGAGGTTTTTACTTTGTGCCGAGTCTCACTTATATTGAGATCTATAGTTTGTGACCTTTTGGGTAATTTTTCTTTAAGCTGAGTTCTGTAAAAGTTCAACTCTCCATTTTCGGTTGTCATTGAATTCTACCATGTTAAGAATCCTAAACCATGTTATTATGTGATTAATGTGTTTATATTACATTACAAGTTACTGAAAATTGTATTAGCACAGTGACCTAACTAGTAGTGTTGAAGTTTCTTAAACACAGTGACCGACTTGGGAGTGCTAAAGATGAAAAGTTGAAAGATATGAATACTGTGTTTAATTTCTATCTTGCTATTTAATTTCAGTACTTGCTTGTTAAATGAAATGTATTTTGAAGTATATTGATGTGTACACCTTCTTATTTCAGTATTGCTTATTAAAGTATATTGATATGTACACCTGTCCAATTGAATTATTGAGATATTGTGGAGAGTTAATAAATGTCAATCTCCCTTAATTGAGTCGTTGTTGTTAATTTCCCTTGTTAATATAAATTCATTTCTGGTTTTTCACCATACTACTCTCAGGTTGACATTTTGCTGGTTTGGTCCTCCTACTTGGTTGATGGATACGCTCATTCTTAATTGAAATTTATTAAAAAAAAAAAATCAATATTCACATAATGTCTGAAAATATGTCCTACAAGTTGCTTGCTAAAGCTTGATACAAAAAAGATCATCGTAATATTGAAAGTCTTCAAAAATCAAATTTATCATGGCCATTTGAGTGCCACTTTGCATGAATTTGAAATTTGCAACATGTCTAAGGTGTAATATCTCACCTAAGTAAGCTGATGTATTTTGCATTCTCTGTTGTAGTATTTTACTGATTATTTGGTTGAGATGTATTGAGAAACAATTACAAACACTGCTGCAATGTACTCCTGAGTGGACCCTCTAACTGTAGTTACTGTTTGTTGGGATCATATAGTCAATTAATGTTTCTTAGTTGAGTGATTTTGACAAACAGTTCACTAACAAATAGTTTTCATACGCATTAGCATAAAGTACCAGCATGTAAATTTTTAAAATGAAGGGTATGCTGCCAATAATATGTCATTCAATGAAAGAGGTTCGGCTGCCAATAATACGCCTAGCAGTGTTAAAAGGACCAAAAATGGGTGATATACTAGTTAACTTCCTTAATTTGTAGTCCCCAGTGGTTTTTTTCTCCCCACAAGAGAAAAAGACCCCCAAATATGCAAACTCAATCCAAAAAAGAGCTCACAGCCTACAATGATGAATGTGGTGTCGTATGGACAGCTTGTTATGGCACTGTAACTTGGTCTCCTCCTTCCACAAATCATCCTCCCAATACCAAACACTTCAACTGAGATTTGTAACACTACATCCACTAGGGTTTGCATGTCCCTCCTAAGCCTCAGATTTGAGGGAAGTAAATGTGTTTAATTAATAATCTTTGCATGTGTGGATGTGTACTTTCAAAGAAGAAAGAAAGCACCATCTTTTTTATTCTTGTTTTATCGAGTGTAGGTACCACCAAGTAGGTATATGTTAGATCTATCTTCCTCAAGTGATGATGAAGATATAATTGGAGAGGTTGAAAGTGAGATGAGTTGTACTAGATCTACCGATTTTATATCAACTAGATCTGAAAAGATAAGGAAAATATTTCATAGACACATGAAATATTTCATTATCAACAGTGGGTGGTGTAATTATGATGCCGAGAGCATAGGAGACATTGATTTTCCATTGAGGTATAAACATCTAGTGCAACGATGGGTACCTAATATGCTACCTTAAGTGGACACATATTTCCTCATCAATGGGAGGATGTATCGCATCTCTCCTTTGTTCTTACATGGATTGGGGCTATTTTCCATGGATTGAATAATGGTCCACTATGGCACTGTAATTGAATTGATGGAGTATGTAGGACCACTATACAGATATAATAACTGGTTGATCTTGGTCCAATATACTCAAAGTATGCGGAGATACAGAGTTGCCGCAAATTATATTCAACTAGTAGAAAAAAATAAAAACAAAGGGGTGACTATGTATATTGATGGGAGACCAAAATCGCCTGGAAACATTGCTGGCTTTATAAATAGTACACAACCAGTGACAACAAATAAGCAACCAAATTGAGAATTCAAGGGACGTGAACAACATCGTATATTTGTATGTGCAATAAAACCAATACTTGCAGGAGAAGAGTTGTTAATAGATTACAACTTAAATCGAATAGATGTGACTTCCGCGGTCCATGGTATCTGTGGACCGTCAGAAAGTATGCCTCAATAGGTAAATGCTAAATGTAGTAACTAAACATGACTACAATAACAAAATGTTTCATTTTTTTCGATTATGAATATTTCCATGTGATTAGATGTTGATTACACTACTATGAATATCTCATTTTTGTTTATGATGCAATTATTGACTCACCGTTTGTTTAGGGTGGCGGTACTGGAAAGGCACATGTTGCTTCCATGGTCCAGGGTGACCATGGAAGGTCAGAATCTATGCCTCGTCTGGTAAATGTTAAATATAGTAAATAAATATGACTACAATAACAAGATGTCCGATTTTCACTGTTAGCATTCACTTTTTCCGTGCTTATTGTTAATATTTCCATATGATAACATGCTTATTAAACTGTGGAAGGAGTCTCCTCATGGCCATCGAGCAAAACATGTATCTTCTACTTCTGAGGTAAAAAAAATATTAATGCAATATCTCATTTTTGTTTATGTTACAATTATTTAGTATGAGGTAAACGCTTATTTATTGATTTATTGTGTCAGGGTGGTGCCATTGCAAAGGCACCTACTACTTCGATGGTCGAGGCTAACCATGGAAGGTCACACTCTATGGCCCGTCAGGTAAGTGTTATGTATAATAACTAAATGTTTCAATTTAGTATGTTAACATTCAATGTCCACTATTGACATTCACATTTTTCTGAGCTTATGATGGATTACTGGTTCATTTTTCTGACATTATGATGGATTACTGGTTCATTCAAGACCGTTGAAAAGCACCTGTTTCTTCCACGGTTCCAGTTGATCGTGGACACTCACTGGCCATAACACCACGTCAGGTAAGTGTTAGTGCATAATAGTAACTTAATTTTCATTACAGTATCAATATTTGAATGATGTTAAAATTATATTGCTTAATTTAATTTATAGTTTGATGAATTTAGTCACGTGCACTCGATCTGGGTGATGAGGGGTTTGAGGAAGACATTTTCTATTCCACTGACCCAATGCACACTTTTAGAATAGCCTTGAAAAAGGAAAACATAGAAATGCTTTCCTTGGCTCACAGAAGGCCCTTGAAACAGGAGAACAGGGAAAGGATTCAAGAGCTGCAAGATCAAATACAATCTTATGGGGTAAGTGACATCTTCACAAAAAATTTTAAGCTATGACATGATTTCATATCTGATATTATGTTTTTTATTTTTCCAAGTGATCTGATAAAGTAAATTTTATTGTTTGTAGGATTTTTTAAAACCCGTGACTAGGGAACCTATCAAGACAGGTATAGGTAGCAGTGATGGTCCAATGCAGTAAAAAAGAAGCAATGTACCAATGAGCCTTTTTGGAACTCCTGCGGTTGGCCTCAAATCCATTGATGACGACATTGATGAGACGGGGCATGATGCCATACCGGAGAAAGATGAGATGGAGCCTAGGAGTCCACATGACTCTGGAGATGAACGTACTATAGACGACCAGGATACTTTTTCTTAGAGAAGCACGAGTTAAAAGCACCGAATCACTAGATTTCACCTTTCTGGTGGATGACTCGTGTGTTCCTATCAAGATTCAAAATATTGCAGGTATTTATTAATTAATTGATTGATTTTAGTGATGAAATTGAAATAGGCATACGTTGAAATTATTATAAATTAATGGATTACATGTTTTTGCAGGAAATAATGTCGTATACAGGCATTTGAATGACAAAGCCTTGGAGTTGTTTGGACCTACCATTCGCACATGGTGGAATAGCCAAGATAGCAATAAGAGAGATGAATTGATGGACCACATGGTCAACTTGTTCGACAATACTTTCAACATGAAAGCTGTTGCAAAGTTAGCTGGTGAGAATTTGAAATATACTAGAGCCCAATATAGGGAAAGATTACAAGTTGACCTCAAGCATGAGCACCCTCCCATGGTTCCGGAGAAAGAGTCGAAGGAACTCATAAGGATGCAAAGGAGAACTTGCTAAAAAGACAATGAAAACAACCATGGCCTAGTAAAGCAAGGTACAACATATATAATCTTTTTACTGAAATAAGCTCAATTATTTTTTCCTTTTTTGTTTTAAGTAAGATTTTCCATATCTAAGGTTTTTCAAAATTTTCATATCTAGGCTACCTGACACCTCCAAAGCAACCAAGGGTAGAATGGAAAAGCACAGAAAACATAGACTGGGCCAGGGTGGCTATAGAAAAATAAAAGAAAGAATCGTAAGTATTAAATGATTAATTGTTGGGGATATTTATTTAATTGTACTGAACAAATATCTAATTTTGATACTGGAAATATTAAAATGTATTATCATGCATTGTAGGGTAATACATTCCAAGTTGCTACCACCAAGGAAGACCTAAAGCTTGGTTTCAAGTTTGGTTTTAAAAGTGTGGTTGAATATCGGAAAAGCTTGGGGCAGACTCCAATCTCCCCAATGATGCAAATGTAGGTATATCACCTATTGTAGTATACTATTAAAGTCTATTTAGTTGTGATTATATCACCTATAACTAAAAATTTATGTTTGTTTTTAAGCAACAATGCAACTACAGCAGTAAATCTAGCAGTACTCAGCAAGTACCGGTTGATGTTGGGGTGCACATGTCCCATGATATTGTGGAGCATAGTGTCCATTCTGGTATGTATGATTTGGAAATAGAAATATCTACTGTGATTAGATATATATATTTCTTGACGTATACTTATAAATTTTCTTCTTTCAATGGAAGACCATGTAGCTCAGGAGCTTGAACTGCAAGAGGAAGTAACTAGAACTCCAATTAACACCCCAACTGTAATAGCTACACAAACAGGTAAAGAGAAATATTGTAGTTTTAATCAAAATAATGAAATATTTATTTCAATAATATTTCAACGTCATATATATATGCTCATTTCCATTGTTTCAATTCACACCCCCTTAGAATTGCCTCCAGGCCCTGCTCAACAATGTACAAGAAGTGGCATACATGAGGGCATGGAAACACAAACAATAAAAGGAGATGTCATAGTAAATACTGTGCCAATTGATGATTGTGATACCGTACTTGTAAGTCTTTTCAATGCAAAAAAAAAAATCAACGAAAAAGTAGATGCAAGATAAATTCATGACTTGTATTTTGATGTATATCGATGTTGTTAGTATGAAACATGGATTCTCTTAATATTAGTTATTAGTAACATAATCGGGTTCATAAAATATAATCCTTTTTCCCATTTATATGAAAGGTAACATAGATAACTTTTATTTGGTATAGTTATGAGGTACTTATCTTTTATGTGATGCTCTTAGGAATTTTCCCATTTATATCTTTTATTTTCTTAGAATTTGAATTTTAAACTTAAATGTCATCACAAGTCATTGTATGCTTGTTTATAATTATTTTGTAATTTAATATTCAAATTTTTTGTTTTCTCACACATCATCGTTCATGTATGTGTTGCATGTAGATATATTATTCTGAAACATTGATTCTCTTTATATTAGATATATTAGAGATGGTCATTATGACTTCAATCGTCATCACTCTTTATAATTTGATTACTACCCATTACATCTCGAGGACCAACTTCAGCACAGGGACCATAGATGAGTGTTGAAGTTGATAGAGATCGAATTTATGTTATAAAATCTTTTACTGTTGCTTTAGCAGTAGTCAGAAATTTGGATGGTAATTGTGAGGAAAATTTTCTTTTGTAGACCATATTCCTAAATTGAAAGGTAACATAGGTGGATTTTATTTTCTATAGTACACGGCACTATATTTGTACCCACACTTCAGATTTGATTTTTGGTTTAATGTTGACATGGAGATCTTCAACTATACCTCTCTTATTGTTATATGATCAATATGTTTATTTTATTACCTGTTACTGAAAGAGATGAAAATTATGTTATAAAATGTTTTACTTTTGCTTTAGCATTATTCAGAAATAGTACTGTTTTATCATGCAGCTGTATAATTGTTATGTTACTGTACCTTTCTTTCATCTATGTGCTTAATAGTTGTAGTATGTGGACTGTGTTAACCTGTTTGAGGTCTACACTTAACTTTTCCTCTCTCTCAAGGTACTTTCATGTTCCCTTGGTGACTTGTCCCTTGAAAGGATAAGATCTGAACCAAAATGTTGTCTGAGTACAAGGAAGCCTAATCAATTTTTATTCACTTTTTTCATTGCTTATTTACTGATACTGCATGTGTTATAATTTGATTACTTCCCATTACATCTTGAGGACCAAATTCAGCATAGGGACCACAGAGGAGTGCTGAAGTTGATAGAGATCAAAATTATGTTATTAAATCTTTTATTGTTGCTTTAACACTAGTCAGAAATTTGGATGGTAATTGTGATGAAATTTTGCTTTTGTAAACCATATTCCTAAATTGAAAGGTAACACAAGTCGCTTTTATTTTCTATAGTACAAGGTACTTATCTATTATGTGATGCTATCAGGATTGCATAGAGAGAAATGAGGGATATTTTATGTGGCATCCCATGACCCTTCTTTATATTGTGATGATGAAATTTCAGGTTATATGGAACGTATGTACATTTGAGAGAGATATGACTGGTTGTACCTTCCCCAACTTAATTGAGCTATGATTGGTCTTGTGGTACCTTATCTTTCACTTGTGTTTATTGGGGTCATTTACCCTCCTTGAGTAACTTTTTTAAAACCACATTGTTGAAGTTTTGGTCTTATAGAGTACTTATATGGTTGTTTGCCCACATTTGGAACATACCCTTGGTTCTAAGGGTCATGGGTCTTGTACTACCCACACCTATGTTATTACCATTGTTTATATTTTCTTATTTTATGACCATTGTTTATATCTGTACCCACACTTCAGATCTGATTTTTAGTTTAATGTTAACGTGGAGATCTTCAACTATACCTCTCTTATTGTTATATGATCAATATGTTTATTTTATTACCTATTACTGATTGAGTTATTAAATACTTGTTGTACCTTCCCCACCTTGATTGAGTTATTATTGGACTTTCGGTACCTTGTCCTTGAATTATGGTTAATGCAGTCATTTACCCTCCTTCATTTTTTTTATACCACCTTGTTGAATTTTTGGTCTCATAGAGTACTTGACTTTGATCACATGTGATCAGTTCTGGTGTGTTGATAATCACTTCTCTTGTGCTGAGATTTGGTTTAAGTTTATAATTTTTGTGACTAATTTACTTATGTTGAGTTATGTACTGTACTTGACTATCATTGAACTAATCAACTCCAGTCATTTCTCTCTCTTTGGTTTGTACACACCCTCTTGTAGGGTCAGTTAGTTCCTAGAGTAAACTGGCCTCTCGGAGGCACAATCAGTCTTTTTTGAAAGTAACACTTCTGAGTATTTTTACAAGAAGGATTTCACACCCAGGTTGGTATCTTCAACTATATCTCTCTTTTTGTTATGTGATCTATATGTTTATTTTATGACATGTTATTGAAGATTAGTATACAACAGTTCAACGATGTGAATATGTAAAGACAGATGGGCGTTGATGGGGTCTTATCGCAAATCAAGATGTTAAGGTAAAATAAGTATACAAATTGGTGCAACTCTGGTTTATCTTGATTTATCCTATGGTATGGTAATGTGTGTCGAAATATTGTAACTTCAAAGAATATTATATTTGTATATTATTTATTCCGGAGATGTTCCATACCTCCGATGTGATTATACTATAAATCCGGAGATGTTTATTCCTCCAAGTTGGTTGTGGTAACTAGGGTTATTAGACCCACCATGTGGGGGTCGGCCCAGTCAGTTGTAGTGGGGTATTTAACCCATTGGTTAAATACGAGCCTACGTGTACTTGTGTAAAATATATGTCAGTGTAGTGTATAAATAGAGGAGGTGTGTTCCTCATTTGATACACTCACTCACTTGAGGATAGCGCACTTGTGGAGGAGAGGTCTGCTATTGTGGAGGAGGAGATCATGTCTCAGGGTTTCATCTTTGTATATTGCTGGTCATCTATATTGAGGAAGCTTTGCTGGGTTTTCTACCCCATGAGGGTTTCTCAGGATAAATCTCTGTCTCTTGTGTTTATGCTGTGCTTGTTGTTTCTTCAGTGATCCTGTATATGCTATTATTGTGAAATGGAATGTAATGCTGCTATTTTCTGTCTTAGCATATTGAATTTTAACATGGTATCAAAGCTAACCTGAAGGAAGACATGGTATGGCACTAACGACACTTGCTTTACTTACAACAATTTGAAGGATAGGGTTTTACATGGCAAAAACCAATCATCGTAGCACTTTCACTATAAATCCGTTTTGGCAAAGTTTTCGGATCTGCAATTGTTACAGGACGAATATTAAATCTCCAGGTACCTTGTGTCCAAAGGACAACCTCTAATTCGTTGTACTTTGTGATTTATGATCTGTACAATATAGGGTTTCTGCCTCTTCCAGATCTGAGTCAAAATCAGGTGACCTTGGGAAAAAGGTCATATCTTGGGCTAGGAAGCTCCAAATGCAATTTCGTAAAATGTGACAGGTATTACACAGTCTGTACTATCTCAGAAAACGTTGTCAAAGGCCGAAGTTGAACCAATGACACGTGGCACTCCGTACAAGTTTGCTCTCCTGTATTATCCCATAAACAGGTCATGTTGCGACACTTAACATAACTCTCTCTCAGAGATTCAAATTGAGGTAAGACCTGTCAGGATGGAAAGATAACAGGCCTAGATATCTCAAGAAAGTTTTTCAGAGGCCGAAGTTCAAACAGTAACACGTGGCATGCTGTACAAGTTCGTTAATCTGTTTTATTCCAAAACAGGTCACGTTGCGACATTTGACATAACTCTCTCTCAGAGAATCCAATTGAGGTCAGACCTGTCAGGATGGAAAGATAACAGGTCAGGATATCTCAGAAAACATTTTCAGACCCTGTGGATTGAAAAGTTTGGAGTTACACCAGAAACTATCAAGTACATATTTCTGTCAAAACAGAATTATTTTTGAGTACCTTCATTCATGGCTTCCGAAATTTAGGGCTTTGAAGAAAGTTGGAATTTTTGTAAACGGAGACCATGGATGAATGCTACTCATCAAAATAGAAATTTAGAGACCAAGATCATATTTTTTGGTTGGGCAGAAGGTCGGGCTTGATCAAACCCTAGTTCGGGACTTTGATCAGAAAAGTGAAAAATTAGGGCTTCTGTAAAAAATGGGAATTTTTGAAGTCTGTAACCACGGCTGGAAGCTCCTAAGAAAAATAAGAGTTTAGAGGCTTAGATCGAACCTTTTGTTTGGGAAGAAGGGTGGTATTCATCAAACCCTAGTTCGGGATCCTGTCCAGAAGATCCAGAAGTTTCAAAGGCAATTTTGAGGGGTCAAATTTTGGAAATTCCAAAATTGAAGTATGCTAGTTTGATCAGCTCAGCAAGACATATTCTTTCATCCATTCAGAAGTGTGAAAGTCAAAGATTGAATTTTTAGGGTTTCTCTAGAAAACCCTAATCAAGCTCCAGATCAAGTTTCAGGGGGAGTTGAGGCTAAGGCCTTACATAAGAAGACTACAAGAAGTCTCGACAGGTATGACTTAAGGAGGATCAGGTATGTCTTGAAATCTAATTCTTGATTAAGTTCATGATGTGTTTGTCTTCATATTATTTATTAGTACAATCTTGATTAATGTTAGAATTGTCTTATCACCCTAGTAACAGTATGAATGCATGTGAATGATCAAAGACATTCATTGATTAGGGCTATATGATTGTACTAATGCATTATGATGTTGTGTGAGGTTGATGTTGTCTGCTAACAAGGCTCAGGTACATCACAAAAGACAAATCAGGTTCCATGACCATGAAAACATGAAGACAAAGACTCATCCATAATCTTTGTTCTACTTACAAGGTATGTATGACTTTGTTATATTATGCTTAACCTATGAGACATGCAGGTTCTAGCTCAGGATCTCTAAATCATTGAAGAGATTGTTTAGGTATGTTGTACATAACTAAGTAGGTATACTAATCCAGGTATGTTTCCCATGAATCTTACCTTGTGTTAGGATCCCTTATATAAGTATACTTGGTATGATTGGTTATGCTTATTCATAAAGTTAGTAATCAAGGGATTATGCATATTATGTCTTTTATCTTGATTGATGATATGCATGAGTAAAAGAAGACTTCCGTGAAATCTTGAATACTAATGTTTATTAACTATAATCATGACTATACATTCTCAAGATTATTTAGAACTGTAATGTTTTGATAACATTTAGAACATACTAATGGGTGTATGTTTGTGTATGAGATCATGAGGATGACACTTGAACATGCACAGTGGTACATAATGAATAGAAGTTCAAAAGACATACAGAAGATCAAGCGGGAGGCAACCACACAAACATAAAAGATAAGTATTTGAGTTGTTATTTGAAATAGTAAATGATATTGCCTGTAATAGGTTGTATGCATATTTGTATTCCTATAACATTGAACAGTATACTACTAATATGCATATGATTGGTAAGTTGGACAAACATTCCATTGTTGCTTGTCTAGAATGAAACCTCTTTGCTGACATGCTGAGAGTTGTGCACACTCTCGATAGTATGTTCTGGTAGAGATGGAAGGCATCTAGATAGCCACTGTATGCATACAGGATATGGGAAAGTGTTGTGCCAAAGTATTGGTCAAGATAGTTGCATAACTATGTAAATGATATCTGTATGCATAATAGGTTATCATGTCAATATGATTTGATGATTATGAAGTATTACTAATCATGTACCTAATTTTGATTTGTAGGAAAAATCATGATGAATGATGAACAAGCAATGGATGTTCAACAAAAGGATTTACAAATCAAACACACTATAGAAAGCTTGTGGTTAAGAGATTCTCTTAGACAGAGGAAGAGAATCATGATGAGATGTTTTGACCATTCTCTTAATAATGTAATCAGGTTCTGTATGGGTTCCCATGATTGGTAGTCAGTTGATGAGCTTAATGATCATCATGGGTGATGTGGATCTCAACCTTAGCTACAAGATTGAATATGGGTTCTATACACATATGACATGGATGCAAGAAGGAACTCACCACAGAGTTCGAATGATTTTGAGACTCATATTAGTAGACCCATATGACGAGAGATGGCACAGATAGATATCCAGAAGATCACTCAATGCTGAGTGAGAATAATGGACAATTGATAGCTTCATGACAAAGCTTGGGCTTTACCAGAAGTAAAACTGTTCCTAACCCTTACCTTAAGGTTGTGGATGATGAACCTATCATACCATTATTGTATGACGATGATCTCTTTCTGACAAGGAATGAGAAACAGGTCATGAAAATGGCTGCAAAAATGAAAATGAAAGATATCGGATTAATGCACTACTTCTTAGGTCTAGAAGTATGGCAAGATCCAAAAGGAATCTTTTAAATCAAGGTAAGTATACTGTGAAGTTTCTAAAACGATTTGATATGTTGGAATATAAAGCCATGGCCACTCCCATGGACTCCAACTTGAAGTTGTTAGTTAATGACTCATCATATTTAATGGACCGAACCCTATATAGACAAATCATTGGGTCATTGATGTACTTAACAAATACTAGGCTAGATATATGCTTTGCTGTAAATACCCTAAGTCAGTATCTAGTAGAACCTAGAAAGGTGCACTTAATAGCTACAAAGCATGTAGTGAGGTACCTAAAAGGTACATTAGATTCTAGTCTATATTATCTTGGAGGTCATGAACTCCGTTTACATGGTTACTCAGATTCTGATTGGGCAGGAAGTGCCTCAGATAGAAAGAGTACATCAAGTGGATGTTATAGTCTTGAATCTGCCATGATCTCATGGTTCAGCAAGGAACAATCTAGTGTGGCTCTCAGTACTGCTGAAGCAGAATATATATATAGCTGTCTGCTCTGCCAGCTGTGAAGCAGTGTGGCTTCAGAAGCTATTATATGGAGTGTTTGACTTAGAAATGAATCAAGATAGAAAATATTGTTTTCCACGATAAGTCAATAACACATAGAGATCCGATACTTCTATATACGAGATATGGTGCAGAGAGGAGCTATCAAGCTCGAGTATATAAGCACTAAGGATCAGATTGCCGATATCCTGACTAAACCTTTGTCTCGAGTAAAGTTTGAATACTTCTGAGACAAGCTTGGTATAGTCTAGAAGGACCCTCCTCGAAAGGGGGAGTAGTATAGTATTTGATAACAATTCTATCCCTTAAATTTTATTTTGTTGTACTTAGATACTTACAAATATTTAGATTTAGAACTCTTTTATATCTTTTATTTTAGATGTATACATGTTTTGATGTTAGATGTATTAGTGAGAATACATGCTAGATGTATACATGTTTTGAGGTCATGTATACATGCTTTGATGTTAGATGTATTAGTGAGAATACATGCTAGATGTATACATGTTTTGATGTGATGTATACATGTTTTGATGTTAGATGTATTAGTGAGAATACATGCTAGATGTATACATGTTTTGATTAGTAATGTATACATGTTTTGATGTGATACATGCTCTTGGACATTTGTACTTGTATAGATGTGAATACAGATGAGGATTGGATCATCCCTGGACTTTCAGTCCTAAAGAGAGCCGTAGACGTGAGGTCTCCGAAAATGAAGTCCTTGGTGGACTTGAGGGGATTGGATCATCCCTGGACTTTCAGTCCTAAAGAGAGCCGTAGACGTGAGGTCTCCGAGAATGAAGTCCTTGGTGGACTTGAGGGGATTGGATCATCCCTGGACTTTCAGTCCTAAAGAGAGCAGTAGACGTGAGGTCTCCGAGAATGAAGTCCTTGGTGGACTTGAGGGGATTGGATCATCCCTGGACTTTCAGTACTAAAGAGAGCCGTAGACGTGAGGTCTTCGAGAATGAAGTCCTTGGTGGACTTGAGGGGATTGGATCATCCCTGGACTTTCAGTCCTAAAGAGAGCCGTAGACGTGAGGTCTCCGAGAATGAAGTCCTTGGTGGACTTGAGGGGATTGGATCATCCCTGGACTTTCAGTCCTAAAGAGAGCCGTAGACGTGAGGTCTCCGAGAATGAAGTCCTTGGTGGACTTGAGAGGATTGGATCATCCTTGAACTCAAGTTCTAAAGTGAGCCATAGACAGGTGTCTCCGAGAATAGAGGATAGGGACTGCATCGTCCCTGGACCTTGGTTCAAAATGCATGTGATTGGATTAATCATCCTTAGACAGTAAATCCAGGAAGGATAGTCTTAAATGTGATTGTGATTGGATTAATCATCCTTAGACAGTAAATCCAGGAAGGATAGTCTTAAATGCGATTGTGGTTGGATTAATCATCCTTAGATAGTAAATCCAGGAAGGATAGTCTTAAATGTGATTGTGGTTGGATTAATCATCCTTAGACAGTAAATCCAAGAAGGATAGTCTTAAATTCGATTGTGGTTGGATTAATCATCCTTAGACAGTAAATCCAGGAAGGATAGTCTTAAATGCGATTGTGGTTGGATTAATCATCCTTAGACAGTAAATCCAGGAAGGATAGTCTTAAATGCGATTGTCGTTGGATTAATCATCCTTAGACAGTAAATCCAGGAAGGACAGTTCTTAAATGCGATTGTGGTTGGATTGATCATCCTTAGACAGTAAATCCAGTAATTCCGAAAGGAAGGATAGTCTTAAAATATGATTGTGGTTGGACTAATCATCCTTAGACAGTAAATCCAGTAATTCTGAAAGGAAGGATAGTCTTAAATATGATTGTGATGAGATTGATCCAGTAATTCCGAAAGGAAGGACCATGTATATAGATGACGATGCTGATGATCGTGTGATGACAATGTTGTTGATCGTGTGATGACGATGTTGCTGATCGTGTGATGATGATGCTGCTGATCGTGTGATGACGATGCTGATGATTGTGTGATGACGATGCTGCTGATCGTGTGATGACGATGCTGTTAATCGTGATATGACGATGCTGATGATCGTGTGATGACGATGCTAATGATCGTGTGATGACGATGCTGATGATCATGTGATGACTATGCTGATGATCGTGTGATGACGATGTTGCTGATCGTGTGATGACGATGCTGATGATCATGAGATGACGATGCTGATGATCGTGTGATGATGATGCTGATGATCGTGAGATGATGATGCTGATGATCGTGTAATGACAATGTTGATGATCATATGATGACGATGATGCTGATCGTGATGGTCTAGATGATGATGTTGATGATTGTGAGGATCCAGACGTTGATGTTGCTATAGTTGTTTGAGTGCTGTAGAAGATAAAGACTCAGTACTGAAGATGTTGATGTTCCAGTAACTGGTTGAGTTACTGATGATGATAAGAAAGCTTCCAATGATTTATAGATGTATCATGTATGATGTTGATGACTCCTTGCTCATGCAGATACTGTTATAATATCCTTCTCGTTAAGGGGGAGTGTTGAAATATTGTAACTTCAAAGAATATTATATTTGTATATTATTTATTCCAGAGATGTTCCATACCTCCGATGTGATTATACTATAAATCCGGAGATGTTTATTCCTCCAAGTTGGTTGTGGTAACTAGGGTTATTAGACCCACCATGTGGGGGTCGGCCCAGTCAGTTGTAGTGGGGTATTTAACCCATTGGTAAATACGAGCCTACGTGTACTTGTGTAAAAGATATGTCAGTGTAGTGTATAAATAGAGGAGGTGTGTTCCTCATTTGATACACTCACTCACTTGAGGATAGCGCACTTGTGGAGGAGAAGTCTGCTATTGTGGAGGAGGAGATCATGTCTCAGGGTTTCATCTTTGTATATTGCTGGTCATCTATATTGAGGAAGCTTTGCTGGGTTTTCTACCCCATGAGGGTTTCCCAGGATAAATCTCTGTCTCTTGTGTTTATGCTGTGCTTGTTGTTTCTTCAGTGATCCGGTATATGCTATTATTGTGAAATGGAATGTAATGCTGCTATTTTCTGTCTTAGCATATTGAATTTTAACAATGTCTTTGTAACCAAAATTATTGTTCCATATGAAATTATACTACAAGTTTGGAAATATGGTAATAAATTTAATTCCAAAATGGAAATTAATTCTTTCGTTTGAATTTGTCTTTTCACCATTAATCAATAAAATTAATTATGTGCATGGTAATATTTCAAGCTAGTTGCCTTATATAATTTATTTTTGTTGGACATTCTTCCAATTTTTAATTTTTGTTGATTAGTTCACCAGAGTCTTCTTTTGGTGATAGACTTTGGGTACTTTATATGTAATTCGATTTGGTATGCATTAGAAAAATTAAAATGGACAACAATTAAGCATCAAGTGACTTGTATTGTCTCCTCAATTTCCTATAATGTTTAACCTTGGGTGATGCTTGTTTTCCTATGTATTTTGTATTGCCACTTGAAGTTTCTCTGGTATTTGTAAGGTCTAATCTATTATTTGGTTACATGTAGTGAGGTTACAATGTCTCAACGGACCCTTGAGTAGATGGATTTACAAAATTATAGAAGATAACCCTACCATCCAACACAAGTTAACTTTTCCTGTCATACCAATTTACAGGTTGAGAAAACACATGGATCAAAGGTTTTACTTCTATCCTTGGCTCATCATTAAGACATATTTATTATTGGATTCATGACTTCTCATTAATTATGAGTGTGAGTAATTTTTTGTTTGATCATATGAGAATGTTGTATATTGATCACTGTAGAACAACATTGAAATCTAATTAAAAATTCAGATTTCTTAAGTGACCTCCATAACATGTAGGGTTTAAGAAGATATAGGTAGCAGTTCACAACATACACAACAATATTTCACCCTTTGAGAAAGTTAGATGTAAGAAACAAATATTGTCACTTGAGATCACAGCAGTCAACCACACTTCACAACTATGAAGCACCAAACTACTCTTCAAGGGAGACCATGTCCAACTCCACACAGCAATATAGTCATAACTGTTAGCAATCCTGACCACTGGATTTTGGAGGCACAGTTTGACCATGGGATTCACCTCACGCCTAATGGGGATAATGCAGCACTGGAGGTCGTGGCTCTTTCCACCATGGAGAATCACAACTTCTACAACATGGAATTGGATCTATAACTCTGGACTAGTTGATTGGGAAGCATTTCTTATTGTTTTATTTTTCCCCTTGCCAAAGGAAAAACATAAAGAAAAAATAATAGTGGGGGGGCCCTATTTGACCCATGCCCACATCTAACTTGTATTGTGTAAGGTCATATTGTTATGCTGTTTCTCAACCCAGTATTCTGTCTTATTGCTTAATCAATATTATGGTGGTTTGGCATGTTTCAAACCTGGATAATTATTGGTTTGTCTTCATTATTATGTAGCATATCCACCTTGCTCGTGCTAGCTATAGGCTTTGAGGATTTGTTATGGGATGAATTCATATTGGTTGTATAACTTGACTTATATGTTGTCATGGGATTCGTTTGGTTGGCCATATTCCATTATTCTATTTGTTGAGCTACATTTTAAATGATTCATTTTAGTTTTGTGCATATTTCCATCAACTAGTTTCACTTTCAATTGTGATAGATTTAATTCAAGCTTGAAACCCTAGAATGAATCCAACTTTTTGGACGTATATTTTATTCAGTGACTAGCAAAACCTTAAAATATTTGACTCGTTGTGGCAAGCCTTAAAGTATCGAGTCTCCAATATCATGGAAGAATCTATATTGTATTCTCTTTTTTATATACCACTAATTATATCCAACTAAAAAGAATCCCAAGTATTGCAATGAAGATAAAGACCGTCTTTTGGAGACATTTAATCTCTGTTTTTTCTATTTGCAAGTGATTTTGAGGACCTAGACTGCTTGGGACAGTTAAAATACACAATAGATGACACTACGTTTCATTCAAATGACATCAATTGATTATAAGCTAAATGAAATTTATTTCACTACTCCCTTGTGTTTCATGGGATTTAGAAAGATCTTGTCCTTCAAGATCGAGATTTGTTTATGCTTCAAATTCATGGATTTGGTACAAGATTGTACAAAACAGTCCCCTTCAAAATGAGTGTCTCTAGACTAAATGCATAGTGTAATTAAAACATTCATGTCTAAAACATGAAGAATGGTTGCATGCATATTTGGAGGGCTAACGAATAGCACCAAAAGAATGTTTTTCTCCATCGAAAATGCTTACCAAAACCATCCAATTATCATTGGACAAAAACACAAAAGAAGCTACCAAGTAGGCTTCCAAAAATTGAATTCCTCATTTTATTGTTGAAGTATCATAAGCACTTAATCACTAATTAGATCCTTTATTGCAATCCCACCTTTCTCCACTATAGCTCGGAATTTGGACCAATTGAATAGATGATATTTCTTATTGTTTTCTTTTTCACCTTGCCAAAGGAAAAAACAAGAATACAAATGCAGAGATTGTTTTCTTATTGTTTTCTTTTTCATCTTATTGTTTTCAGATGATATTTCTTATTGTTTTCTTTTTCTTTTACTAATTGAAATGTAGAGATTGCAACATCACTACTTCTTTACACCACAAGAGCTAGCTTTATGCATTAGAAGATTGGGGTTTCTCTTATTACAATGGTCACAAAACTTGTAGCAAACAATGCAAAAGGTTTTTTTCCTCCACGCAACAACAAGGGAACACCACTTCAAGATTTGATGTTGAGTGGAGTCGCAACAATAGTCAAGGAGTCGTGGTCCTTCAATGGTTGAATTAGAATCTCCAAGAAATATTTGGTCTTCAAATCAATGAGGTCATGGAGGTCGCAAATTCACTTATGGTGTGGTCTATAGATATTCAAAGGGGACATTCTCCATACTCACCACCCCAGAGATTGATCTCCGTGCAGCAGAAAGGGTGCAACACTTCACAGTTTGTAGCACTCACACTCAGTCCTTATATCACTTTCGAACATGATCCAATTGGTTCAAAGTCATGCAACTTCAATGGGAGAATGCACTCATATTCCCAGGAGAAGGATTGCAGCATCAAAGTGGATAATGTAACAGTCCTCATGATTTCAATGGACATTGAAATCTAAGGTCAATATCAGATTCCTTCCCTCAACCTAAAGTTGATATGAGAACATTGTATATTGGTCATTGTTGAACACCACTGAAATCTAAGGCTCTCTCTTTTACTACTTTTTTTTAACACTTGCAAGTATCGTCACTATATTGACAAACATTATTTCCACGCAGATGCTAAACCTACCATGGAATTTCATCGCAATACACACGCACCTCTTCGTGGAGCTATAGAAGATGTTTCAATGCAGATGTTATACCTGCCACGATTGTTCGTTCATATTGCAATGAACCTCTTATATAAGTTCGTCAGTATAGAAATGAACTTGCGTGGCAGGTTTAGCATTTGTGTGGAAACATATAGAAGCAGTCCGTTTCTATATCGATGAACTATCGTGACAGGATAACATATACGTCGAAAGCTATAGAAAAATTACGTCGATATAGTGACAATGATTCGTGGCAGGTTACAAATTCCATAGATCTAAGAACTATTGTAAACATGACATGTACCCACTATGAATCGTGGATATTGACACGATGGGGAATCTTTGTCTCTATATCCATGAACATTTCACCACAAAAAAATGAAACCTGTATCTTAGCAATAGGGACAAAAATTCATGGTAATTACAACAAAAAAACGTGGAAAATTTGACCAAATGTACTAGTGTTTACACATCGAATGTGGTCAATGTTTATCGAAGGATGAAATAAGAAGTGTTTTAGATATGATAGAAGTGATCTTGTCTCAGTTCGATTTTAAAAATTTTGAAATAAATCTATCAACAAAACCTGAAAAGGCAGTGGGTAGTGATGTTATTTGGGAAAAAGCAATTTCCACTTTAAATGATGCTCTTGAAGACAAGGGGTCGGATTATTTTGTTGATGAAGTAGGTGGTGCATTTTATGGTCCAAATATTGATCTTAAGGTTGAAGATGCACTAGGAAGAAAGTGGCAGTGCTAGGTAGTTCAAGTAGATTTAAATCTACCTCAACAATTTGACCTATTTTATATTGATTCAATCTCAGAGAAAAAACTATCCACCATGACTCACATGGCCATCCTAGGATCTATTAAAAGGTTCTTTGGCATATTGATAGAGTTCTATGCTGGTGACTTTCCTTTGTGGCTATCTCTAGTACAAGCACATTTTTTACCTATAACAGACACTCGGAAGGTAGTGCCAAAGAAATTAGAGAAAAATCCATTTCTAATGGATGAGACTGATGGTCACTAGAGTAAAGTTGTAATCAAAAGGTACTCATCTGGGAGGGGGCAGCCAAAGATGGTTACGTTGACTAGTTTAACTTAATCACTAAATAAGATCTCCCATCATGAGAAGAAATCAAACCATTTGTCAAAATTCTTAGCTCAATTGGGAGCACTAAATTTTATTGGTTGTGCTGATGGTGAAGCATTTGTGTTAACATACTCAAGGAGCTAACTTCAACCTCATACATTTGTTTATAAGGATAAATCACCTTCCTACAAAACACCCCAACAAGAAACAATTATCTGGCATATTCTAAAAAAGAAGAATAAGGAACTAATTGAATGTGTGTGAACTGCAACCAGAAAAGAGTGTTTTCTAGCTAAAAAGTGAAAAGTAATTAAAACATTATGAAGAAATATCAAGCGTGAGGAGTTTGTGCAAAAACATGTCTCAAAGGAAATAGAGAGAAAGAGATGAGGTTTTTTCTAAATGGCACATACAGTTTGTTGAATATTGTAACTTCTAAGAATATTATATTTGTATATTATTTATTCTGGAGATGTTCCATACCTTCGATGTGATTATACTATGAATCCGGAGATGTTTACTCCTCCGAATTGGTTGTGGTAACTAGGGTTATTAGACCCACCATGTGGGGGGTCGGCCCAGTCAGTTATAATAGGGTATTTAACCTAATGGTTAAATACGAGCCTACATGTACTTGTGTAAAATACATGTCAGTGTAGTGTATAAATAGAGGAGGTATGTTCCTCATTTGATACACTCACTCACTTGAGGATAGTGCACTTGTGGAGGAGAGGTCTGCTATTGTCGAGGAGGAGATCATGTCTTAGGGTTTCATCTTTGTATATTGCTGGTCATCTATATTGAGGAAGCTTTACTGGGTTTTCTACCCCATGAGGGTTTCCCAGGATAAATCTGTGTCTCTTATGTTTATGCTATGCTTGTTATTTCTTCAGTGATCCTATATATGCTATTATTGTGAAATGGAATGTAATGCTGCTATTTTCTGTCTTAGCATATTAAATCTTAACATGGTATCAGAGCTAAACTGAATAAAGGCAAGGTATGGCACTTACGACACTTGCTTTACTTACGACAATTTGAAGGTTAGGGTTTTATATAGCAAAAACCAGTCATCGTGGAACTTTCGCTATAACTCCATTTTGGCGAAGGTTCAGGATCTGAAACCTTTACAGGTCGTAGATAACATCTCTAGGTATCTTTTTTCCAAAGGGAACCCTCAGATTCATTGTACATTGTAAGTTATGATCAATACAAGTTAGGGTTTCTGTCTCTTCCAGATCTCATTCAAAATCAGGTGACCTAGGAAAAAAGGTCATAACTTGGGCTAGGAAGCTCCAAATGAAATTTCGTAAAAAGTGACAGGTAGTACATAGACTGTACTATCTCAAGAAACTTTTTCAGAGGCTGAAGCTGAACCAGTTGACACGTGGACGGCCATACAAGTTTGCTCTCCTGGTTTATCCCATAAACAGGTCACGTTGCGACACTTGGAATAACTCTCTCTCATAAAATCCAATTGAAGTCAGACCTGTCTGGATGTAAATATAACCGGGCAAGCTATCTCAGAAAACGTTTTCAGAGGCCGAAGTTCAAACAGTGACACGTGGCACGCTGTACAAGTTCGCTCTCTTGTATTATCCCAAAATAGGTCACGTTTGCGACATTTGACATAACTCTCTCTCAGAAAATCCAATTGAGGTCAGACCTATCAGGATGGAAAGATGACAGATCAGGCTACTGCAGAAAAAGTTTTCAGACCCTGTGGAGTGAAAAGTTTGGAGTTATAGCAGAAACAATTAGGTACATATTTCTGTCAAAACATAATTATTTTTGGAGCACCTTTATTCATGGCTTTCGGAATTTAGGGTTTTGGAGAAAGTTAGAATTTTTGGAATCAGAATCCACGGCTGGAAGCTCCTTAGAAAAATAAGAGTTTAGAGCCCTGTATCAAACCTTTTGATTGAGCAGAAGAGTGGGCTTCATAAAACCCTACTTCGGGATCCTGTCCAGAAGATCCAGAAGTTTCAAAGGAAATTTTGAGGGGTCAAATTTTGGAATTGAAGTATGCTAGTTTGATCAGCTCAGCAAGACACATCCTTCCATTCATTCGGAAGTGTGAAAGTCAAAGATTGAATTTTTATGGTTTCTCTAGCAAACCCTAATCAAGATCCATATCAAGTTTCAGGGGGGAGTTGAGGCTAAGGCCTTACATAAGAAGACTACAAGAAGTCTCGACGGGTATGACTTAAGGAGGTTCATGTATGTCTTGAAATCTTATTCTTGATTAAATTCATGATGTGTTTGTCTTCATATTATTTATTAGTACAATCTTGATTAATGTTAGAATTGTCTTATCACCCTAGTAACAGTATGATTGCATGAAGACATTCATTGATTAGGGCTATATAATTGTACTAATGCATTATGGTGTTGTGTGAGGTTGATGTTGTCTGCTAACAAGATACAGGTACATCAAGTTCCATGACCATGACAACATGAAGACAAAGACTCATGAGGTATGTATGACTTTGTTATATTATGTTTAACCTATGAGACATGCAGGTTCTAGCTCAGGATCTCTAAATCATTGAAGAGATTGTTTAGGTATGTTGTACATAACTAAGCAGGTATACTAATCCAAGTATGTTTTTTTATGTCATGTTAGAATCTTACCTTGTGTTAGGATCCCTTATATAAGTATACTTGGTATGATTGGTGAGTAATCAAGGGTTTATGCATATTATGTCTCTTATCTTGGTTGATTATTTAACTAATTAGATCAAACAAGAATATGCATGAGTAAAAGAAGACTTCCTTGAAACCCTGAATACTAATGATCATGACTGTACATATTCAAGATTATTTAGAATTAGAATGTTTTGATAATATTGAGAATATACTAATGAATGTATGTTTGTGCATGAGATCATGAGGATGACACTAGTGTACACTTGAGCATGCACAGTGGTACAGAAAGAATAGAAGTTCAAGAGACATACAGAAGATCAAGCGGGAGGCAACCACACAAACATAAAAGATAAGTATTTGAGTTGTTATTAGAAATAGTAAATGATATTGCTTGTATGCATATTTGTATTCCTAGAATATATCATGCTGAGTGTAAACATTCATAAAGTATTGAACAGTATACTACTAATATGCATATGATTGGTAAGTTGGACAAACATTCCATTGTTGCTTGTCTAGAATGAAACCTCTTTGCTGACATGCTGAGAGCTGTGCACACTCTCGATAGTATGTTCTGGTAAAGATGGAAGGCATCTAGATAGATACTATATGCATATAGGATATGGGAAAGTGTTCTGCCAAAGTATTGGTCAAAATAGTTGCATAACTATGTAAATATGCATAATAGGTTATCATGTCAATAAGATTTGATGATTATGAAGTATTACTAATCATGTACTTAGATTTGATTTGTAGGAAGAGAATCATGATGAGATGTTTTGCTCCAAGGGACTAGATAAGACCATTCTCTTAATGATGTAATTAAAGAAGAAGTGTGAATCAGGTTCTGTATGGGTACCCAGGATCGGTAGTCAATTGATGAGCTTAATGATCATCATGGGTGATGTGGATCTCAACCTTTGCTACAAGGTTGAATATGGTTTCTTTACACGTATGACATGGATGCAAGAAGGAACTTACCACAGAGTTCGAATGATTTTGAGGCTCATATTAGTAGACCCATCTGACGAGAGATGGCACAGATAGATATGCAGAAGATCACTCAATGCAGAGTGTGAATAATGGACAATTGACAGATTCATGACAAAGCTCAGGCTTTACCAGAAGTAAAGTTGTTCCTATCCTTTACCTTAAGGTTATGGATGATGAACCTATCATACCATTATTGTATGACGATGATCTCTTTCTGACAAGGAATGAGAAAGAGGTCATGAAAATGGCTGCAGAAATGAAAATGAAAGATCTCAGATTAATGCACTACTTCTTAGGTCTAGAAGTATGGCAAGATCCAAAAGGAATCTTTTAAATCAAGGTAAGTTTGCTGTGAAGTTTCTAAAAAAAAAAGCTTTGATATGTTGGAGCATAAATCCATGACCACTCCCATGGACTCCAACTTGAAGTTATTAGTTAATGACTCATCGTATTTAGTGGACCTAACCCTATATAGACAAATCATTGGGTCATTGATGTATTTAACAAATACTAGGCCAGATATATGCTAAGTCAGTATCTAGTAGAACCTAGAAAGGTTCACTTAATAGCTACAAAGCATGTAGTGAGGTACCTAAAAGGTACATTAGATTTTTGGTCTATATTATCTTGGAGGTCATGAACTCCGTTTACATGGTTACTCAGATTCTGATTGGGAAGGAAGTGTCTCAGAAAGAAAAAAGTACATCAGGTAGATGTTATAGTCCTAAATCTGCCATGATCTCATGGTTCAACAAGAAACAATCTAGTGTGGCTCTCAGTACTGCTGAAGCAGAATATATGGTTGTCTGCTCTGCCAGCTGTGAAGAAGTATGGCTTCAGAAGCTTTTATATGGAGTGTTTGACTTAGAAATGGATCCCACTATGATTATGTGTGACAATCAAAGCTGCAAATCCTGTGTTCCACGATACGTCAAAACACATAGAGATCCGATACTTCTATATATGAGATATGGTGCAAAGAGGAGTTATCAAGCTCGAATATATAAGCACTGAGGATTAGATTGCTGATATCTTGACTAAACCTCTGTCTCGAGTGAAGTTTGAATACTTTCGAGACAAGCTTGGTATAGTTCAAAAGAACTCTCCTCGAAAGGGGGAGTAGCATAGTATCTGACAACAAGTCTGCCTCATCAATGATGAGGTTACCTATTCACTACACTTAGTTACCTAGAATTATTTAGATTTAGGACTCTTATATTTTTTACTTTTGATGATAGATGTATTAGTGAGAATACATGCTTTTGATGATAGATGTATTAGTGATATACATGTTTTGATGATGATATACATGTTTTGATATACATGCTTTGATGATGAGGTTACATGATGCCTTGATGTATTGATACGTGTTTGTACTAGCATGGATGAAGATACTTGTACCCATAGTGATGAGGGGATTGGATCATCCCTGGAATTCAGTCCTAAAGAGAGCCGTAGACGTATGTCTTCAAGAATGAAGTCCTTGGTGGACTTGAGGGGATTGGATCATCCCTGGACTTCAGTCCTAAAAAGAGCCGTAGACGTATGTCTTCGAGAATGAAGTCCTTGGTGGACATGAGGGGATTGGATCATCCCTGTACTTCAGTCCTAAAGAGAGCCGTAGATGTATGTATTCAGGAATGAAGTCCTTGGTGGACTTGAGGGGATTGGATCATCTCCGGACTTCAGTCCTAAAGAGAACCGTAGACGTATGTCTTCGAGAATGAAGTCCTTGGTGGACTTGAGGGGACTGGATCATCCCTGGACTTCAGTCCTAAAGAGAGCCGTAGACGTATGTCTTCGAGAATGAAGTCCTTGGTGGACTTGAGGGGATTGGATCATCCCTGGACTTCAGTCCTAAAGAGAGCCGTAGACATGATGTCTCCGAGAATAAAATCATGAATGAACAGGTAAGGGGATTGGATCGTCCTCGGACTACTAGTCCTTTGAATTGAGCCGTAGACATGATGTCTCTAAGAACTAAATCCTGAATGAATAGGTAAGGGGATTGGATCGTCCTCGGACTATGGTCCTTTGAATTGAGCCGTAGACATGAGGTCTCCGAGAATTGAATGATAGGACTGGATCATCCCTGAACTTCGGTTCAAAAGGTACATGATAGGACTAGATCATCCCTGGACTTCGGTTCAAAAGGTACATGATAGGACTGGATCGTCCCTGGACTTCGGTTCAAAAGGTACATGATAAGACTGGATCGTCCCTCGACCTCTGTTCAAAATGTACGTGACAAATCCTAGAATTGTTCTAGGTTACATCCAGCATGAAACAGGGCTGGCTCTGTAGATGTGATACATCCAGCATGAAACAGGGCTGGCTCTGTAGATGTGATATATCCAGCATGAAACAGGGTTGGCTCTGTAGATGTGATACATCTAGCATGAAACAGGGCTGGCTCTGTAGATGTGATACATCCAGCATGAAACAGGGCTGGCTCTATAGATGTGATACATCTAGCATGAAACAGGGCTGGCTCTATAGATGTGATACATCCAACATGAAACAGGGTTGGCTCCGTAGATGTGATACATCCAGCATGAAACAGGGCTAGCTCTGTAGATGTGATACATCCAGCATGAAATAGGGTTGGCTCTATAGATGTGATACATCCAGCATGAAATAGGGTTGGCTCTGTAGATGTGATACATCCAGCATGAAACAGGGTTGGCTCTGTAGACGTGACACATCCAATATGAAAGAGGACTGGCTCTGTGGCGGTAAATCCTAGATCTAATCTAGGTCACATCCAGTATGAAAAAGAACTAGCACTGTGGTTGGGATTAGATCGTCTCTAGACATGAGACTTGTCTTAAAGAGATAAGGATTGATCATCCTGGAACTTGATCTGGATTGTATCATCCATGGACCTATGTCCTAAAGAGAGCAGGATTGATCATCCTATAATATGATCATTTGATGACGATGCTGTTGATCTTGTGATGATGATGCTGATGATTGTGTGATGTCGATGCTGATGATCATGTGATGACGATGCTGATCATGTGATGGTGATGTTGATGATCATGTGATGACGATGCTGATGATCGTGTGATGACGATGTTGATCATGTGATGGCGATGTTGATGATCGTGTGATGACGATGTTGATGATGATGCTGATGATTGTGTGATGATGATGCTGATGATTGTGTGATGACGATGCTGATGACGATGTTGTTGATCGTATGATGACGATGTTGATATTCGTATGATGACGATGCTGATGATCGTGTGCTGACGATGCTGATGATCGTGTGATGACGATGCTGATGATCGTGTGATGACGATGTCGGCGATCGTGAGGATTCAGATATTGATGTTGTTGTAGCTGTTTGAGTACTGCAGAAGATAAAGACTCAGTACTGAAGATGTTGATGTTCCAGTAACTGGTTGAGTTACTGATGATGTTGAGAAAGCTTCCAATGATTTATAGATGTATCATGTATGATGTATGACTCGTTGCTCCTGCGGATGTTGTTATAATATCCTTCTCGTTAAGGGGGAGTGTTGAATATTGTAACTTCTAAGAATATTATATTTGTATATTATTTATTCCGGAGATGTTCCATACCTTCGATGTGATTATACTATGAATCTGGAGATGTTTATTCCTCTGAATTGGTTGTGGTAACTAGGGTTATTAGACCCACCATGTGGGGTTCGGCCTAGTCAGTTATAATAGGGTATTTAACCTAATGGTTAAATACGAGCCTACATGTACTTGTGTAAAATACATGTTAGTGTAGTGTATAAATAGAGAAGGTATGTTCCTCATTTGATACACTCACTCACTTGAGGATAGTGCACTTGTGAAGGAGAGGTCTTCTATTGTGGAGGAGGAGATCATGTCTCAGGGTTTCATCTTTGTATATTGCTGGTCATCTATATTGAGGAAGCTTTACTGGGTTTTCTACCCCATGAGGGTTTCCCAGGATAAATTTGTGTCTCTTATGTTTATGCTATGCTTGTTGTTTATTCAGTGATCCTATATATGCTATTATTGTGAAATGGAATGTAATGCTGCTATTTTCTGTCTTAGCATATTAAATCTTAACACAGTTCACTACACAAATAGAGGTGACTCCCATAAAAGAACATGTTTAAACTAAACGTAGACTGTGTTAAATTTTCTGAATTTACTTCAATCTGATCTAGGATCTTAACTGAGAGAACAACATGTACAGCATATCTACAGCATATCAATCATGGAGACAATAATGCAAGCACACAAGAGACACAAAGATTTACTTGGGGAAAACCATAAAGGTGAAAAATCCCAATAACTTCCTCATAGATAGATAGAGCAATGATACAACCAACCAAGAGAGATAGCCATAACCTAGCAGCAGATCCTCTTCCTCCATAAGTGCGCCACTCCTCCTTGAGTGCATGTGTGAGAAGTGAGTGAGTAAATAGAGTGCCTCCCGCACTCTATTTATACTTGAATTGACTTGCCTTTTTACCTAACTCATGTAGGCTCGAACTTAACCACATAATATAATGCTGACTGGGCCGACCCCCAATAGGGTGGTCTAATAACCTTTTGACCCACATGGACGACCCCCAATAGGGTGGTCTAATAACCCTTCGACCCACATGACTTATACAGGGCCGACCCCAACAAGGTGGTCTAATAACCCATCAAGTATAAGTTACGACACTTAAAATATAAATGACGACACTTCCGTATAGAGGAATAATACCATGTCTATAGGAATACAATATACATATATGTGAAATACATTCCGAAGTTACATATACATCAACACTCCCTCTTAACTAGGAAGGTATTTCTCAGCACAGTTCTTCTAGCACAAGTCATCTTCTCTGGATCATCGTCACTAGATAATCGTCATCGAGTCATCATCATCGTCACTGCTGTTGCTATCTCAATCAATCTCTGAATCTACTCGTCATAGAAATTTCTACAGAGCCAGTCCTTTTTCATACTGGATGTAGGCCCACCACCTGTAGGTCTTCATCATCACTGGCCATACTGTGGAATCCTCAGAACTTATTACGTGCATCACAAAACCTCGAAAGAGCATCCCAGGATGTTACGGGTACACAACTCCAACCTGTAGGATCTCCCACGGTGCTATTACATGTGACCCCACCACAAAACCTCGAAATAGCATCTCAGGATGTTACGGGTACATAACTCCAACCTGAAATCTCCCAGGGCACAAATTACATGTGGTCCACCACAAAACCTAGCAAGAGCATCTCAGGATGTTACGGGTACACAACTCTGACCTGAAATCTCCTAGGGCACAAATTACATGTGGTCATGGCAAAACCTCGAAAGAGCATCTCAGGATGTTACAGGTACACAACTCCGACCTGAAATCTCCCAGGGCACAAATTACATGCCATAGGACAAAACCTCGCAAGAGCATCTCAGGATGTTACGGGTACACAACTCCGACCTGAAATCTCCCAGGGCACAAATTACATGTCCTCCCAGAGCAAAACCTTGAAAGAGCATTTGCCAGATGTCCCAGGGCACCAATATTACATGCCATAGGCAAAACCTTGAAAGACCATCTGCAAATCTCCCAGGGCACCAGATTACATGCTCATCTGCACAACCTGATCCACGGCCATAGAGTATCATCCTGATAATCACCATACATCATCCTGATGCATCCATGATCATCATCACTGCAACGTCCTGTTGCATGTCATCTAGAGCAACATCCTGAAGCTCGTCATCTATGATCATCCTGATCATCACTACAACATCCTGCTGCATGTCATCATACCTGATCCACCTGATCATCAATGCATCTACCTGATGCATACCAAGTATCTACCTGATACATATCATCATACATGATCCTCCTGATCATCAATGTATCCACCTGATACAAATACAAATACATGATACATATCACCATACATGATCCACCTGATCATACAATGTATCCACCTGATACATATATAGATACATGGTCCAAGCATCCAACACGATGCATATACAAAATACATACACATGATCCAACTGATCATATCCAGCATCAACATGATGCGTACATACATACATAAAAATGATCCAACTGATCATATCCAGCATCCAACATGATGCGTACATACATACATAAAAATGATCCAACTGATCATATCCAGCATCCAACATGATGCGTACATACATACATTAAAATGATCCAACTGATCATATCCAAGCAGAAACCAGAACATCATCCTGATGCTCATCATCCAGCGCTTACATCCACAGCCATGTGAAGGATCCTCCTTCCAACATGCTTGGAATGGTTTCAGCAAATGTGTCCATCACTTCTTCCTTGAAGTGTCCTTGATCTGAAGAACGCCAAGCCTCTCTCTGAAGTACTTGAACTTCACCCTGGCTAGTGGCTTCGTCAACATATCTGCAATCTGCTCGTCTGTCGCAACATATAGGAGCTTCACAGCTCCTCTCTGCACCATATCCCTGATATAGTGATATTTGATCTCTATGTGTTTCGACCTGTCATGAAACATTGGGTTCTCGGACAGCTTCACACAACTCTGGTTATCACAGAAGATACCAGTAGCCTCCAACGGGAGATCAAATAGCTCAGACAGTAGCTTCCGTAGCCATAGTGCCTCACAACTAGCTGAACAGGATGCAACATACTCTACCTCAGCTGTACTTAGTGCTACACAGGACTGCTTCCTGCTAAACCAAGAGATCACACCTGATCCCATATTGAAGCAGCACCCATATGTGCTCTTCCTATCTGCAGCACTGCCAGCCCAATCTGAATCAACATAGCCCTGCAGGTTAAACTTTTGATTCACTTCATACTTGAGCCCATAATCCACTGTACCCTTCAGGTACCTCAGAACATGCTTTACAGCAACCAGGTGAACACTCCTCGGATCCGTCAAGAATTGGCTCAATGTGTTCACAGCAAAGCAAATGTCTGGTCTCGTGTTCGTCAGGTACATCAATGACCCAATCATCTGACGATACATAGAGACATCAACCAGCTCAGATGAAGCATCACATAGAAGCTTCAGATTCGATGCCATAGGTGTGGCCATGGCCGTGCAATCCATCATCCCGAACCTCTTTGGGATCTCTACTGCATACTTCCCTTGTTCAAGGAAGATTCTATCTGCACTCTGCCACACCTCCATGCCAAAAACAAATAGTGCATCATCCCCAAGTTCTTCATCTTGAACTCGGTAGTAAGCTTCCGCTGTGTGTCGGCATTCAATCTATCTTCACCATACCAAGTTCTGTACATATATGATTTCCTATCATGTGTCTCAGAACCAAGTGGTTTCTCTACATACACTTCTTCTTCAACTACACCATTCAAGGAAGCTATCTTGAATCCATCTGGTGTATCTTCTATTTCATCATTTTTATATTTCTCAATGCTGCCATCCGCAACATGCTTGATCTGATAGTTCCATTTGGAAGTCATAGCAAACTTCCCTTCATGTCTTTGGGATTACATCCCAAACATCATTCTTCATGATCGACGGATCATGGCATTTCATTTCTTCATCCCAGATCCTGGGAACTTCAATATCTTCAATAGATATCTTTGTTGCTGGAACAAATGTTGTAGTTCTTCTTTTGTAGGAGATGGCATACGATCTTTCCTACACAACAAGTTAAATTGCATAATTAGAAAACATCTCATAATTTTCAGAACAAATTCTTACACATAAAGAAATATGTCATACAGTCATGCAATTATCTTAGCCAATGCTTCAATACAACATTTATCCATATTCCATAACTTTTTAGATGCCTTCCAATCTCTACTAGAACATTGTTAAGAGTGTGCACAACTCCCAACATGTCAGCAAAGAGGTTTCATTCTAGATAAGTAGCAATGGAATGTTGTACAGTTCCATAGGCCACTTACCCATGCATATTAGGAGTATACTGTTCATCAATGCAATTATTCTAATATGCATAATACACAACCTAATTCTAGGAACATTAGTATATAAATTATTGAACAGTATTATTTAAGAAATGACAATTCAAATACTTATCTTTGTTTGTTCGTTGGGTGGAATCCCTCTGAGTCTTCGCTTCCTTGTAGGAGCTGCTGGAGTCCTAATCTGAAGTAGCTTCTTCTACACCTTTCTGTTGTGGGATGTAGAGAGATGGTCAACTCCCTCTGAATATCTGCATCCTTGCATAAACCACTAGAGTGTACTCCCTCTTGATCTTTGCTTCCTGGATTACCTGCTCTTGAATCTCATATTCATCCTTGGTCCCTATGCATGCTTATTAGTATCATGAATGTGTTATCCTTGTGATCTCATATAAAATCATACATTCATTAGTATACTATTAAAACACAATAATCTCAAGCATGTATAGTCATGATCATTTCAAACAGAAATAATAAGCATTAGCATTCAAGGTTTATGTAGGATTCTTATGGTTAGTCAAATCATAAGAAACATAACATGTCTAAACCTGTAATTACTCAAACCTATGACTCTTCAGGTTAGTTGAATCATCAATCAAGATAAGAGATATAAAATGCATAAAACCTGTGATTATTCAAACCTATACCATCATGATTCTTCTGGTTAGTCATATCATCAATTATGGTAAGAAACATAATATGCATACAATCATGATTATTCAAACCTATGACTTCATGAATAATCATTATCAACAACAGTATAAGATCCTAACACAAGGTAAAATTCTATCTTGATATAGGAAAAACATACCTGGATTAGCATGCTAGCTATTTATGTCTAACATACTCACATGATGTCTTCTTGTTCTTCTTCAATGACTTGTGCTAGTAACCTGTATATCTCATAGGTTAGCTATTACAAAACCAAGTTATACATACCTTGTAAATGGATCTTCTATGAGATCCATGACAATGGATGAATCTTTGTCCTCATGTTATCATGATCATATGTTCTTGGACCAGAACATGATTTGTCTTTCTTGGTGTACCTTTCATGTTAGTAGACAACATAAACCTCATACAACACCATAATGCATTAGTACAATCATAAGTGTCAACACCCTAACCAATGAATATCTTCTATCATGCATTCATAGTTTTGTTAAGGTGCTACGACAAATCTAAAATCAAAATTGTACTAACCGTAATAACATGAAGACAAACATACCATAAACTTAATCATGGACAAATATCGAAACATACCTCAATGAGTCATACCTATCGAGATCGCTTGTAATCTTCTTATGTAAGGCCTTAGCCTCATCTCCCTCTGAAACAGGAACTTCTTCACTTATGCAGGTGACCAATCCATCTTCTTCTAGGATTAACCCAATCCACTTGATTTGCAAGAACTGGACCTGGAGCTGGATATGGGTTTGTCAGAGAAACCCCAAAAATTCAAACTTTGAATTTCAAACTTCCGAAAGGATAGAAATATGCGCCTTGATGAGCTAATCAAACTGGTATATTCAGAAATTGAAAACTGCAAAGTTTCACTCCTCAATTTTGCCTTTGAAACTTCCGGATTCACTGGACGTGACCCTGAACTGGGGTTTGATGAAGCCCACTCTTTTGCCCCATCAAAAGGTTTGATCCAAAGCTCTAAGCTTCTATTTTTCTGAGGAGCTTCCAGCCGTGGTCACAGATTTCAAAAATTCCCATTTTTACAGAAGCCCTAATTTTCCACTTTTCTAATCAAAGTCCCGAACTAGGGTTTGATCAAGCCCGGCCTTCTGCCCAACCAAAAATTCTGATCTTGGTCTCTAAATTTCTATTTTGATGAGTAGCATCCAACCGTGGTCTCCGATTACAAAAATTCCAACTTTCTTCAAAGCCCTAAATTCCGGAAGCCATGAATGAAGGTACTCAAAAATAATTCTGTTTTGACAGAAATATGTACTTGATTGTTTCTGGTGTAACTCTGAACTTTTTGATCCATAGGGTCTGAAAACGTTTCTTGAGATAGCCTGACCTGTTACCTTTCCATCCTGACAGGTCTGACCTCAATTGGATTCTCTGAGAGAGAGTTATGCCAAATGTCGTAATGTGACCTGTTTTGGGATAATACAGGAGAGCGAACTTGTACAGCGTGCCACGTGTCACTGTTTCAAATTCAGCCTCTGAAAACTTTTTATGAGATAGCTGTTATCTTTCCATCTTGACAGGTTTGACCTCAATTGGATTCTCTGAGAGAGAGTTATGCCAAGTGTCACAACGTGACCTGTTTATGGGATAATACAGGAGAGCAAACTTGTACGGAGTGTCACGTGTCACTGGTTCAACTTCGGCCTCTGCAAAACTTTTCTGAGATAGTACAGTCTGTGTACTACCTGTCACCTTTTACGAAATTTCATTTGGAGATTCCTAGCCCAAGGTCACCTGATTTTGACTCAGATCTGGAAGAGGCAGAAACCCTATATTGTACAGATCATAAATCACAAAGTACAATGAATTAGAGGTTGTCCTTTGGACACAAGGTACCTGGAGATTTAATCTTCGTCCTGTAACAATTTCAGATTCGAAATATTTGCCAAAACGGATTTATAGTGAAAGTTCTATGATGACTGGTTTTTGCTATATCAAGCCCTAGCATCGTAAGTGCAAGAAGTGTCATACATGGCATATCATGCCTTCTTTCAGGCTAGCTCTGATACCATGTTAAATTTTCTGAATTTACTTCAATCTGATCTAGGATCTTAACTGAGAGAACAACATGTACAGCATATCAATCATGGAGACAATAATGCAAGCACACAAGAGACACAAAGATTTACTTGGGGAAAACCATAAAGGTGAAAAACCCCAATAACTTCCTCAGAGATAGATAGAGCAATGATACAACCAACCAAGAGAGATAGCCATAACCTAGCAGCAGATCCTCTTCCTCCATAAGTGCGCCACTCCTCCTTGAGTGCATGTGTGAGAAGTGAGCGAGTAAATAGAGTGCCTCCCGCACTCTATTTATACTTGACTTGACTTGCCTTTTTACCTAACTCATGTAGGCTCGAACTTAACCACATAATATAATGCTGACTGGGCCGACCCCCAATAGGGTGGTCTAATAACCCTTTGACCCACATGGCCGACTTCCAATAGGGTGGTCTAATAACCCTTCGACCCACATGACTTATACAGGGCCGACCCCAACAAGGTGGTCTAATAACCCATCAAGTATAAGTTATGACACTTACAATATAAATGACGACACTTCCGTATAGAGGAATAATACCATCTCTATAGGAATACAATATACATATATGTGAAATACATTCCGAAGTTACATATACATCAATAGACTGCATTGCTATTTTCAAACTGACGCACCTATTGGTTAATAAGAGACACATGTAAGGGAAGACTCAGTCTTATTGGAGAAGTGTTGAGTATGGTAATACATGCATATATTTGGCAATCTAGTTCTTCCTTTTCTTTAAGATAAATATAATTTTGTGTTCCTTTGTAGATATTGCTTCAACATTCTTTCCTGTTTCTGTTGTTTTTTTAGATGGTTTGCAGTGGTTGATATCCTTTTCCCCATATTCTAATTGATTTGGGTTTTATTCACTAAATTCCTTGCCCACATATGTGGATAAATCAATCTTCTCTTCTTTTATGTCCATTAGCTGACTTGATTTTATCATCCCCTCATTTTTTTCTTGTAATCCTTCATTTTAGGGCTTTCACTAGTATGTTATAAGGTTAGTTTTTTAAACTGAAACTAATGTCTAATATATGAATACAGGTCAACCCATCATTTTATTTTACCAAATAAGAGGTTGAATACTTAACGAACCGCATTCAAAATGGGGGCACAAAGGTTGTTGAGGTAAGCATTTACCATTTGTCTATTAATTTGTATAAAGTAGAAGGGCTTCTAGAGATCCTATCGTCTCGCAATATTTCAACTACTTATTCTCCGTCTACCAAAATTGATGGTGAATATCTACTGAGAAATCGATGTCTATATGTTTTCCCTTCTACTGTTTTCTCTAATTCGTATTTCTTAATGTTGAACCCAAGCAAAAGATGGAACAGGATTGACAAATTTGTCAATGGTGGGATTTTCTAAACTGTATTTACAATCATTGTTTTTTTTATTGATTTTTCATAATTTATGCTCTATGATTCTTCTCAGTTCTTAGAGGCAATATATATGTTGAATCCAGTCAGTTGTAGCAACTAAATTTGTCGATGCTTGTCTCCATGGTTTGTGGGGTGATACTGGTGTTGTACAGTGTGGTTTTGTTACATCAGAGGTATATAATAATCATGGAGATAATAAAGATTTGCTTCAATTTAGACCAACATATCTTTTGTATTGGACTAGGTCTTAGATCAATTTGGCCACTGCCAACAATTTTTTTCATTTGCAACTGAGATGAGAATAAATATAAACACTTTGAAGATTACATTTTTGTTATTTAATTATATTGGATGTTATGAATATTGAAATTGGCATTTGTTAGTCTTGGTGTTTAATTTTTTTGTATGGCCATCGCAAGATAGCTAAATGAAATCCATACTGATCAAATTGTGATATTTTGTTGCCAGACATCCCTCATCTCGGACTGTTGATGTTAAATGTGGACTACAGAAATATTGACCAATTTAACCATAAGTGATTTTGATATTGCCGCTTTTGGTCATGGTTCATTGATCAAAGAAAATTCTACAATTCATTTGGATGGTTGTATGTTTTTGTGTCTCAATATATTTGCATTTTGACAATTGTCTTGTTGATTGTGGATATTTTGTCACAAGGGATAGAGTGTCACTGTAAATTGTTCCTATCTTATCAGGTTTTAGTCACTGGAAATTAGAGATCACTGAGATGGTTTGGTCCAGTTATTTCTTGGATTAAAAAGGGATTAGTATGGGTATATTAGATATATCAACATATACTAGCACTGAAAATTATGCTGAAATAAATTGCAGAACTTGGCTTATGGCTAAAGAGTTTTTGTTATTCAAAGATGGAAGTTTGTATATTGTATAATAACTAAATGTGTCAACTTCCATTGAAGTAATAATGATTGTACTGTGGTGACCTCAAACACTACCAAAAATGAAACGGAAGAATGGCCAAAAACAATAGTCCTTAGTCTGTTGCAGTAGTTGAGTTCAACACTTTTTATTCTTCAAATTTGGCAAGATGGTGTGAACTGTTGGAAATATTATTCTCATATCAATCCATAAGGAATCTATTTAAGGGTGCTAGCTCAATGGTAGAGCACCTTCCTTATAGGAAGGAGGTTGGTGGTTTGATTCCTCCATGTCCTATTTATATTCTGAAACCACTAAAAAGAGATAAATGACTAAAAAAATGACCAAAATATGCATATAAATTACCACTTTTGAGTTGGCGATCGCTGGGAGAAAATTAGCGGTCATTTATCACATGACAAAAATGTGGTCATAAATTTGGTCATTAATTGTGACAATTAATTACCAAATATATGACCAAATTAATGACCAAATATATGACCAAATATATGACCACAAGATAAGCTATAAATGACCAAGCTAAATATGACCACATTTTTGGTTGCATGATATATGACTGCTAATTTGCTACTAGTGATCACCAACTCAAAAGTGGTCATTTATATGCGGATTTTGGTCATTGTTTTGGTCACTTATCTCTCATTTTGTACTAGTGGTATAGTGTTGCATTTGAACTCAAGGATCTTCACATGATATTCTAAAAATTAGCAAAATATGAAGCAAATATTTTGCTACTTCAAGACTACTATTATTAGTTTCATCGACATATGGATTTGAAGTTTTTTCTTTTCCAATAACTTTGATCTTTGTGCTCAAAACCATTACAAGTGTATCATCTTATTGTATGACAATACAATGCAATATGTCCATAGTAATTACACCTCAAACATTTTACTGTATTACTTGACTTTTTCTCGCCATTACTTGTGCACTCCAATTCTTTATGACCGAACTCATAACAAGAAAAAAATAACCTTAAAATATATTCCCATACCTAGTCTTTTGATCCTGCTTTGGTGACATATCTTTTCCCAAATTGTTTTGATATGAAGAGCTTACATTTTGATGTTCCTTTTGACTTATTATTTCGTATATTTGTTGGTTGACTGAATTCAGAGCATATTCTTGATATACTACTTCACCTTTTCTTTTGAAGAGGGAGAACCTATCTCTTACTTCCAACTCAATGTCCATTTATCATCTTTGAATTTTTCAATTGTGTTGTTGTAATCGAGACCAGATTTGTCAGTAGGTGACCTTTGGATATTTAGTATCTCATCCAAAATTGATGAGTTGTTCTTGAAATTGAACTTAGCATCCACTTCCTTAGTATTTTCTCTAAACCATTCTATTTCCAATATTAGCTTGTGACATGTGTCTTCTTGCTCCATCAGTTGATTTTTCAAAACTTCCTCTATTATTTTGGCTTCCTCAAGTTGGGTTTTTAACCCAATGACCACTTTTCTTGTATTTTCCAAAAATTATGTGTTTTCATTGAGCTTGTTATTTGATTTCTGCATCTCTACTTCCTTTTTTAGATCATCAATTTATGTCTTCATATTCATGATTTATTCTTATTTTGTTTGAAAGGCTTCGTCACCTTAGAATTTTAAGTCAATCATGGCTTTGGTAACATGTTCATGATTTTCTTATTCCTTTCTCTTAGATTCCTCAAACTGTTGTTGTAATAAAACATTTTTCCTTTGCTATATCTCCATCTCTTTTACTATGCACATAACTTTGATTTCAAGAATATCAAGGTCATCCCTTGAAAATTTGACATACGCATCATATTCTGATCCTTTAACTTCTTCTAGTGCAACTATAACAACATTCTTAAGTTTTCTGATGTCCTATTCTTCATTTGTAACAGAAAAATCACCCTCACTCTTTGAATTAGTGCAGTCTGAATATCTAGGAGAGCACTTACCTTATTCAACTATGTTTTCATCCTTGTATCATGCTTCTATTGTACCTGAACATTGCATTTGATCCTTACTAAGGTTGGATTCTATGTTGTTCACTTCGACATGATAGGGATTCTCCCGCTTGAGCCATATTTCTTTAGCAGATGTGCATTGTCTCATCTTTTCTTTGATTTGACATGATAAACCATCGAGGATAGCCTCTAATGCCATTGAGTCATTTTTCCTTTCTTCCATTTTTGCTAGATGCTTTGATTGTTTCCTTGACCGAATATATTTACATGCAATTGCTTCCCAAATACCAGATCCTCTTGACTTCATATATCCTTTCATTATTTCCCTCCAAGACAAATAATGTGTCCCATCAAAGAATGGAGCTTTGTTTGTAGAAAATATTATTTTCCCATCTATTGTATGTTCAAGGATCTCCCTCTAGTTGTTAACTACTATGAAGGAAATCGTCTATGATACCAATTGTTGAACACACCAAGATACTAAGAGGGGGGGTGAATCAGTGTCTCACATTATCAAATATATTTTCTTTGGTTAAGAACTATTGTTAAGCATGTAACATTAATGTTTCAATATGTATACAATGAGCATGGAAAACAAGAGATACAAAATATATGTATTTAAATATCTGATAATTGACAAGTATATCAGTTTGTAGAATACACCAATACTTGTGGTTCTCAGAACCAAATGAGGGATGAGGAATCCAATCCTTGATTAAAGACCTATATTTCATACATAATCCAACCTGTCATGAGGAATCCAATCCTCAATGCAAGACCCAACTTGCCAACTCGAGACACTAATATCCAATGAAGGACACCAATCATGACTGGTGGAATTTTTTTCTTTGGAGTTCCTTCAACTAAACCTAAAGAGGATATTATATTACTGCAACTACTCCTTATTATTGTGTTCCTTAATCTGTAAATTCTTCATCCACTGCGTGATTTAATCGTGACTCTATCTACACATTCCAACTTGCCAGATGTTTCATTATGCATTGTGTGATTCAACTAGCATCTACTATGTTCTTTCCATTATACCATTCATATTCGTGTTAAATTGAGATACTGTTATTGAGTCTCCATCATCGTGACACCATTTTGTTCAATCTGAAATATTTTTTTTTTTCTTGCACCGTATCTGTATCGATCTGGTACCAAGTTACTTTGTTAACCTGGAATATTATTATTTCATTGAACTGAATCCTTGTTAGTATGTCACCTTGTCACTTCATTTTATTCACATTTCACTAGCAAGTATACCCCAGATCAATAAGCTAATACATGTCCTTAAATAACTTCATCTTCACAATCTCAAAGTCTTATCCACATCCTATTTCATCTCACAAAATATTTCCACACTTAATTATGCTTCAATCTTTGTTTATTTATAATGATTTTGATATCAAATCACTTTTCCTTTAAACATGGTTTTCTTAAGTGGACCACCCATAGGGGCTTATCTTTGTCGGCGACACCCCATCTTTCTTCCTTCATTATTAATTTTTCCCATATACTTTCTTCATGGTTAATTTTTCCCAAACAACTAACTTGATCTAACCAAATCTTTCATTATCCACTTTTATTTGTGCAGTCTTCTTGATCTTTTGTCGGCGTGCTACCTTCTATCTTCACATTGTCATTTATATTGTTGTTTAAGTCTTCTACATTTTTCCTTGAAGTGATTTTCTAGTCGATATGATCTCTTATTGTTGATGACTTCATCATTTCATTAGTACTTCAATTTTTTACTATGCATTTCAATAGTTTACCAAACGAAAACTTTGGCAATCCACACACTACAAATTTCATCATTTCATGCACTGGGAACTTCAACATTCCACCAACATGTGCATTTAGACATTTTACCAAATGCACACTTCGACATTCCACATGCTATGAAATTTGTTAATTCAAACTTTGACATTTCAGAGGCTTCAATTGCTTTGTTAGCTTCACTATCGTATTTCGATCTGCATTTGAAATATACATGCTTATGTACGCATCTACATCCTTTAATACTCTGACTGTTCTCTTTCAACATACCAACTATTTGTTATGCACTTCGACATCTCACTTTCTTGTGTACACATCGGCATCTTTTTCATGTTTTTCTAACTATGCATTTCAAAAATAATCTCATTGTTCTTGATGTCACACTATTGTTGACATCAATGGAAATACTATTCTATATACTTGTTCAAACTATCTTCAAGCATCACATGTATTCTAATCCTATTTGACACTAATGCCAATATTATGTCCAATGATCTTGTTCTATATACTTATTCAGACTGGATTCGAGATTCACATGCATTCCAAACCTATTTGAAATCAATGACAACATTAGGTCCAACACATTTCTCATCCTTTTCACACCCTTTTACATTGTCAATGGTTGTTGAAGTCTTCATGGATCAGATTTTCAAATTACATGACATGCCCACTTCCATTGTCTTTGATTGGGACCCTACCTTGACAAGAACATTTTGGAAGGAGTTATTTAAATTTCAAGGTAATCATTTGGAAATAAGAATATCCTATCACCCACAAACTAATGGCCACACTAAAGCAGTCAATAAGTGTTTGGAAATTTAGTTGCAATGCTTTTCTTAAGAAAGGCTGCATCACTAGACACAATGGATTTCTCTTACAGGATGGTGGTATAATACCACTTATCATGGTGCTAGCAAAATGACATGTTATGAAACAATATATGGACAAATACCCTTAACTATGCTTGCATATTTACTAGGCACTTCTAGGGTCCAAGCAATGGATAACACCCTTTGAATTAGAGAAGCTATTCTCTACACACTTAAGGACAATTTGGATATGGATCAAAATAGAATGAAACAAAAAGCAAATTAGCATCACTCCAAGTGCTCATTTGAAAAAATGGATCATGTGTTTCTCTGGCTTCAACCTTATAAACAAACATCCCTCAAAAATCACCCCAATGCATTGGACAAGTGGGATACTAGTTTTCTCTACCCGATCACTCAAAGATTCACCTGATATTTCATGTATCATGCCTAAAAAACGTGGTGGGATAAAATTGTAAAGTGAAAACCATGTTCCAAGAACTTGGTGAGGAAGGTTAATCCATTTGGATCTAGTCAAAAGAAGTATTAGGAACTAGGGAATGATCCCTAATTGTGCAAGCATACAATCAAAGAAGTGTTGATCTAGTGGAAATATATGAGACCCAAATATTCCACCTAGGAACATGAAGGGATTATATAACAATTTTGTCATATTTAGCATTGAGCATAATGATGCTTTTGAAGGGGGAGAGCATGTTAGGGTCCCATCCTAACTCCCTACCTTAGTAGTTATTCATATTATGTAAGGAATAACGTCTGAATAATATTGACTAGTTGGTAGTAGAATATTAATGTAAAAGGGGTCTCTCTATTAATTAAGTCCCACTAGTTAGTTGGTACTCATTAAGTATTGACTAGGTCAACTATTTAGGGTTTTGGGATATTGAAACCCTATTTAAAGAGCTAAGAGGATATGGATTGTTTTGTTAAGAATTACTGTAACATATCTCCCCTATAATGAAAGGTAATACAACATCAAGGGACATGTGAGCATTGCTTGCCAAAGTGATTATCGTAATACAAGATCTATTTCTACAACATATATCTTGTCCATTTATATTGATCAATTATTATGTAGTATAATCCTTTGTTTCATGCATTGTTTATCTATGTATATAGTTCTATTGCTCAAATTTGTAGGGTTAATACCACCATGGATTCTAGACGTTCCAAAACCCTAATACTAATTGGGAATCAAAGCATACAAAAACCCTAACCCTAACACTAAACAACTATCACACATGTTTAATATCATGATTCTAAGAAAGGAAGGCGTTCCATTATAGCCATATTGCATTAGAATTTCATAGTTGACTAGAGCAAGGGAGTGGGATATTGGATCATTATAAAGGGAGTAAAAGAACCTACATTATCTGTGTAGGCCACAGTGTCAATGGAAACTCCATATTAAGTTCACATTTTTTTTTATATTTATATTTCATCTCTGAGAAAAAAAAGAGTGACTCATCGTCCTCATCTTCTGACTAGGTTTTCCCATATTTAGTTTCCTAGGGTAAAGAGCTACTCATAGTACCTCTCATGGTGGGAGATCATTCTTCCAGTTAACACTAAAGTTGTCCATGGCCAAGGTCATATACCCATCCTAAAGGTGTGGGGAATTCCTCGTCGGAATATATATATATATATATATATATATATATATATATATATATATACAATAAGTCGATATATGAGTTGACTAAGAATTCATAAAGAGTGCAGTGACTTTGTGTAGTTGCATAAGTTCCTTTGTCCATAATTAGCATATAAATGAGAATTCGTAAGTTAATTATAAGGGAATGAGGATGGTAACATAATAGCAAGTCCACCTCTCTTCTACTGAGTTGATGATATGAACTCCAAGCAAGGTCAAGGTAGGATAAGTAACTTAGTTCATGGCGAGACCAGAACTAGTGGCATCTAATCAAACTATGAGTATGTATAAGAACTATACATGTTGTGACTATCTTGGATGATTTAAATTCAGTGAAGGGGTATATACATGATGAAATTACATATGCAATCGCAATAGTCTAATGTCCTCTAGAATGAGCTAGTCCGCTTATCCCTTTATTAGTTAATATGTATCATGACAAGGTGTTTAAAAAATGTAAATGTTGCAAATGTCCAAGGGTATAACAAAGATGCTCCGTACACCATTACATGTAGTGGATTTCCATTTAATACTGCTCCACAGAAGACTTCCTTTTCCTATGGATATCAATATCAGTCCCTAACTATTCCTTAAAATATATGGCAAGATGTGTGAGAGAATTGTTTTTAATTTATTTTTATTTTCTAAGAGCTTGGTTATGTAACTAATATTTTTGTTTGATCTTTCTTTAAAATACTAGTTTTGGGTTCAGGAGAAGGCCCTTCATTGTGATTGTTCTCTATTATGCTCAGTTGCATATTTTTGATGCTATACTATGCTCAGCTACATATTGTTGAATGAAAAACCTAGAAATTAAGTCACAATGAAAGTGGTATGTGAATATAATAGGAACTTGGATCGCAAGTTTAAATTTCGAATGGGTACCGGATCCATTCTATTGATTTGAAATTCAAAATTTTGTTCATTTAATGTGAAGATACAACTGTGTCGATATGGGCATGGCGTTAAATTCGTTTGTCTCACACCATTTGGTATGGTGTTCTTATGAGAGAATGCAACCACTGGAGCCAATCAATGGGAGGGAACTGGAAAAGGGAATAATTTAATCTACAACAACCGTGGGAGAAAGCAAACGTGGTTGAAATCCTTCGGTTAGTCCTAGAGACGTTCTAAGGATGTATTTTAGAACTATGCCTGTGAATCAATAATCTTGCTTTTTTTAATTTATATTTAGGGCCAACACTTAATCAAGAATTAAATCATCTACTTTAATTATAGATACATAGGACATCCATAATCACAATTTTATGTGGCCAACACCTCTGGTATGTCAATGAAACATTGGAATGAATGGATAAATGAAATGGCATGAGTAAAGGTACAATATTAAAGTAAAACCTTTATCTTATGTTTACAGAAAACGTACTGAGCATTGAATTCAGTAGTTACAACAAAATAATAACAAAATAAACCCAATCCTTATAGGAATAACGCAACCAATGTTCAATTGAAGTATTATGAATACTTCAGAACACACGATAAAAGATACTTACAACCATATTTGAATCATATATCAGTGGAAGATCATACCATAGGGATAGAAATTAAGTTTGTCAATTACATAAAGTTGAGAGAGATGAAAATACAAAAAAGGAAATACTAGCTACACATAACCATATCTTAGAATCCACACAAATCCATGATAGATATTGAATGTCCTTTTCTCATTCCTTGATCAGATCAAAATCATCAGAATTTATACTTCTTACAGAAAGAGTCGACCATAGTCTATTACTTGTTCTTATCTATTTATAGCCTCTTGGGCTCTTACAAGACTTACAACAAAAATATATTATGAAATAATAGTCTTTGGGTTTTTTCAATTGTTGTAATCAAAATATTGTTACAAAAATGCCTATATGGAAAAATGATGTTGCCTCATTGGATGCAAAGATTGGGGTTCTCCTTATTGAGATGGAGGAGGATTATGATGCGACGCTAATGATCCAGTTGCTGGATGCATAGAAGAGCCTCTTTCTACATGCTTTAGTTGGATAAATCTAGTGATATTTTTCCATTCTTAACTCAATGGATACTAGAAAACCTTTAGTTCCCTAAGTTCCATATCCATATCTGTGTAATGCTCAAAAGTGGGTTTTGGATAAGACTTGAAAATCATTTGAAGATGGCTGAGGATTTCAAAATATGGGAGCATCTTGTCCACGAATGTATTTCCATATAACTCTCCATGTATATTTACCAGATGGGATTTAGAGTTACGTGCCTCTAAAAACATGACATTGTAGTGATCCTTACAGTACAAATCTCCATGTCCATACCAAAAAGACGGGGGGGCTAAGAGGAACACATTTCTAAAAAGGGATTTAAAAGAATGGATGTCATGGCTTAGCTGATTAGACATGTCCCCAACATTCGAGGCCATCATACCTTGTGTGATCACATTGTTATCCTCTATGATGATTTTTGTTCTATCTTGAACAACATAGGCTTTGAGCTCGTCAAAGGTTTTCTCATTTAAGAAATCAATGACTACTTTTTCTAGCTCCATCTTTTTTTCCACGCCAATCAGGATAGTGCGAGAATCCTGAGAAGTTTTCTTAGCAATTTCCCACTCCTCTTGTAAAATAACAAAATGGATCCATTGAGCCATTATCAGTCTTGTTATCTATTCTCAAATAAAAAAATGGATCCATTGAGCCATTATCAGTGTCGTTGTTATCTGGTCCACTTTAGAATGCTATAGTTCATAAATGGTAACATCTCTTTTGGTTACCTCTTCATTAGAGATTTTTAACTCTTCACAGTTCTACTTTAGCTGCTCCTTCACATGACTCAATTGAGCATCCTTAAGGTTCATTTTTACTATTGTCTATGCAATCTTATCAGTTGGGTCAGCTGAAGATGTGGCCTACAAAGATGTTACCTTTTGAAGAAGAATATATTGATTCCTTTTTTCGAGTTCATCCATTTCCGCTTCTAGAAAAACTATCTTTTCTTTGATTGTATGGCTATCTACCAGTTCCTTTTCCAATTCGGACTATATCGCTAGAATTTCATCTGTCTGGGAGTGTTCAACAATGGGAATATTGAGCCTTTTCTTCAATCCTACAATCTATTTATCTTTCTCCTTCAACATGTTTTGAATAGGAGTTGTGTTATCACTAAAGATGTTCATTGACTGCAGAAGGAGCATGTCTAGTGAATTTTTAAAATTATTGAAAGGATGGCAAGATTTGTAAGTTGAAAAGTAGATGAATATAAAAAAGATTAGGATAACATATTACAAGCCTAAACAATGAATGTATAAACTTAAACAAGGAAGAAATATCATGAGAACGAACTCATATAAGGAGAAGACAAGCTCTGTCCAGATCATTGATAAATGTATAAACCATCCACAAGAAACCAGGTATTGTTATGTAGAATTTTTCCCTACGGATAAGTCAAAATTCTCTTAACTTTAAAGCAGACTTTAAACTAACTCTAAAGCAAGAAACAAGTCAAAACAAATGCTACCTTGAAATCCCTGAACTAACTTTTACAGCAAGATTAAATGTACTCAGAAATGATGAGAGATAAGACACACCTTTCAAACTGACGTTTGTCCCGCTTCTAGCTCTTGATCCAAAGCTCCAATGTAGAACCTGTTAAGATCAACCAAAGAACAAACATACAAACTTCCAAATACCTTGAATGTAAAGGTTAGATTCAAATCCAGATTAGATACATTTCATGTTAAAGACTTGCACAATACACATGAAATGGGAAATACAAGACAAGTTATCTTATTACAACTTGAAGAATGCTTACATAGGTTGCTTGATGTCCAAGCCAATCCTCTAGCTATCTCCACAATGCTGCAAGACCATAAGTTTGGTACTTCAAGAGTCCTTCCCCTTCCCCATGGAATGCCTCTCTTTTATAGTGTATGGTAGGGTTAACCAACAAGAGAGATGCTTGGATCTAGGGAGAGATAAGTGGATCAGGGTTTCTAAACACAGAGAATGAGTTGAGATCGAATCAGGGACCCCAATATTCCATTATCTCCAAAAATCCAAAATCCCACAAGCCATGGAAAAAAGGCTAATAAAAGAGTACCGCGCCCTGTGGTCTTAGCACAACGCGGTACTACTGCGTTCTGGGGAAAAAACATAGCATGGTAGTGTGGAGTACCGCATGCATACAAATGAGCAAGGCGCAGTAGTGTAGGTGAATAAAGTCTCAGCTGGGTCAGAACTTGTCAGGGTTGATTTACCTTCAAGGTTCATTCATCTTCTGGGTGGTTCAAACAGCAGGGGAAGTGTCGTTAACTGCAGGGGAAGTGTCGTCAACTCTGTTTGTGGTGGAGATGCGACACTGTGGAATATAGAGGCATAACAGATGCCCCCTAAAGTGTGAGGTCAGAAGGGACTGATGGCTGAAAGACTTTACGAATATAATGTGCAGAGATAGCATCGAGGAGAGCGACACTGAGCTGAAACAGAAACAAAATGTTAGATATACCACTGAGGCGGGCATCCCCATGCTCGAAAACAAATGACTCAAAGCATGGCTGCCGACCAATACATTGCAAATCCATCAGTACTGAGATGACATAGACTGTGGACAGACCATGGCTACTATGAACAAGCGTAGATCCATGAGACAATAATGACACAGGCATGACCAATACAATAAGTGGATCTATGTGACAATACAAAGGATATCTCCATCGCAACCTGGATGCAATCAAGATGCTGAGGCACGCCCAGGGTCTTCTACCTGATCGGAAAAGATACGAACCTAGCCATGTGATTAGAAGGTGTTGAAGTCGAACATGGTAGAAACCATTTGATTACCGGTCAATGATGTGAACCGTTAACAAATGAGAGGGAAATCACCAATGATGAGGATGATCCCCAAGGTATCTGAAGTACATCTCAACGAAATGCAAATAGATGATTTGATGTCAAGCATTCGAGAGATCGTTCGATCAGAGGTCAATGATGTGAACCTACTGTCGAACACGAGGAAACCTGCCATTGAGGCATGCAGGTACCAAGGTACTAATGGTTGATTTCTAAGTCCAATTCCCTGATAGTGATTTGGTGTCGATGGGAATAGACTCGTCGAAGGAGGGCCATAATAATTCCCACATCATCGACACGAAATCGACACGAACGATAAGATGATGAAACAATGGAGTATGTACTGACACAACAGAGGCCTGACACAATGAACGACTCTGAACAATGCAACCCTTTGAACATATAACGGCATGTAACAAGACTTGGCAGCAGAGATTATTGACAACAAAGGATAGAAACCAGATGAGTAGGCTTGTGGCCAGGGAGACGACTCATGATGATGACCATAACTCAGTGAAAAATGGATACCCAATATAAACAAGAGACGGACACATGCCATGTTCAAAGGTAACGACTGACAAGCTGCCATAAATAAACTTGGCTCATCCCCCCATATTCCCCCGACATGATAGACGAGTACCTCTTTGTTGTTTTGCGAGCGTGAAGAGGATAACAGATTCTCGGTGTAGCTCATCTCATGGATGAGTCCAATATCACATGTTTTACGAACCTGAGAAAGGAGGGGTTCGTCCCAAAGTGGGTCCTTCGATGTTAAAATTTTAACGAGTCTAAGGAAGGAAAACTTGGTAGTTTTTCGCATTTAGAGAGCCTGAAAAACTTAAAGGAAGCTCCACAATGTACTTTTTCATAAATTTAGTCCCTCGATCCCGAAAAAGTGTAAAACAATTCCCGACAGAACTCTCCCAGCCGAGATTGACTGAGGTATACCTTTCTCGTAAATAGTCTAAACGGGCCGAAAAAGGGGTAACCTATCACCGAATAGATGACCTTCCAAATACTTTTACAAGTGTGAAAGAGTCAAGATCACTTGGCAATCTTTTCAATTTTAGGGAGTCTGAAAAGAGCTTAACTATGGACTCCTATGGTCTTTTTCGTAATTTTTAATTATCCTGGTCCGAAAAAAGAATAAAATACAACTAGGATAATACTTTCCTCATCGTTTAACGAGCATGAGTAAAGCTGACCGTACTCGACACCATTTACTTGAGTTTGACAAGCACGACACGGGTGTAAAAGTGCTTGGAATCTTTTTCAAGTTTTAAATCCAGAGCACGAAAAAGATAAAGTGGGCTCAAAATGAAGGTCAAATCATGAATAAACACCAGTGTGAATATATCGGTTTTTACCGGGGATCCTGTCAATAAATGCTCAACAAACTGGACATTAGTAATGCGAAAAAGGCTTTATTTTAACCATTTAAAATAATAATCAAAAAATATGTGAAAATGCTATATAAAGAATGGTTAAAAATAGAAATTACCATTTCATTTCATTTGTGTTTTTCCCAAAGAGGAGATTTTTACCCATTTGAGGAGCAAAACTTCAAGGATCCATATCGGGAGTTCCAGGACACCATTTCGACAACCGTCTACGTCCGGTAAGAGCTCTTGAGATCCTCTTTCATTTCATGTAGGAATTATTTGCTTTTACCAGGAAAAATTCGATTTTTGGGCAAGCCCTATTGGGAAAAAATCGCCCTTCACAGTACCGCGTGGGGGCTTTATCGAGAAACGCGGTACTGTCTAACAATACCGCGCTGTATCTACAAAGCAAGGCACGACACTGTACAGTACCGCGCGGCAGTGTTTCCCCCAGGCATGGTGAAGGCAATTTTTTAATTGAAGAAATCAAATTTTCTCAAATTTTTTGCTGGAACTAAGTTGCTAAATAGTTACTAAATATTTTCTTTGACCTTTTGCAGGAGTTTGCAACTTACTTGGAGCAAAATGGTAAGCTGGAAATAAAGAGAGCACGAAGCGGATGATTTTGCAGCTGAAAATCACTTACCGACCGTGACCGCATTGAGAGAATGTGGTTTGCTGAAGTTCTTTAAGACCAAGGGGATTCGTCAACAACCCAAGCTTCTCACTCATCTCATCCAATTGTGGGATCCTCACATTCAAGCTTTCCGAGTGGGAGAGCATGTTCTCGAAATTCAACTTGAGGACATTTATTTCCTCGAGGGGCCCGGGTGAATTTTACTGGATACACTGCCTCGGAAACGAGCACAGATGACTTGATTGCTCGGTATTGCCGTCAGGGTTCGAGTAAGAAAAGCGGGAACGTGGCCATAAAGGAGGTTATAGAACTTCCTGTAAAAACCATACTGTTCACTATCATGCGTGCAGCAGGAAGTGTGAGTCCGCATCAGGCATCTCGCACACAAGTCAATCTCGCAGCAGAGTGTATGGGAGGAACAATATTTAACTGGTGTGAGGCGGTGTTGTCCAATCTGAAAGAACAAGTGCACAAGTGTAGGGTTGGAAAGAATTCCCAATTTAGCTATGGGAGCATCCTGGTTACTTTCTTTTTTGTGAGGGTACCACTATTGCGCCCGCAGATATCTATGCCCCCCCGTCCACCTACTGAGCCATGGATGGCTCGATGGAGTGATTATGCTAGACGTCTCGGGGGACCTCAGTGCTTAGCCTTTGGTGAAGATTTCTTTTATTGGCTCGAGGAGCAGATAGTTATTATTGATGACTATCCCTACTCCGGGGTAGATTTCCGCGAGGACATCGACTTGGCACTGCCAGAGGATGATGATTGGGACAACTCCGGTATGACCTTCATGGATATGTATTTTTTCCTTTTTGAATATTTAATTTTTATTACTTTTTTAGAATGTGTAAAAGACGTCTAATGTATGTTCGCATGCATGTTGTAGACCGTGGACCACAGAGACCAGCTGGGTACTCTCCACTACGTGGTGGTGGTGTCGATCGTCAAGCTGTTCCTGACAAGGAGGAGGATGAAGATGAGGCAGGAGGCATTCGGGACATTGAGAGGAACTTGCAGGGATTGACTCATGGTATCCCTGCTATGAGGATGGATGACATCACTTACCACCTCCAGCGGCATACTGTAGGTGTGCCTGGTCGTATCAGTCGACTTCTTCATAAGGTGGTTCGAGCTGTAGTATGTTACCACCAGCAGCGGGAGGAGTCCGATGAGGGACATGATAGGTCTCCTAGATCTCCATATATGGTCTCTTGATCTTTTTGTGGCATGTACACGATATGTAGGCTTTGAGGGCCAAATTTTGTAGATGAGATTTGGTCCCAAATTTTGTCTTTGACACAAACTTTATGTATTTTGGAAAAAACACTCTTGTATACAGTGATATGGACCTATTTATGATCTAAATATTTACAATGACTTATGTATTTTATTTTTAATGATGTATTTATGTGTGGCCAAGATGCCAATCCAAAATGTAATTAGCCAATGAATCAGCTATACAATTGAATTCTCTCGGTATGTGTTGATATGTAATGAAATTAAATGATCATTTTAAGAGGCGTACTCTCCGAAATAAGCGAAGTAGTGTGGGATCACGAACTGTGTAAACACGGTTTAGATGAGAAACCATGAGTTTGGGAGTCTAAAAAGACTGATAGGGAGTTAATTCCGAGTGAAGCAACCTCCGCCAAGAGACCAATGACTGCATGGTACTCTACGATATTGTTGGTTGCAAGACCTAAACAATTGGCTCTTGAAGAAATCAAACTCGCCAGTGGGGAAATAGATTACCCATGCTGCGGAAGTGAGATTCCGGGTATGTCGGATTGCACCGTCGACGAATCCAAAGTAGGCAGACATCTGCGCATAAAGTCACGAGTCAAAGTAAGAGTGGATACATGAGGTCCACGCGCACACCAAAAAGAAAGCAAAAGAAAACTAAGTACATTATGTACAACAAGTAACCCGCGTAGGGTAACCTCATGCGTAGAAACGTTTGAGTTATAGCCCGTTGCGGGGCCGTGCCAATGGCGTACCATCACAATCAATTAGTTCATAGGCTCCTTTTTCTAAGACACGTTTTACAATAAAGGGGCCGTACCACATAGATTCAAGTTTACCTTTTCCAAGCTTATCATGCATTTGATCATATGTAAGTATGAGGTCACCCTCATTGAAGATCCGAGGTTGAACGGATTTGTCGTATTGAGCTTTGACACGTTTTTTGTGAGCTTCATTAGCCAAAGCAGCATCGCGGCAGGTTTCATCTAGCTTATCTAGGTATAGAAAACCGTTCCTCTTCGGAAGTAGTGTGTGAAAGTAGCTCTATGGCTATCTTGAGTGATGGAATTTCACATTCAATTGGCAAAACGGCTTCTAGGCCATACACCAGTTGGAATGGTGTAAACCCAGTAGCACTTTTCACTGAGGTTCGGTATGCCCACAGTGCTGAGAACAGAGCTGAGTGCCAATTGGATTTCTGGGTAACCACAATACACTGAATCATTCGTTTCAGGACTTTGTTAATGGCTTCAACTTGGCCATTAGCTTGTGGGTAATACGGGGTTGAGTTTTCATGGCGAAATCCCAGTTTGGCACTTAGTTCTTCGATCATATGGTTCCTGAAATGGGAACCATGATCGGTCACAATAGACTGTGGGACACCGAATCTAGTTATAATATGATTGAATATGAACTGCGCTGCTGTTTTGCCGTCCTCAACATACGTAGGCATCGCTTTATCCCATTTTGTAAAATAGTCGACAGCTACTATGACATAGCTATGCCCCCCGACTGAAGTGGGCTTACAGTGCATGAAATCGATGCCCCATTTGGAAAAGGGGCCGACGAAAATAATAGGATGGAGTGGAGTAGGATGCGAGCACGTTTTGCTATGAAAGAATTGACATGGCAGACACTTCTTGACAGTTTCAATGCAGTCTTTGAAAATTGAGGGCCAGAAGTATCCTGCTCGCAGTATTTTCTGGGTTGTAACCATCCCAGAGAGATGACCACCACAAGCTCTAGCATGGCAGTCATTGAGAACACGTTCCGCCTCATCTAAGGTCAAACAGAGTCGAAGGACGGTGTCGACACCATGTCGATAAAGAGTATCATTGACTATGAGGTAGTATTTTGCATGATGTCGGATGCGTCGCTGTTCGTCGTGAGTGAGGTCGGGACGGAAGCGTTGGGTTTGGAGATATAAAAGAATATCCCCATACACCGGATCAGACGTGCTAATGAGGAATAATGATTCGTCAAGAAGAGAATCAATGGGCTCGGGTTGCTCAGTAGCACGGGGCAAGTTACAAATTAATTCCACGAAGACCAAAGACTTCTTGGACTTAGCCTTGGCGAACTCCAAGTCAAACTCCTGAAGGATGACAATCCAATGAGAGTATTTGCCCCCAAGCACTTGACGTGTAAGGATGTAATACATTGGGTTGAAGTCAGCTATAACAGTGGTCTGGCGGAGTAAGATGTAGTGGCAGAATCTCTGGACAGCAAATACTCTTTCCAGAGCCAATTTTTCAACATGTGAATAGCGGGTTTCGGAGTCAAGAAGACTCTTACTGAGATAGTATACCACATGTTCTATGCCATTTTGGTCTTCCTGTACTAGCACCATACTGATGGTTGAAATCGAGGCTGCGAGATAAAGGATGTAATCCCATGTGTAATTGGGGGATTGAATCACAGGATCTTTGGTTAAGGATGCCTTTAGATTGTCAAAGGAGCGTTGGGCTTCTTCATCCCAAATGAAGGGAACATTCTTCTTGAGAAGCCGCATGTAGCCTTTTGTTATCTCGGACAGATTGCAGATGAAACAACATAGAAAGTTTGCATGCCCTTGCAAACATTGAAGTTCTGGAATATTGGTGGGTGAAGGCAAGGCTACGATAGCTGCTACCTTTGCGGGATCTAGACGTATCCCGTCTTTGGAGACTATGAATCCCAACAGTTTTTCGGCTTCTACACAGAAGACGCACTTATGCGGGTTCAAACGTATATTGTAGCGACAACACCTTTCGAAAATGGCACTTAAGTGGTTTGGATGGTCTTCCCGGGTCCGAGAGTGAGCGGGAAGGTCATCAAGATATGGCTCTACAATATGTTTGATGTCATGAAATGCGTAGGACATCGCCCGTTGGAAAGTTGCCTCGACATTTTTCAGGCCAAAAGGTAACTTTCGATATGCAAAAATCCCCCAAGGGCAGATGAAGGCCGTTTTGTGCTGGTCGGCTGGGAGGATATCGATCTGATTATAGCCAGAGAAGCCATCCATAAATGAAAAGATGACACTCCCGGCATAGTTATCGATGATCTGGTCGATAAACGGAGTTGGTTAGTTGTCCTTTGGACAAGCCTTGTTCAAATCACGGTAATCAACACAAATTCTAATCGTTCCCTATTTCTTGGCTACGGGAACGATGTTGGATACCTATTCTATCAATGGGACAGGATAGATAAAACCAGCACGCAAAAGTTTTTTAACTTCTGCTTTAATGTCGGCTTCCTTACAAGGATCGACGGGTCGGAGCTTTTGCCAAACAGGTCGGGCGCTAGGGAAAGTTGGGATTTCGTGGACCACGATCGAGGGGTTAATTCCTGGCATTTCTTCATAACTCCAAGCAAAAACATCGCGGAAAGTTTTGAAGTAGGCACTATAGAACTCCGTTTCGAGGGAAGTACATGTTTTGCCGATGTGTATGTTTTCCACGATACCAGGCTTCATTGAAATATCGATGGGAGTGGTTGCCATAAGATTGGCCAAGTTTCCTTCTGAAAATACCTCGTCGAGGGAAGTGGGGAACTTGGTTTGAACCATCCCAAGTGAAGCTCTGGATTTTGTATCAGGCTCAAGTGGCTGAATAGTGGGGAATGAAGATCGATGATGAAAATCTCCCCATGGTGGCTCATCACCGCACATAACCTCCATGATTGATTCGTCAGTGGGAAAATCAAATTAAGAGGATCGAAAAGTGGTGGGTATGGATGAGTCTCAGCCAAGAGCTGTGCCACGATGTGATCAGTAGAACAGTCGACCCAATCGGTGGCCGATTGGATCGCGTTATATGCTGCGAGGTTTCTGTTCAGAGGCATAGAGTTGCCGTAGTCTTCAATATGAGAGGGAATCAGAATCATCCATGAATCGTTGGACGAGGTGATACTCGATGAAATCATGCTAATTGGTTGAACATGGGTTCCTGGCTCTGGAAAAACTCCAATAAGGGATGAATCCTTCATGAGACCAACACCAACGTCTTGGAACTGCTACCGAGGTTGATCCAATAACGGGACGATGTTGGCGTAGTTTGGATGGGGGTCTGGGATACAGTAATCCAATTGATCAATAGTGACAATTTTCCCTTCATGAGGAAATTGCACAATCCGGAAGACTGTAGATGCTATGGCGGTCATGGAATAAAACCAGTTATGTCCAAGGAGGAGATTGTAATCCAATGGTGCATCTACGACTTCAACATGTACGGATACTGTTTTTCCCCCCAGTTCAACACCAATTGAGGGAATGAGTCCATAAGGTTGAAAACTGTGTCCATCAAACGCCCTGAGAGTAGTAGGAGAAGTGGTGACCTCGGGTGAGCCCAAGGCTCTCCAATAGTTCAAAGACATGATCGACGTGGAAGCACCTTTGTCTAATACAGTGTGATGGATGGTATTTCCACGGATTTTTGTATGTACCTGGAAAGCTAACTAATGAGAAAGCCTAGGTTTGGCATGCTCCAAGTTAAGCATGATGGAGTTTGAAGTATCTGGGTCCATTGCCCCCAGTGCTGAAAGTAGGGTTCTACACTGCGTGGGGCAGTGTTGGAGAACCTCGAGAGTCGACATGGCGCAAGGTGCTTGAGCCAAATCCTTGACAATGTTGTAGTTTTGGGCAGCTCGCGCATTCGGATTAAATGTCGCCTTTCGTATGGTGCCCTTAGGTGGGTGTAGCACTGTGTCCATCAGCGGTCTCTCGATATGGAGATGACCATTAGGGGGGGGAATAGGAATCGAATCTTCAACAGGAGATTTGCCTTTGGCTATCTCCGATTGTTTGTTTGAACTTGGAGTGTTGTCATACGTCTTTGAACGGGTGGTGATATGAACCTATTCGTTACTAGTCATCAGGATTTCGCGGTTTGTGGACGTCTCTCCGCGGGTGGGATTGGTCGGGTTGCCCCCTTGTGGGGATTCTTGGGCAACCATTTGCTGTTGCTGTTGGGGGAAAGGGTCAGTTAACACTGCCAGGCGAGAGGATCCTTTAACGAACTTGTTGACCTCATCCTTGTAGGGATAGTCATGCGTATAATGATCATCTTGACAAATTAAGCAGGGAAACTTAGCTTTCCGACGTGGTTTCTGGTCATTCTGGGTGGGTTGTGGCTTGGGGTTCTCCTGCTCGTTTTTCTTGGGTTTACCACGATTGTTTTTCTTCTTTCCCCCGGATGGTTGTGACATAGATTGAACTGTGTTCACCTCGGAGGAAACAGCAGGAGAAGTAGTTGTTTTTGAAACAGCCTGGGTAAAAGCAGGGGAAGCAGAAGCTTGTTGTCCCATCGAGTTGGTAGCAGGTTGGGTCTTGACTGAACCAACAATATTATCAATGGGGGGTTCAGTGGTAGGCTTCATTGGATTAGTGTGAACACGGGAGGCATGTGGAAGAAGTTCATGTAAAGTACCGGATTGAGTATATACCAAATCCATGTACTGTGCTACCGAGATGGCTTGTTCTTCTGTAACCGGTCCACACATAGCGATATCTCTGGCTATGGGAGGAAAAAAAGATTTTGTAAACCAATCAGCAAGTAGCTGATCCGGAATAGGTGCCTTTATTAGCCTACGGCGTCGTCGCCACTCATGGATGTGATCCGAAATGTGTGTAGAAGTGGTTTGATGCAGTGAAGCTAACAGTTCTGTTCCAGTCTCATATCGGATGGGGAGCTGGAAATGAGTCAGAAACTGCATAGCCAAAGTGTTGAAATCACGAAAAGAGTGTTGTGGCAGCTCGATGTACCATTTTGCTACCATTCCGGTGAGTGTACGTTGGAAGAGCCGAAGTCGGATGGAATCATCCATCAAGGAGTTGGATGAACACCAAAGATGGAAGGTCATCACGTGGTTCTTGGGGTCTTCCCCGGGCTTAGCATCAAACTTGGGAATGTATGATGGTAGTTTGGCTGGAATAGGTGGCCAATGAGGTTCATGCCATATAGGATCATTGATAAGCCTCGACAAATCAGGTAAGTCAAGTGTGGCCAAAAAGGGAAGTTGACGGTTGGTCTGCGGGTATGAGTAATAACCATGTGGTGCAGAGAACCCTGGAGGGCCCTGCATAGCTTACTGCTGCATGTTATACCCATATGTGTTTCCCGTGGGATACTGCTGGAAGTTCTGTGGATAGTAAGCCATCTGGTTAACTAGTTGATTGTGGGAAACCGGTTGGTAAGTGTTCTGCTGAGTGGGTATGGTACTCTAGGGTTGTTGATACCCAGGAATGGTTGTTGTTCCTTGTTGGGGAAAAGTTCCTTGGAATTGTTGTGTTCTAGGGATGTTACCACTATATTGTGTAAGTGGAGGGTTTCCCATAGCAGGGTTGGGGGGTGGCTGCGACGGTGGTGTCCATGGAAGGCTCGTTCCTGCTTGAGGAGCGAGTGGGAATTGAAGTGATGGGTTCCATGGAGTTGTAGCAGCTGAAGGGTAAGGGAAGCCAGAATTCAAGTTGCGGGAAATCTGAGATTGCCCCCCAGCTTGGTTCTAGTTTCCAAAAAGTGAGTACGCCCCACTCTGTGGGATTTGAGCATCCCAAGAAGGAAGCATGCCTGATGGGGGAGATTTAGAATGAGGCTCGGTTGGAATATCAGGATAAGGTTGCCCGCTGCCAGGTGTGCTGTACATAGCGTACTGAGCAGATGCTACTAGTTGGGATAGTTGTTGGATAGAACCAATAGGTTGTCCGCCAGCGAATGGGTTGGATGGCCCTATGAGAGGAGGCTGTTGAATAGGAATGGGGTTCCCAACAAAAGGTTGTCCTCCAACTGGTTGGGTTGATGACCCTATGGGAGGAGGTTGTTGACCAACAATGGGGTTCCCAACAAAAGGTTGTCCTCCAACTGGTTGGGTTGATGGCCCACCAGGGAGGGTTTGTATGTTGGAGTTAGGGGCCATTGTAGTCGGTTGTCCACCTCCTGAAATAGTCTAAATGGTGGCTGAAGGTGATCCTCCGGTTGAAACGGAAGATCCAGCAGTATGAATAGGTGTTCTTCCGCCGCTAGCCAAATATGATAGTGTGGATTGGCCAATGGCGCCAAAAGTACCGATTTGTGGAGGAGGTCATCTGTATCTGACAGGCGAGGACGGAGAAAAAACTGGGTTATCCCTCATAGAATGTGCGCCAAAAATGGGTGATGGCAGCAAATGTGGGGAATTTAGCCCAGGGGTATTGGCGTCGTCCATAACATGTTCAATGATAGGAGGACCATCGAGAACTGGGTCCGAGTTCATATCCTGAAAAAGATTTTGGGGATCCAGCGGGAACCTAGGTATAGTAAAGTCCAAAGGTCCTGAGTCGTCTGTAAAGGAGTGACAAAACTCTGTGCTAGACGGGACATTGGGAACCATATAGTTAGAAGGATGAGAAACGGGGAGATATCTATACGTTGTCGAAAGCATTTTCTCTGTGCTGCGTCTAAACTGTGCCGATGCTAACGGAGAGTTCGCTAGACTAACCATACTGGACTGGATGGAAGCCATGATTTCATGTCCCGGTGGGAGGTTGGGTAGATTTATAGTACGAGGTACGTTGCTGGAAGAACTTGTCTCTTGAGGATGAACACTAGGTGACGTAGTAATAACAGGCGGAAGTTCCACCTGGGAAGTAATGAAGCCATAATTAGGTTCAAAAGGTGTGTCAGGGAGTCGAGTATCTTCAACGATTTCAATGTATCCGCCTGGGACTAAAATCAAGTCGGATATGTCCTGGTCGGATCCTTTGGTGGTACTAATAGATCCGTCTGTGTCATCGTGAAAAGTGTCTGATGGACGGAAAGTGTTGACATCTGGTAGAAGGATGACCTCCGGTATAGTACTCTGGGTTGTGCTAGGTTCAGCTGCTGTAACTGTGTCCACTGTGACAGATAAATCTGGAATGACAGTGGGTGAAGTGACAGTGGAAGTCTCAGATATGCTAGTGGTTGCAGAAGCTGCAATAGATTCTAAGACTGTGCTGTGTGTGGCAGTTATGGGCGGAACTAAAGATGTTGTATGTATCGGTGGTGGGATGTTGCCTCGACCAGCACCGCAGCCAGGAGGAGCAGGAATGCGTGATGCAGGCAGACCAGAAGTCCGTGGCGGTGGTGGTGGTGGAGGGATTTGGCCCTGTATTCTTCGTGATCTTCGTGGTTGTTCTGACATGATGATAGGAAAATGAAAATAGGGGGCAGTGTCGTAAACAAAGAACTCAAAAAATCTAATGCAGCCGAGTGTGCAGAAGAGGAGCTAGAAAAAGAAAGGCTCACAGGCCAAAAAAGCAAGCTCTAAAATCTATACTGAGACCGGTGTCTCAATAAGCGAGCTGATCAACAAAAATGGCCAGAATGCCAACAAGCAGTCCCTACAAAGAAAAATGGCCCTCTATGAAGATGAGATACCAAGCAAACTCCTAACTAAGAGCTGGAGACCTCAACAAGCTGTATCCTTCGCAAGGTGATGAAATCCAAGTCGAACAATACAACATGAGAGACCGATATAAGAAGGATATCCCTCTACCGAAAGGGATCTTGGGTAAAAGATCCCTAGTAGAATAGATACTAATCTACCTCGTTCATGACATGTCGGAAAAGGTTTTGGGCACTTCAGCCTTCCAAAGAAGACAGCGATCGATGTTTCCTTAGGGCTAAGTGGAGTGCGGTATTCCACAGAGTCCGTCCGGTTCTCAATCTTGCGGTCGTTTAACCCCTGAAAGTTAGAAACAGTCAGGAGGCCCCTCCACAAATTAGCTGTGACCATGTCAATAAATACTAGAGGATTTTAGTTCCCTAAAGACAACGACTATGTCTCAGATGAAAATGACAAGGGGGAATTATTTTGATGCCTATCCCCGATGTCCTACCTAACTACCAAATTCTTTTGATTTCCTCAAGTGAGGTTAAAGTTGGTTTAATTAGGGAGATTAATTTTAGTGGCTGTCTTACTCAATCAGGTAGTGGACGTGAAACTTGATGGTGTTATGATGACTCAAACCATGCAAATGAGAATGAATCAAAAAATAAGCCTTTGTCTTCGATGAAATATAGCTAAGGAAAAGATAGAGTTTCTTCGATCAAATATGCATGAAATTTTTCACAAGCAACCCAAAACGAAAGTAAAAGATTTTTCTTTTCTTTTTGTAAAAAAAACCAAACTGGAATAAACACTCCTTTTAATGCACTGATCCTACAATCTACAATGCTTCAACTATGAGAATTTTTGTGGCAAAATCAATGGTTCGTTTCCTAATGCAAAATAATGCTACTAGACTTTTCCAATTCAAACAACAAAATTGCTATCAAATGATAATATTTTAATTACTGAAAATGATAAAAATAATGTGACTGTAAATGCTACAGGATTCAGTAACAGGGAACAGTGATGTTGAGTTGGTTGTGGTGGAAAAAATCAAGCCAATGCAATCAAACTGGAAAAATGACCCAATGTGTCAAAAATGCCACTAATTCAAATAAATCAAGCTTACAACAGGGAAATAATCAGATCACACAGACTGTAAAATTACCAGGATGCTAACAGGCAACAGCAAAGACTACCTAAGGCAGAGAGAGACTCAGAAAACCAAGCAAGTAAAAAAAATTTAAAAATTTGCAGACACTACCGCGGGTCAGGGTCTGACTGGAGTGCGGCACAGTGAGAGTACCGCTCTGGCACCAATGCAGATAACGCGGTACTACCGCGCTGGAAGCAGTTCTGAGGGCACGGTACTGTGTCAAGGTAAGGAAAAAGCGCAACTTGAGAGAAGAGAATGAAGTTTTCAGGGTTGTTGCTAACCAAGGGGACTCAGTGATCAGACAGGGAGAAAGATACAGCGAGGACGGGTGAATAAAGGTCAAAAAAGACCAAGATTCAAACTGGTTTGAAGTGCAATAAAACCAATCACAATCAGCAGATAGATGATAGTGAACTGAATCAATCAAACAGAAATCAAACTGAGCGGAGTCGCCATTCTTGTTATGTAGAATTTTTCCCTACGGATAAGTCAAAATTCTCTTAACTTTAAAGCAGAATTTAAACTAACTCTAAAGCAAGAAACAAGTCAAAACAAATGCTACCTTGAAATCTCTGAACTAACTTTTACAAAAAGATTAAATGTACTCAGAAATGATGAGAGATAAGACACACCTTTCAAACTGACGTTTGTCCCGCTTCTAGCTCTTGATCCAAAGCTCCAATGTAGAACCTGTTAAGATCAACCAAAGAACAAACATACAAACTTCTAAATACCTTGAATGTAAAGGTTAGATTCAAATCCAAATTAGATACATTTCATGTTAAAGACTTGCACAATACACATGAAATGGGAAAGACAAGACAAGTTATCTTATTACAACTTGAAGAATGCTTACATAGGTTGCTTGATGTCCAAGCCAATCCTCCAGCTCCAAGTGCCTTCTCCTCTAGCTATCTCCACAATGCTGCAAGACCATAAGTTTGGTACTTCAAGAGTCCTTCCCCTTCCCCATGGAATGCCTCTCTTTTATAGTGTATGGTAGGGTTAACCAACAAGAGAGATGGGTGGATCTAGGGAGAGATAAGTGGATCAGGGTTTCTAAACACAGATAATGAGTTGAGATCGAATTAGGGACCCCAATCTTCCATTATCTCCGAAAATCCAAAATCCCACAAGCCATAAAAAAAAGGCTAATAAAAGAGTACCGCGCCCTGTGGTCTTAGCACAACGCGGCACTACCGTGTTCTGGGGAAAAAACATAGCGCGGTAGTGTGGAGTACCGCGTGCATATAAATGAGCAAGGCGCGGTAGTGTAGGTAAATAAAGTCTCAGCTGGGTCAGAACTTGTCAGGGTTGATTTACCTTCAAGGTTCATTCATCTTCTGGGTGGTTCAAACAGCAGGGGAAGTGTCGTCAACTCTGTTTGTGGTGGAGATGCGACACTGTGGAATATACAGGTATAACGGGTATTGGAAAGAATCATGGAAACAATATAATATTTATCGGTTCAAAATGAAAACAAAACATGCCAATCTAGAATACGATCACTTCAAATCCCTCTTTGGAAACCCAGAAATCAAATACACGCCTGTAAAATAATAAAAATATCAGTCTAATCTCCTATTACATTCTCAGCCCTCTCGGCTGGAACTCTCCTCCTCTCTATTTTTCATTTACAATATAGATAGCAAAAGATACCTCATTCTAGATCTAAGAGTTTGAAACCATTCTTGAAACTAATCATCGAAGCTGTTAGAAATTTTCAGGGATAAACTTAAATATATTGCCATAAAATTTGGGATATTGAAGCTTGAATGTCTGAAATTTTGGAATAATACCATTTACTGATAATCTTATGCTACTAGGTGTTGAGTCTCTATTCTAAACACGAGATATTTGATCTAATATTTTAGCTATTTATAACATTTGCTGCTGATTTTCTTCCACATGCTATGCCACCTGATCATTTTAGGCCTAGAGATATGGAAATGACCTCTTGACCAATGCTAATGGTATGCCTGGAAAAGAAGATCTGATCCTCTTCTTCTTCTAATCTGGAACCCGTTAAACCTTTCATGTCTTCTTCCTTTTGAAATATTTTGATTTCCTTAACACTTGGCTTCTTGTTAACATTGGAGTTCTTGAATTTTGACATTTGGAAGTAATATGTTTATTAACTGGCTGCATTCTCCTTTGGAAAGCAAAAACAAAACACTGGTGAACGTGGGCTGCATTTTCCTCTTGCTTCAAATATTCTTGACAACTGGGCGTTTGCCTTGATCGTACACTCCTTGTGGATTCTTTACTCTTCAAGCCTTGGGATTGGTCTTAATTTATGTTTTAAAGACCTTTTCTTGCGATATCACTTAGCTTTTTAACATAAGGCTCAATAGATTTCTCCTCCACTGGCATTCCTCTGTCACCTGCATACTCTTGTTATGAATGCTATATTTTCATTTGGATGTGTAAGCTTATTACTTTGAAACTTGTGAATGCTCTAGAATGAACACCTACAAGCATCTAGTTTTATTCCAATGCAATTATGAACAGACCCTAGTCTGTAAGTTCTTCCCTTAGACACGTGTATTGACATCCAAATGCTCTTATGGAATTGGTCAAAGACTCGGCTATGACACTCGTATACATGAAAAGTGAACTCAAGAAATTAGCTCTGGCATAGTTGGTGAAGGCTTGATGAACTTAACGCTTGGACTTGACATATATATGTTCAAATGTAAGTGGAGGCTATGACTTTCACGTTGAGTTGAAAATGGATTAGAAATGGACAAAAGACCCAATTTTTTAATAATAAACATTTATCCTTTTTGGAATATGTGTGATCATGAAAATTATGGATGGGTAAAGGAAATAAAGTGAAAAAAAAAACCTTTAAACCAAACTTAAATTTAAATATAAAATCATTTAAATAATAAAGACAATAAAAAATGATTTTATATTTAAAAATAATTATGATCATTTTCCAAATAAAATTGAAGAAAGGCAACCAATACTCTAACCCATGTGATTTAACATAAGATTTGACGGAGTATGGTGAAAAAGTGCAGACTTCTGGGAAGATTTCTTTGGTCAAAATACTCATGAATATTCTGGCATGCTATCAGAATCTAGAAATTTTCATGGGGTAAATTCTAGTGACAACAAGTTGCATCACTTGGATCTTTTACCAATTTGGTAATTTGTTGCTCCAAATCTGCAATCTTCAACTACTTGGCTTTATTTGATGACTTTTCATTTTTAGCTACCTTTATAGTATGTTTACGACACCTTGTAACTTATTGGTGCTCATAGTGTATTTCATTACATCTCTATATACACCTCCACCTATCTGTCGGTGAATTTCCATGATGTATTTAGAATGGAACACATCTAAGTTAACTGTGACCTGAGTGGTATTATAATTTGATAAAACTCTCTTACCTCTAGGTACAACCTATCAAGGATGGCCATTTTTAGGGTACCTTGCCTCAAATACAATGCAGATAACATCCTGGAATGGTGTCATGTATCAAGATATTTCTTTGGAAAATGAATCTTCTGAAGGTCTATGTTATCATCATTTATTTGGGAGTATAAGCCAAAGATACCATATTTCACTGGAGACGTTGTTACTAGAGAATCTTGCTGAGAGGTTGTCTCCTGCTTCTAAGGCCACGTTGCAAATGGAAAATTTTCCAAAATGAGGTGCTAATAATGTTGAGGTTGGATTTAGCTATAGAGTTGTGTTGGATGATTTATCTGACTTCGACGTTTTCGACAGGGACCCAACACTTTCATATTTTTCCTTGTCAATATCTGAGGTCAATTCAAACATAGTCCTTTTTCCTAGAATATCAACCTTATGTGGTGTGGCAATGATTAGTGCCACTACTTCCTCGATTGGATCCAAATCTAACTTCGCATGTTCCCAACTATCCAAGTTGGTGATTTTGTCCAGCATTGGGTGCAACTCATGAGGATAAGTCATTGCTCTAGAAGACTGTCTTTTCTTATAGATGATCCCTTTAGGATCGTACCTCCATGCAAAACTCATACAGAAATTGAAATCCACTGGAATCTCTTCAATCACTGCTTGCGCAAACCTGCTTCTTAATTGAAAAGGTCCAAATTCATTAAGGACTTCCAAATTCCTAGTGTTATTTACCTTCATAAAGTGTATGCCATCGCAATTGAACCTCTAGCAGATATACTCCAAGGAAAAAGGCCTAGGAGTTACAAATATGAGAAACTTATATGAACCTACTTCTACTCCGTAGACTCGAATCTCAGTGTGGATTTTGAAGTGAAACTAATTCGCAACTGGGTTGTCGAAGTTTAACTAGATAAAACTCTTACATTCTGGAAAGACTCTAGGAGTAGGGGCATCAAATAACAAGGAATATATTTTAGTTACGATTCTATCCACAAACACCGAGAATCCTTCATGGCTTGGAATGGGAGCAATTGAATTCTGTAGGTCCTCTCGATTAAATAATTCTCTATTATGGTAAATAATCATGTAGATCAAATAGGAAGTGTACCTGAATAAATTTATAGTAGCAAAAACTTTGAAGTGCAAGTGCATAGTCTGAGCAAGGAAAGAAGCAATATCTAACTTCATGGGTGACTCAAGTTGTGATAGATTAATTAGGAAAATAAAACCTAAGTCAACATCATGAATTACCAAGTCATGTAACCGGGTGAATCCATGAAGATGGGTGTCTATTTTGGGGGGTCCCATGAGAAAATAAATCTGATTTTTTCATGTTTTCCAACTTTGGGCGAATAAAAGTGATACTTTTGTTTGGAATTTCACTTTTCACTAAAAAGAAAATTTTACAGAATTATGTTAGCTTTCTATTCATAATTTTTTCAATTTTTTATATTGAGATTTCATATGTCGATTCGGAAAATGTTTGAAAGTGTGTTCTTAGAAAATGAAAGGAATACAAAATAGCTCTGTTTTGTCGCAAATGTAAAATCATTGTTAAACTTGTTTTTTGCAAAAACAAAATATGCTATGATAATCTACACATAATATACTACTGCATGACTATAAGTTTGTAACCAATGGATCTATACACTAATTATTATATTTTTTGAATTTGATCAATGGGGAAACCTTGTTGATTTTCAACATGTTTTTTGTCGCAAAACTTTTCTCTCAACTAAATATAAAACTAAAAAATCTATGAATACCCTTTTGAAGTAGAGACACCAATTAACTACACCATAGTTTTTTCAATTTATTTGGTGGTGTATTTTTAAAGATAGGGATTTTTCATTTCACCCCATTTTAAAAGAGATGAAACCAAACTCAACACATGTTAAGAAAAAAAAAATTAAAAATATCAGATCTCACCTATACACAACAAAATCTATATATTTGGAAAGTGGATTCAATGACGAAACTAATTGTATAAAGTCCGACAATTGCTTTGTAGTGTAAGAGATTTTTTTTACCTTCCGAAAATGGAGAAACCTTAAAATTGTGCGGAAACGTGAAGTTTTCAGGTTTCAGAAGGTATTCGGCCAATTAATTATTCAGTCGAATAACTAGACGTTAAAATATTTCCTCGACCGGAAAAAAAAAATGCATCGTTGTCTAAACTTATATAAATAAAACTAAGTACATTCATTATTTTCGCACATTTTAATTTTGCATATTTTTGGTCATAATATTTTTGAAGGGGTTTTCAAAGGAGTTTTTTTTGCAAAGGGAGTTTTTTTACAAGACATTTTTCTTCCTATTTCTTTCTAAGGGGTACATTCAAAGAGTTTTTTTCTAAGGCATTTTTGCAAAAGGAGTTTTTATTCCAAGGTATTTTTGCACTTCTTATTTCTTTGCAATGGATTTTTTCAAGGTATTTTTTTTCCAATGTATTTTTGCAAATATTTCTTTGCAATGGGTTTTTTCAAGGTGTTTTTTTTCCAAAATGGTGTTTTTAAAGAGTTTTTATTCCAAAGTATTTTGCACAAAGAAGTTTTTATTCCAAGTTATTTTTTCAGAAAAGTTGTATTTTTCCTTCTTACTTCTTTGAAAAGGTTTTTTCCAAAGAGTTATTTTCCCAAGATATTTTTGCAAATGAGTTTATTTCTTTGAAAGGGGTTTTTCAAAGTAGTTTTTTATTCTAAATATTTTTGCAAAAGAGGTTTTTTTTTACAAAGTATTTTTCCAAGTGGTTTTTTCAAAAAAGGTTTTTTTCCAAATGGTGCATTTACAGAGTTTTTATTCCAAAGAAGTTTTTTTTCCAGTTGTTTTACAAACAATATTTCTTTAGAAGGTGTTCTTATTCTTTTCCAATGGGTTTTTTCAAAGGTGATTTGTTGTCAAGGAGTTCTTATTTCTTTCAAAGAATGTATTTTTCAAAGGAAATTTCTTTCCAAGGGGCTTTTATTCAAAAGACTCTTACAAGATTTTGATAAGGTGAAGTAAATTTCAATTCATGTATTCATAAATTTCGTAACTATTTTTAAATCTTGATTTTTTTTTTACTATAAAGTGATGATTCTTTAATTTGTCATTTATAGATTATACAATCATGGGCATTAAGAGAAACCATCAAATAAAATATGATCGTAAACGTGATGATGATGATGATAATAGAGAAAACAAAAACTTAAATATCATGCAACAAAGCAAGCCTTGTAGAAACACGAGCGACAATTATTGAAGATATAAATACAGTTTTACATGATAATGTTGATGAAATGGAAATTGAAGTTGAAGAGACCATTGTTGAAGATCTAAATAGTGATTTACATACTAATGTCGATGAAGTCAATATTGAAGATCAAGTTCAAGATCCAAAAATTGGACGAGGTATGTATATATCATGTATTTTTCAAATTCATTTTTTTTTAATGAATTGTATTTGCGAATACATGTTAAATTAAATTTAACTTGATGTATAGGTACATTCACCATAGATGATGAAATGTTAGAAAACGTTGATTGCAACAAATATGGAAAAGAAATACCCATACATGTTGCACGATATAGTGCTAAAAAATTTTATGATGATGTTTTGAAGAATTATTCAATAACAGGGCAAGCACAAATTTTGAGATGTTTGTTAGTGACCAAGAAGTTAGAAGATGCTACGTCATTATTGGGTATTCACAAGGTGACCAAAGAGTCGAAATTGAAACATAATGTGATAGAAAATATAGCTGATGCAATAAAAAAATTTGAAAAATCCAAGAAGAAAGATATAAGTGTTGCACGTAGAGAAATTCATATAGCAATTGTTTCATCTAGTACTAAACAAAAATGTTTGACAACACAACTAGCAAAAGAAGTTGGAACCTCAAGAAAGACATTTTATAAACATAGCAATTTCAGAATGCAAATAGATGAAAATGATGAACTTGCTAGCTAGGCAATTATTTGTAGATAGCCTTACAAAGATAGAATGAGAGCAAGTGTTAAAGATATTGTACGAGAATATTGGTTGACACATGCTCGAGTTTCACCAAATTCAAGGGATGTGATACGACAAAGAGTATCACGAGGGGTATATGAAAGCAGTCCAAAACATATAATGGATATGACACATGTATAATTGTTCAATAAATTCAAGGAAGATCATCGTAGAATTAATGTGTCAATAACTACATTTGTGCAACAAAAACCATGGTATGTTAGACCTATTACTATACGTAACACATTGCACCTATGGTGTCTGTCCTAACTTTATATTGCACCTATTAAGACTTAGTAACATTCTTAAACTTCCTAACATTATTATTTCTATCAAAACTTCTTAACATTCCTATTTACATATCCAACACTGAAAATATTTTACGTCCTAACAAACTCATAGATTTTACATCCTAACATCCATTCATCCTTAACTTCCTAACATTTTAAACATTCATCCTAGCAAACTCATAGATTTTACATCCTAACTCATTCATCCTTAAAACTTCCGAACATTTTTAACATTCAACACTTTCTAACATTCATTCTTAACATTCCTTACTCCTAAATTTATATTGAACCTATAAAAAATTCATAACATTCATTCATGAACACTTCTTCACATGCTTAACATTCCAACTTTAATCTGTACCTAGATCAAAACTTCCTAACATTCATTCCTAACATTTTAAACATTCTTGACCCTGAACATTTATTCTTAACATTCCTTAATCCTTACATTAGATTACACCTATCAACACTTCCTAACATTCATTCTTAACATTCAACACTTCCTAACATTCATTCTTATCATTCCTAACTTTAGATTGTACCTATCAAAACTTCCAAATATATATTCTTAACATTCCTATAAATTTTACATTTACCTACATACATAAATTTAATAATACATACATTCATAGACATGCAAAAACTTATTCTAAACATTTATCACACCAAATATGCTAAATAATTAACAAAAACAATTAGATATGTTTAAAGCAAATACAGAATATGTAAGTTCAATGTACATGTATATAATCCTCAAAAAATGTTCGTGAACATGTGAGTTCAATGTACATATGTATAATCCAAAAATAAATCTCCTCGATCTCCAAAACAACTACAATCTATATATCAACAAAAAAGGAATAAGTCCACCATTATCCTCCATTAGCGCCTCCCCTTGGACTCAACCCAACCTATAACATGTATAAAAGCAGATTATCAATATCATAAATTATTTAAACAATTTTTTAAACTAAATTCAAAAAAATAAAATATTAAATTTATATATCAAAGAAAAATTCAATTATTAACAAAATTACATCAAATTCTCTAAATGCATGTCCACCACTATCCTCCACTAGATTCTTCCCTTTGCCTCCAAAAGATCGAAGAGACCCAAGCTGCAACATGCATAAAATCAATTTATGAATCTCATAAATTACTTTTAAACAAATATAAACTAAATCCAAAAAAAAGAAAATATTAAACTTATATCAGAGATCAATTCAAGTGTGAACAAAATTACCTCTGTGCCAATATCCGCATTCAGCAAAGAACCTATATCTCTCCCCTAAAATTTAAACTGTGTTAATAAATCAAACATAATGCAAACAAAAAAAAAGTTAAACAATTAACTTAAAACCGAAACAAAAAAATTAAAATCATTAGCTCACAAGAGATGGTAAATCATCTAATAAGTTCGTATCTAAAGAAACCTGCATGGATACGCCAAATTAACAATAAGATGCATAGTTAAATTAAAATTAAAAAAAATGATAAGATATCAAGTTCAAACATAATTATAAATTTGTAAATAATAAATATACCTCTCTAATATGCTCTACATTTTGACTAGTGGAGAGTCGAAAAGAATGTTCATTCATCATTCTAGAAACCTGCAACCAATAAACATTTACATAATGTACTTATTACTATACATCGAAAAAGACATAATATCATTCATATAATGTAACAAAAACTTCAATTCAAAATGAATAAAAGATTAAATAGATTGTTATATCATAATCAACAAACCTTTCCTAAGCTCGATGTGTCATTGGATATACCATCTAACGCTATGTCACGACAAACCTTGGCATAAGCCCTGAGATCTCCAATGCTCATCCCATCTACCTCATCATTCATTTTGTAAACAAACTTTTGACGAATAGTGGCACGAGCCCTCTCTCGAGCCAATTCCACATCTACTCCAACTAATGTTGACGATAAACCATCGCCAACAAAATCCCTTGCAGTTGTCCCAAGTTTGGATGTGGGCTCCATCTCTGATCTTAATGCCACAAGCCTGGGTGGGCGAGATATCTCGAGTGGAGGTCAAAGAGTTGTAGGGTCTCTAAGAGCACATTTTCGATCATATATTCGACCCTTTCGAACTCCATAAAATTCAGAATGAACATCAATATAGTCTAGCTCCATATTTAAAAAGAACTCCACATAAAATAATCTAGAAAAATATTGAGAAACCTGATTGTTCCATGGAAACCAGCCATAGTATGCAAGGAACCGATCGAATAGTAGATGTGCAAGATCAAGGTCCTTGAAACATTGCACTTTCAACATTTCTCGCTTTAGACCTTCTTTGAAGTTAAACATTGATTTGGCCTATTCTTTTGTCACTCTCTCCTTCACAACAACCCACTTGTCTGGACCCATCAATTGTTCCCTTCGTCTTCACATCAAATCAACAAAACCATTTGTAGTTGGTCCGAGATTCTCATATGCCTCAATGAATTTTTGCAATGATCCCAAAACAATCTCCAAACTTTGTTTACTCTCTAGAGGGAGATCCATAGTAGATAAATATTTTTCCAACTTGTCGTAGTGGGATCTACAACTTTCAAGAGTCATTTGATGATCAATACTTTCCCATGGAAGATCCTTAGGTAAATCAAATGGATACATTGTAATGGGTGTACAACGCTCAATTAGTTCAACATATTGCATCCTGGCTCGACCATCATCATCATGTGTAGAATGACGAGCCTCTTGGGAACCTTGCTCTGCACCCACATCCATCTCCCTTACTCGCTCTTCCTCCCTCTCTGTAGAATTATGAGCATCTTCTGAACCATGATGTGCTTCAAATAAAAACAAAGTTCGGTGTAAACATGTACACAAAAAATCAATTTGTACATGTATTAAAAGATTGATGTTCATACCAACAGAAGGTCTAGATCGACGTTCTCCCACAGAAGATAAAGGGGAATCATTTGTACTCCTATCACCTCGTCGATGATCAAATGAATGTGAACTATAAAATAAACTTGAATCTCGAGGGGAATTCGACAACCTCCAATTATCTTTTGAAACACCAACTCCAGAAGAATGTGAATACCTCCTATGCTTTCGCCTCGAAGACTCATCTATTTCCATTTGATATAATATCTACACTTAAACAAATATCAACTCATTACATATTCAAATTCTACATCTTAATTCTACAAATTCTAAGACCTAGCTGCTAAAGAGACTAATTTATTTAATAAGGACCTAGATATACCTAATATCATCTAATAGTTCTTAAAATGAGTATAGCTAATATTGTTGGATGTATGAGGAATTAATGTTCCAATCTTCTCAATGTTTTTGATGTTTAAATTGAATGGAACCAGTATAGTTAAATACTAAGTGAAGGTTACATTTCTTTATGTCAAAGAACGAGTTCATTATTCCATAGAATCATAAAAAATTGAGGATTCATGGTATTTTGTTTCGCAAGTTTGATATGTTTCCCAAATTTTCCATGTTGCACAATGGTCTTGAGTTTCAACCTGATAGCGATGATGATTCATGGTATTATGTTCCCTGAGTTTGCCATGTTGCAACCAAAGAAAAACATAATCCCAAGAATGGTCACCTTTACAGGGCTAAAACTCAAGACCATTGTTTTCTATCAATTAGATTCTCAATTCAAAATGCACAATCATAAGGCATGGAATTCTCAAAAGAGTGTCAACTTAGAGTGAACTCAATACTAGGTGTACGACTATTAATGTGGAAAAATTATTAGTGAGTCTCATGTTTCCATATATCTGTGGCATGAACTCAATACTAGGTGGACTAATATCATTGCATCACTATTAATGTGGAAAAATTATTAATGAGTCTTATGTTTCCATATATCTGTGGCATAATACTGTAATATTTTGATATCAATACCTCCTAACAAGGATTCCCTAAATACATAAGAATAATGTGTACACATGATGTTCATAAAACATGTTGTTTGGTGCATAATACAATTGACTTTGTTGTTTTGGAAGGCCAAGGTTTTTTACAATTTTTCTATGTACTACCTTTAGTTCTTTCTTATCACATCTAAAGTAAAGTTCAGACTTGTTTGTAGTTATGCATGAGCATGGTTTATCATATTTAACTAATATATTGATCTATGAACTCTGTCCACATGGACAGAGTTCATGAACTCTGTCCATGTGGACATAATTCAACCAAAAAGGGAAACCTATACATAAACCAAAAATACCATTTGGAAATAGAATTTCAAAACTACTTTTATTTTTCCTTCTTATCACATAAGCAAAATCAATAGTTTAACAAGTTTAACCAACTCAATACTATTTATATTTCTCTTTTTGGTCATATAAGAAAAATTAATAGTTAAATAAGTTTAGCTCAATAATTTTTACTAGCTCAAAGGTATTTATATTGAAATAAGTTTTAGCATACGATTTGGATCTAAAGGTTCATGAACTATGTCCACGTGGACAGAGTTCATGAACTCAAGTACAATACCCACTAAGTTTGATTATAAATTTTTTAGTTACACGTTAATTCAGTAATAGATAAATTACATACACATGATATCATTTTGGCATACCTGTTTTTCTTGTTTTACTGCTGAAGACCAACCCCAAACCAAACTCGAGCGAATGAAGCAGAACGACCCGAGCACTGAAAAAAAAAAAATGGCACTTGCAACAAAACAAAGCAAGATTAATATAAAATTTAACAAAAAGAAAAAATAAAAATAAAAAACTGCAATAATATTACCTGCGCAGTCAACCCCGTGACAAACATCCCACAACAATTCCAATTCGAAAATACTCCAACGACCACTCAACAAACGAACAATCCACCAACGAACACGCCACCGAATGATGAACACTCCAACAAATTCCGAACACTCTACCAACGAACAGACGCAGCGACGAACAGACACAGCGACAAACAGACACAGCAACGTGTCGAAGTCCACTTGAAAATGAACAGACGCAACAAGGTGGCGAAGAAGGGAGTCGAAAGGAGGGGGAGATGAGAGGGTTGGCATACCCCTAACATAAGCGAACAGGGTGCCAAATAGGGTTGGTGAATAGTGTGGCGAATGGGTGGCGAACAACATGGCAAAAGGGTTAGCGAACAGTGTGGTGAAAGGGTGGCGAAAGGGTGGTGTGGACAGGTCCAGCAAGGCAAACATGGTAAGGTGGATGGAGCAGAGGTGAAATGGGTGGCATGGGTGGGTCCAACTGTGGGTATCACAGCGGGGTCCAAGAACTCCTATAGAAAAAATGACAAAGAAAGGCCGCAACCGAGATTTTATATAGAACCATTGTTCAGTTGAATAAATAAGAAAATGCTGTGTATTTTCCCCGTCCAGCTATACCTCGTACACAAATGGAGGTCTCTGTTATTTCTAACGGTGAACCGTTAAACATTATTCGGCTGAATAACCTATCACCGTTAAACATTATTCAGCTGAATAACCTATCACTTATTCGACAGATTAAACAAATTTATTCAGCTAAATAAATTTTTTTATTCGGCCGAATAATGTCCACTATGTCTCTTTCACACCTGATTCTCACAGAAGTGTTACCCAGCTTCATGTTGTCACCCAACCAAGGATCTGACATACCATGGATAGTGTAGGATGATCTTGTCCTGAGAATACTTATAGATTGAACATCGACTATGCACTTGGAAGATCATCTTCTGGGGGAATTAACATCCAAATGAATTCCTTCCTACTTTATGATGAAAACTCTCTGATCTTTGCAACCATGACCTCCTCATTGAACTGGAGGCTGGAATTTCCCTCTTCAGTGTCTATCATTTCCATGAGGAGATCATTTTTAATTAGGAATACAACTCATCCAAGTCGAGATATAATTTCTTTCTTATCGGGGGCATATATTTTTGCACACCACTGCACTAGTGCTGGAGAATCTCAAGTTTGTGGAAAATCCCTTTTTCTAATCCAGAGCCCCAGAGGTTGAATGCATTGTTTTCGTTCTTATCCTGGTCTTTGGATTCTATGAATAATTGATGCAAATTAGGGATTGACAATATGGGGTCATGGATGTCAAAATGATCATCTCCTAAGTGTTCCTCTTTGTTAAGCATAGAACTTGTAGAGGGAACTTTTTCAGTGTTAGTGGCATAATCCATGGAAGAGATTGCGAAATGAACGTACAGATGATTAAATCTCTAGATAGGATAAGAATTAGTTGGTGTGGTAATGAAAAGCAAAGGAGATCATGGAAGAAGAAGAATGAATGATCAAATAATTCAAATAATGCATACATATAGCAGGATTTTGAAAATGATGGACTTAAATGAATTGGCCACATGGAACCATCAAATTGGTCCTTTAAGCGACGGACGTGGGATATTTTAATGCATGGGGACCGTTGCCTTCGAAACGGAGGCAGTAATATCCATTGGGTAAATCCCAGTCGGTCCATCATGAAAACAACATAATCAAAAGGAGGTTTGATGGCTTTAAAAGGGAGGTATTAAATAACTTATTTTTGGGCCTTGAATGAGACTAGGGCTACCATGTGGAATGGGCAATTTTTGTTCAGGATCATGACAACTTCTTTAAATGTCGAGCAATTATGGGGACCTGAAATCATTACAATTGTAGATATCATCATCTCAATATTTGTGCATGTCTTGAGGGTTTATCATAGACACATGGCCCACTTGATCTCACGGGAACTAGTCATGAGGTGACAGCCACCTATCTTTTCATGACAGCTCAAAATAGTGGTTTCAAGGCCACATCAAGGTGGTTTTCTGAGACATCTTTTGAGGCCCTGAATCCAGATTATGTTTGTGCATGTCCAAGTGGTTCAGGATTCGGGATCATTTGCCATAATTATTGATTGAGCATATCGGGAATCATGAAAGGATATGAACCGTTGATATGTAATAAACACATATTTTAATATCTTGTAACTTAGGTAATCTTTGCATCGTATGACGAGGTGCTTCATCATTACATCAATGTACCTCATGGTATGTTAGGCTATGCCACTTCATCATTAATTTCTCATGGCGGTTTTAGGGTTCCTCATAAGTGGTTTTGATAGAATGCTTTTCGGATCCTGAACGAGCCTGGGGATGCCACATGGATATATGGTTTATCATTCAAGGATCAAACTATCCACTTAAAATTCGTGCACTTATAGGCCCTGAAAATATCTCCACAGCCGATTTGATATTTGATCCATCAAAGTCTGGATATTGTTTGATGTTAGGATTGAAAAATTTGCGATCACTTCCTCGGTAAAAAATCAGTCATTTTCCTTTGGATTTAAGCTCAAATCCCCAAGATACGAACATGCCAACATAACCTGTGATCAATTACATTGCCTTTTTTCAGCTACAAAAATACTGGCACTAACATTGACTTTAGCGGGGACAACATTTTTCTCTAGAAGAGGTTGAGAACTGTATACTAGTTCCTTTAATTCCATTGAGCTATGGAGTCATGTCAAACCTTTTATTTCATAAACTCAGAAAACAAATTAATTTTGAAGAAAAATGTAAACACAACTTCTAGATAAATATTTGAAAGAAAATGAAAAGTAAATTACATAGTAATAAAACAATTCTTAGTTGTAAAGATAGAGATCAATACTAAAAGAAGCGCTTTAGAAACCTTCCATTGACAGTATTTCTGAATATCTCACCATGCAGTTGTGAGAGTTCATAGGTATTATTGTCTTCGACTATGACTACTTTGAATGGGCCGACCCAGAGATTATCGAATTTTCCATGTTTGGATTTTCTTCTCTTCTAGCATCCCACTGTAGAACCAGATCTCCGGGATGAAATTCTTTGGCTATTTCTCTTTTGTCAAAGGTTTCTTTCATATTTGCTTGATGTATCTTGGTCGTGTCATCCAGTTGTTCTCGAACTTATTGTATCTCAATTAGTTGATGAATTCTTCTTTCCATGTCGTTAGGCTCATCATGCTCTGGTTGTAATAAATTCATTAATGGAAGACCCGGGTGAGTAGGAAGGACTTCCTCTTTACCATAGACGATTTGGAAAGGAGAAGTGATGATCACTCTTTTAACACTGATTCTATCTTCCCATAATGCAAATTTTAGTTGAGAGTCCCATTATTTTTTGTTGAGATCCAACACTTTCTTAATGGTAATCATTGAAATTTTATTAGAGTATTTTTTCAAGCCATTTCCTTGAGGATAATAGGTTGTTGAATGGATCAATTCAATGTTGTAATGTTGATAGAAACTCATCATTTTAGCCAATTTAAAATCTTTGGCATTAACTGTAATTATCCTTCTAGGGAAGCTGAATCTTGCTAGAATATTTTCTTGCAGAAATTTATTGATCATGGTATCATTAACATTTCTTGTTGGTATTGCTTCTACTTATTTGGTGAAATAGTTAGTGGAAGCAAGAATACACTTGTCTTCACCACTGGAATGTAGATTTATCTCTCCTATTAAATCTAGGCCCCAATGTTGGAAAGGTGCTTCAAATTTGATTGGTTTGAGAGGAAGTGGTTTGATCTTTTGCTTTCCTGCAAACATTCGACATTCGGTATAGGATTTAACAATTCTGTTAGCATCAGAAAACAAATTTTTCCAATGGTAATCTTTTCGGAGGACTGTATAAGCGGTGTATCTCCATGCATGATGTCCTGTGCATACACCTTTATGAAATTCTTCTATTATACCTTCAGTTTCCTCTTCTATTACATAGTTCAATAGAAATCCAAGAGGATCTTTCCAAAACAAGTATCCATCTAGAATGAAATACTTTACATATTTGAGTCTAAAAGACCTCATTTTAGCTTTGTCATCATGGGGCCAACTTAAATGTTGAAGATCATAGACAATATATTTATACCATTTAGAATAAGTGAATTTTTCAAAAATATTAAGACGGATATTTTGTTGATTACCTTCTTCTTCCTAGTTAAGTAGTTGGTCTACCAAATTTATCTCTAGAGCTTGATAGTTTGATTCAACTAGAAGTTTGGCTAGTCCTTGACCCTTTACAAGATTGGTGGTTCTAATTTCCATGTCATACTCTAGGATTTTTGAAAGCAATTTTTCTCTTTTGCAGTCACTTTCTGGTTGACAGAGGATATCCTTGATGGTACTCACTGGGATGTAAGAAATGATATTGGAATGAAATATGTAACTTCTGAATGACTTAAGATATTTTAGCAAGGCGTACGCCTATTTTTCCATAGTATTATATTTCAACTCAATGTCTCTCACTGATTTGCTGAAAAAGGAAATGGGTTGTTCTTCTCTAGCATCGCTCTTCTGCAAGAGGACACCAACAATGGTGACCTCAGAGGAAAATGAAAATATGAGGAATTCTTTGGTATAATCAAGACTAATCAAAATAGACGCTTCCCCTAAAGAAGCCTTGAATTTCTTAGAGTATTTTTTGGCATCAGTGGTCCATTTAATCTCAACATCTTTATTCAGCATGTCTATTATTGTTTTCATCATTTCTACAAAATTTGGGATGAACTTCCTAAGAAAATTTATATTCCAATAAAGGATTGAACTTCTTTCTTGTTTCTGGGGAGTTCTATTAATTTTATGATGGCCACTCTATCGGGATATATTTAACTCAATTTTTTGAGATAATGTGCCCCAACTATTTTCCCTTTGTCATAGCAAAGAAATATTTTTTAGGGTTTAAATATAAACCAAACTTTCTGCATTTTTTGAAAGTTTTCTTCAAATGTTGAAGATGATCCTCGTCTAATTTTGAGAATAATGTCATATCATCTAGGAATATAACAATAAATTTGTCCTTTTCACCTATGAATTCTATATTCATGGCTCTTTGGGATGTGGCCCCAACGTTGATGGGACCGGAGGGAATCCCGCCATACATAAACGTTCCCCATGGTATGGTAAAAGATGTTTTTTCTCTATCATCTAGATGCATGGCAATCTGATTATAGGCTGAAAATCTGTCCATCATGGACACTCTGGTGGTCCCCACCACTTTCTGAAGAATATGATCCATTTTTGGAAAAGGATAATTGTCCTTTAGGGAACACTTGTTGAGATTTATAAAATCTACACATAAATATATTTCTCCATTCTTTTTTCTTACTGGCACTAGATTAGCTACCCATTTTGAGTATTTGAGTGGAATGATGATTTTTGCATTGAGTAACTTCCTTCTTTTTCAATTATAGGGAGTAGAATAGGATTTACTTATCTCAACTTATTCTTTATAGGTTTAGCATATGGATTTAAAGGGATCCAATGTTGTATGATAGAGGTGTCATAAGTTTTCAAATATTCATATTTCCGGGAAAAAACATCCATATAGTCTTTGAAAAGATTGAAGTACCTCTGCTTCCGCTCCATTTTCATAGATGCTGGAAGCTTGATGAATTTTATTTCTTCTAAGTTACCAAGATTAATTTCTTGTACATCTTAAGTACTGGTTTGAACTGTTGGCTTAACATGGATCTCATTTTTATCAAAGAGTTCTTTGAGAGGAACCAAACCTTTGGGATTATAGTTGTTTTTTAGTTGGATAATTTTGTGGCCAACAACGTGTTGCATTAATTCATGGGTTATGATCTCTTATGTCTGAATAATGATCTCCATTTCAAATTCTTCATCAAAATCTACATTAGTAGCTAAAAATTCGTCCATTACCTGAAGGAATCATTTGATCTTCTAATCATCCTCAAAGACTTTCCAATGCTTGATATTGTCGGGGATAGAAGGGAGATACCGCATCTCCATTTCATACTTAATCTTTGGTTTCTTGGGAGATTTGAATGTACTAGATACTAGAGCTAATGAATCATCCTATTGGTTGCGCTCCCTTGGGCCAAAAGTTATATTAAAGGCATAAAAGTAGTTTTCAATGACACCCTGGACGAGATTACTATATGCTCTAAACCATTGGTGCTTAGTTTGATAAATACCTTTGATTTGTTTTATTGCCAATTATGAGTCTCCAAAGACTGCAAGTTTATTAATTTTGAGGTCTTTAGCAGCTTGGAGGCCTAAGATAAGGGCCTCATACTCATCAACATTGTTGGTGGTATCAAATTCTATTTTTTAGGATAGCATAGTCTCTTCTCCTGGCGGTGAGGAAAACAATGCACCAAATCCAAATTCATCTTTCACTAAGGCATCGTCAAAATATAGTTTCCATACTCGACTCTTGTGGTCTTCATCAGTAGATTTAGTCACTCGAGGTTCTGCAATTTCCTCCTCAAGGGATTCATCGACAGATAGCATAGAGAAACCCATATCCTCGTTAGTAGCATATATAGGATAGTTAATATGACTATCCCGATCACTTATCACATAAGAGAACATAGCTTCTCTATATAGACTTCTAGTTTCACTTGCAAATACAGGTAATGTAGCATATTCCATATCCATCTGCATGATACCTCCCAATTTTTTAGCCGATATTATTGATAGAAGCATACCATATTTTGTTGGTACATCAGCTACTACCAAATCCATCATTATACTTTTGGCTAGTAATTGGGCAAGAGTTACTACCAAATCATTTATCATACCTAAACACTTCGCCTTTCTAGATTAAAAAATACAAAGATCATGATACGGCCTTGTGATCTCTAGTCCTGGATGTTCCATAATAAATTTTGGCATTAAGTTGTGTGAAGCACCAGATTCTAACATACAATTGTGGAGTAATTTATCATGAACATTAAGAGTGACATAAAAAGGATCAGTAGGTTCTTATTTTTCATCAATGTGGGGGGTGCATTGAACAATTGGGGATTCATCATTCAAATTTATGGTATCTTGTTGATCAATGAATTCACTTATATGTAGAATCTTATTAATTTTATTTTGGTACATAGGATTCTTTATGAGTTTAGACAATGGGACTGTTATCTTGAGTTTTCTCAATTCATGTTTCATATTGAAAGTTATACTGCTTTTCTCGCACTCCTTAGGATCTTGCTCTACATTTTTAAGTGGGGTGGCACTTGGTTCTATTTTTCCAAATGAAACTGAGACTTTAGTGGCTTTGTCCTTTGACGGGTCTATGTTCTTGATGATGGGATAGGTTTGGGGGGTTTGATCCTGAACCTACTTTGTGGGGGATACTTTAGGACATGTTTCAACTTGTTGATTGACAGACTTTGGAATAGGCCTGAGATCATACTTCTTTTGAAACTCATCCCATAGAGTATCTGATAATAGTCGATATTTAGATGATGTTGGGTCATTCTCTTGAAGTCTCTTTTGATATTTATCAGTTTGGTTATATGAAAGTGAGTTTTCATAATCATATCTAGTGATATGCATGAGATAGGACTCTTCTTGCATCCAATTCAGTTGTTCTTTGGCTTCCTCATAAATTGCTTCTTCAGGTATTTCGATCAGATTATTATCGCTTTCCTTGACTGGAGGTCTTAATGGTTTCTCATCATTCCTTTTCTCTTGATAGGTCATATGAGGATAATAAGGCCTTCTAAACTGAGTGGGAGGATGAGCAGAGGACTGCCTGTTCGAACTACTATTTTCCAATTCCATTCTATTAACATTGTTTGACATGTTCTTAATAATGTGATACATTTCCTCTATCTTTGCTTCTTGAGAGTCTTTAGCTCTAGAGGAACTACTATCTTCTTTAGCTTTCCCTTTATTTTTTTTCTCAACATCGTTAGCCAGTTTTATTTTACCCCCAACTCTCATATTTCCCTCTGTGTCTATAGCATTATCTTGCATTATACTAAGGGAGATGCATCTTCTTTCCCTTAACATGATAGAAAAATCAGAGGGAAAGGCACATGTATATGTATCCTGTGCCACTGCTTCAGTAGGTCGGATATCCTTGGTAATTTTGTAATACATTTTATTGAAACTTGTAGTAAATTCCACAACATTTTCAGAGCGATTAGTTTTTAGCAAAGAAAATTATGTCAGATAATACAGGTTATCACGCTTGACTCCCCACTTCATGATAAAGGTGTTCTTCAAATTTTCCATAGTTCCTATTGAAGCATTGGGAAATGATCTGAACCATTTTCGAGCCTTGAACTCTAGTTATTTAGATAAGACTCTCTTGTATACATCATTGTGGTCAATAAAAATGTTATCAATGAAGTCTTGCAAATGATCCACGTGATCTTTTGTATATGTACCCTTATTGCCATCATATTTAGTTAGTAACTTCATATAGTGGTGGGCATATCATTGAAGGGTGTAAGTAACTGCAGAGGTCCATGTTGACTATCCACCCATTGAGGTGTTCTGGGTGGTGGTGATGGCCCTCCACCACCTCCTCCTCCTCCTCTTGACATGAGATGTTTAGCAATTAACTTTTTAGATTTAGGAGTAATAAAGGATTTGGGTGGAATATTCTTCTGAGTAGAGGATTCTCCACTTTTGGTGGAAATTATTGGGGTATCAAGTAAACCGAACAGAGTACTGCGATTTTGGAAAGGAGACTCTCGTCTAGGGGTTTCAAAAATAAACTCAGACTCAAAGAACTGTGGGCCAAACAATGGAGGAGAGAAAATTCATCGGTGATGGCTAGGTGAAGTTGATTGATGTTTTCCATGTCTATATCTCTAGGACATAGGATCTTTTAGAGACACAAATTATTCTTGACTAGGGTTCTGACGAGTATGTCTACATCTGGATGCCAGGATTTCCTTTGTTGATTCTCCAAGTGGATTTCACAGCCTGCAACCCGATTTCGTCCACTATGAAATCTAGGGCATAGGATTGTCATTATATCCGGGGAATATTATTCTTCTTGCTACGTTCCTCGGAAATGGCCCAAAAAATATGTTATTCCTAGAGACATTCTAAGGTTGTATTTTAGAACTGTTCCAGCGAATCAATAATCTTGCTTGTTTTAATTTATCTTCAAGACACCACTTAATCCAAAATTAAATCATCTATTTTAATTACAGATACAAAGGAAATCCATAATCACAATTATATGTGGGAAGCAGTTCTGGTATGTCAACTAAACATTGGAATGAATGGAGAAATGAAATTGCATGAGTAAAGTTACAGTAAAGTAAATCTTTATCTCATGTATAGAAAAAATGTATCGAGCATTGAATTCAATAGTTACAATAGAATAATAACAAATAAACCCAATCCTTATAGGAATAATACAATCAATGTTCAATTGATGTATTATGAATACTTTACAACACACATTAAAAGATACCCACAACCATATTTGAATCAAATATCAGTGGGAGATCAAACCATAGGGGTATAAATTAAATTTTCCAATTACAGAAAGTTGAAAGAGATGAAAATACAAAGAAGGAAATACTAACTGGACATAACCAGAGCTTATAATCCACACAAATCCATGATAGATATTAAATGGACTTTTCTCATTCCTTGATTAGAACAAAATCATCATAAATTATACTTCTTACAAAAAGAGTTGACCTCTTCTATTACTTGTTTTGATCTGTTTATAGCCTCTTAGTATCTTACAAGATTTACAACAAAATTCTATTATGAAATAACAGTCTTTAGCTTTTTTCAACTATTGTAATCAAAATATTGTTACAAAAATGCCTTTCTGGAAAACTTATGTTGCCTCACTAGAGGTGGAGACTGAAGTCCTCCTTATTTCACAGGGGTTTCACTCAATAAACCGCTATCATAGCACGTTCGTTCGTGGCATATGAAAAAATACCCAAATTTCACTAAATATTGGAAAATACCTTCCAAAATTGTTTTCTTATAACCCCCTCCCAATATGCCTTCCCAATTTTAAAAAACCCTATTTTCACTAGATATTGTATATATCAATTTTTTCATTAACATTTTTTATACCCATTTATATTTCTACCTAGTATATTGATATGATACCCCTCTTATGACCCCACATGCATTCTACAATGCACCTTGATTCTTTCGATGTATATTGTGGATGCACATTACTTCACCCACAATGCAATTACTCAACCACATATCATTATGATTTGCAACATCTAATGGTATAATGAAGATATAGGAGATTACTTCTCTTATGTCACTAGAGCCAATGCATATAGTACAACATTTAGATTGCATGTTGCAGTTCCCCAATCGTTGATTAAACCTGTTGTGGGATAGGTATCCAAGCCCCCAGGGCTTGTAACAAGCTCTAAGAGGATGACTAAACCTCCCAAGGCCTATAATAGGAATAAGTGGTTGGGTATTCAAGCCCCCAAGGCCTTTCGAGGGCCTATAACAGGCCCTGGAGGCTTAGAACCTCCTAAGGCTATTGGTAACAAATGGCTGAGTGCTATTGGTAACAATTGGTTGTCGATGACCACTGTCTCTCCACTATGATCAACTGGAAACCCACTTCATCACGAAACCCCTAGCCTCAAGCATGCCTCAAGACGCGATTTCCCTGCATACTGGTAAGCCCGAGCCTTGCCTCAACCCGATTTCTCATCCGGTCATGATCCTGCCATCTCCATTTGGCGAATATTTCTCGGCCCACCCATATAAAAAAGACCCCAAAGTATTTTTGTATTGTTACATTAAATAAAAAAAAACCTTTTCCCCTTAATATATAAGCAATATAATTTTTAGGTTTTCATGAATATTTAATACCGTAATATGAATGAACGTGATATTATAATTGTTAACACCCAAAAAGTGCTCACCATCTCATCTCCCTCATTACATGACTCATTTGTCCATATTTCCTACCATATTTGCCTCCAAAACCTTAAAAAACAATTAAAAAAGGCTCCAAAAGGACAAAACCCCCTTTTTCCCCCAAAATAATTTAAATTTCCTCCAAAAATAGAAAAAACCCTCTAAAAAGGGAATAAAAAATATAAAAAAGAGGAAAAAGAGGGAAAAAATAAGCAAAAACCCTATACAATTGACCTAAACCATATGGTTCCAAAAACAATGGGTCAACAATCCACTGCTAAAAACCTATAAATAGGTAATGGAGCATATCCATAATCTTCCATATCCTCACTCTGCCAAAATCACTCTTGAAACCCTAGCTTACCATTTGAGCTAGTTTTTCCCATTTGAGTGCCCCTTCGGACCATTATTCAAACACCTTGGAGAAGGAGAGGGAACCCATTGGAGCACGGAAGCAGCCCTCCTAGACTACTGCAAGAGCTCCACCAACCTCAACACTTGAGGTAAATTTAATACAAAAGAAAAATATTTATCATATTGTCATGTCTTTTTATTTCTGTTAATGCTCGTGCTAAGTTAAATTTCATACTGTTTTACTGCTTTAATTTACTGTTTATTGAACTGCTACTAAGGAGGCCCTTCTCCTTAGTAGGTTCCCATTTTCCCAAGCTAGGGTGAAAACCATAACTATAGTTTTGGCGACTCCCACTAGTGTTCCTTTGAATTTCTAGTTAAGAAAAAAAAAATTTAAAAGTTTTATTTTCTGCAAGTATTTTTCTATTTTCCCCTTTCATCTGTCCTTTTCGGCAGTTGGGTTTGCTACCAAAAATCGCATATTTTTTCCTCATAGCTACGATCCGATCACGGATTTCAGCTTGTTTCTTGCAATCTCCCCGTGGCTTTCAACCTATTTCCTGTGATCTCCCGTGGCTTTCATCCTATTTCCTGCGATCTCTCCACAGCTTTCAGCCTGTTTCCTACGATCTTCCCACAGCTTTCAGCCTGTTTCCTGCAATCTCCCCATGGATTTCATCCTATTTCCTATGATCTCCCCGCGACTTTCAGCCTATTTCCTACAATCTCCCCATGGATTTCAACTTGTTTCCTACGATCTCCCTGTGTCTTTCAGCCTGTTTCCTGCGATCTCCCTATGGCTTTCCGCCTGTTTCCTGCGATCTCCCCGCGGCTTTCAGCATGTTTCCTACAATCTCCTCACATATTTCAGCCTATTTTCTATGATCTCCCCGTGACTTTCAACCTGTTTCCTGCGTTCCGGCCGCGTATTTTTGTCACAGACTCGCAATCTATTTTCTGCACTTTTTTACCCTGTTTGAACCCAGAACTTTGTTGCAATATTTTATGCACCTGCACAACCACCTATTCTATCTGTAGCCATACTTACCTACAACATTTTTCTTTCATTTGCTTTCTGTTCCATTTATAGAGTTTTTTAAGTTTAAGCATTTAAATTGAAAAAGGAAAATTTTGCATTACAAGTTTAATTTCTGCATTATTATTATTAGTTAGAAAGTTGCCCACCCCATGGCACTTTTGATTGGGTTCATTACCTCACACGCACACACTCTATCGCCTAATTCAAGTGAGCCTTAAAACACTACTTAACACAACCAACATTCTAACCCCACTTGGGGAACACATCAGAATATTGTAGTTAGGTAGGAGAGGGGGGATAGGCATCCAAATAACACCCCTCAGTCACTTACACTTGAGACATAGTTGTTGTCCATTAGGGAACCAAAATCCCCTATTATTTTTTGTCACGATCATAATCAATTTATCAGAGGGCCTCTCCCTTAGGAGGGTTGAAGTAGCCAGACTGGTTCCGGAGGCCTGAGTGGAACACCGCAATCCATTCAGTAATCGAAGGCTACCTACTCGTTGGTATGCATGTGGTGATTCCTTTTAGGCCCACACGGTAATAGGACCGGAGCTACATATTAACCTTTCTGGACGTGTCATGAATGGGGTATCTTAGTTGCCTCTCTTCTAGGATTGTCTTACCCAGTGTCCCTCCCGGTAGGGGGATATCTTTAGCCACTTGGCTCTACTATCCATATTGTCTAACTTGGATTTCATCACCTTGCAGAGGATATGTCTGGTTCAGTCATAATACTATTTAGCTAGGTGTTTGCATGCTCCATTACCTCCCTTTGGTCTAGCGAGTCCACTATTTTTATTTTTTAGGAAACCTCCTGCTTGTTGGTATTTTGACCATTGTGGTTGACGCTCCGCTTATTGTAGCATAGTTGTTACAGTGAGTGTTTTGAACCGGTTGTTGGCTTGAGTGCCGTATTTTTTGCGCTCTCCTTCTACACACTCGGTTGCATTATGGTTTTTGAGCTGGTTTTCACTCGACACAACCCCCAGATACTTGACACCATCTATCACCATTGAGTCCTCGAGACATTCTCGGCGCCTCCGGGGCGAGCCTCCATAGCATGGTTCACTTGACATCACCCGTCATAGACATAGAGCTTCATCACTTGAAACCACTGGTCATAGACCTAGAGCTTCATCACTCGACTACATTCATTGGTGCCATAGAGCTCTGTCCCCTGATCCGGATGCCCCTTATTTCACATCTGATTCTGAGGTAGAGTTGGAAAACCCCACTTATACTGCACCAACTAGCCCCATGGCTAGCATGAATTCCAACCCTTTCTTTGTAGGAACCATTGGTGGAGCGTCCACCACCACCCTAGCTACCACACCCGCATTAGGTATTCCCACGATGGGGCACACACCCACAATTCTGGTCACTATGCCAATTCCAATGGCTAGCATACCCAACCCCGCCCCACTAGTGACTCACACTATACTAGGCAGTGCAAGACCCTCACATACCACCTTTATTCCTCCGCCTTGGGGCAACACCCCCAACCTGAATCCATCTCTCACACTTGGGGGCAGCGGTCCCACCATGGCCACCCCCACCAACATGTCACATCCTTCTATTAGTTTGCCATTCATGGCTAGTCTCAACCTTCCTGACCTGCCCAGACTGACTAATGATCCCATCAGACACGATCCTGCGTGGCCTCACATGCCCACCAAGCTCCCATCAGACATCCCTAAGTTTGAGGGAAAGGCAGGTGAAGACCCCCATAACCATATTATGTCCTTCCATCTATGGTGTTCCTCCAACTCCATAGTGGATGACTCTATTCGACTCCGTCTGTTACAACGCACCCTCACTGTCTCTGTAGCCAAGTGGTACATCAAATAGCCCCATGGGACCCATGCCACATTTACTTCCCTTGCCTCGACCTTCCTGTAGTTATTTCAATTACCTGTCTGCTATGATGTGAGAGTTGAGATCCTACTATATTGCAGATAGAATACGACCAACCATATCACTAACCATATTCATGAGTGGCGTCGATGCCGAAGCCTATGCAAAATGAAGTTAGATGACCGTATCTTCTTAGATTAGTTTCTAAAATCTCTCCTTCCTATCATTGCCAAGGATGTGGCATCCAAACGACCCTAGTCCGTGGAAGAGGCCATCCTAAAAGCCCAACAATTTGACCTTATTTATGCCCAGTCTGGTTACCTTTATACCATCATACTTGACACCCCCCACTGCGATTCCTCTCGAAATGATGCATCGGGGGCATCCCATGCCGCAGATGTCATCATTGGCTGTATTGCCTCGCATAACCAACCCTTTTCCATAGCACGTCCTAACCATGGCCCCGACCTTTCATGGGCTACATACCATTCTAGAGCAACCAATTCGTATGCTCCCATGGCACATAACCACCATTCCCACTGACCCTCATGTCCACTTCAGTGATTTGGCCATGCCTCCCCTGCTTACACCCCCCGGGTTGCACCTCAGCCATATTACCACCCACAGGTCACACAAGCTCCTGTATCCTCTCAAGCCCCCTTGCTTATTATCTGCCACAGGAAGCACCTACGAAAAACCCACAACCCGTCACACAGACGTATCAACAACCCCCACAAGGTTCAGCACCTACACCACCTCCACCTTGTTAAGTCAGTAAATTTTTCCCCATTTTTTATTTATTTTCTCCAGTTTTGGTTTGTTTTGAATCTACTTCAGTTAAATTTTTGATTTTAAGTTTCATTTTTAGACATCTTAGAAACTTCATGGGTGATTGAATAAGTTTGGAGCCCAGTCTTTTAAGATTTTATTTAATTTTGGTGATTTTTTATATTGTAAAGGGGGTCAATGAGAGTCATATTTTCAAAAGTAGAATCATTAATGTCTTAGAGAACAGTTAAATTTATTTCTTAAGCTAAATAACTTCCAGAACCACCGACAAATTAGCAAAAAGTTAAAAAACTGCTAAATTTTGGCCTAAAAGTTATTCTTGTAGCACTATACAAAAGTTTAACAAAGGGCGCGCTACAGGAATATCGTGGCCTGTGGTTTTTTCAATTTTTGAACTGATTTCAATCATGATGCAGAATGGGAGTGTCTAATCGCCTTGTGTGAGTGTTTTAACACGTGTTTGCAGCAGTTTGAGCATGATTTTTGTTGGTTGCTAGTCACGAAGTAAAATAAGCTCATCATTGCATGGTATGCGGGATCAGTTGCACAGAAACCAGCAAATCCCGGTTTAGCTGTCAAATTTCTCTTGTTACACACATCATTGCAGGAGAGTAGTGTTTGTGAAGGAGAACTCACTGCTAAACGGTGGATTGTGTTGCTGTGGAGAAGAGACAGGTGTGTTTTATCGCCAACGAAAATTAGGGCTTCCGAATTCATTCACCAGCAGTTAAAGAAACGATATGAGGACACCTAAGCTCATAAGAGGAGACCGTTGACACCTCAAAATGAAGCTATAGGCCACAACAGATGAGCAATTGACAGGTATTCCGTTATAAACCCTTATAGCTGGAAAAATTTGGGTCTTTTTCACTGCACGATTATCTGGAGAAATTGGTTTCTGAAGAGGATAGAATAGATCATAAAATAAGAAATTCACCACAGAAATAGCTATCTGAAGCCGGTATGAGGAATGTGCATGAACTGGTTTCTCTCATGACCTAATGCCATTAAACATCAAAATATACAGGAAATAGCATCGAAAAGACTCACAGATCTATCTGTAATGCTCAGTTTTTACACAGAAGGTGTTTTGTTAGTTTATGCAAGTGGTTTAAACATTGCTGAAAATTGTTATGACCTGTAAAATCATTTGCTCGGAGAACATATGAAATTTCTTATACAGACTTTGTTGTATGGTCGAGAGGAGAGAACATTGAATTGAAGGTCTGTCCAGGAGTGTGTAGCATAGTTCAAAGAAGCTCAAAGCATCAGAAAACAGCTTATAAAATATATTTTGAAACCTGAAATCAGACTATTCCTGTTTCCTGAAAAGAAGAATATGGGAAAAAGTGGCAAAAGTGGTAAGGTCAACAGGGCTGAGCCCACAGACTTAACATGGATTCAGAAGCTTCCTGACTATGCAGAACTGTTTCAGCAGGCAGGCTGGTTGAATTTTTTCAAAAAGATAGATGGTTTTGATGCTCAGGTGTCCTGCAATTTTGCTAAAGGACTTAAAAATGAGATGATTATAATGGATACTTTGAGATTCAAGCTGACTGTGGAATTAATAGCAGAAGCTACTGAGATTAGTAATGAAGGTGAGCACTGGTTTAAGAAGTCACCTTTCGAGTTTGATCCCCAAAGGTACTTGTTGCCTAATGTGACTCCTGACTGGAACAAGGGCATTCTCATTCAAAATTTCAGGAAAGAGTGGATTGAGCCCATAAGGATACTTCATAGTTATGTGAATTGTGAAGGAAGATATTCATTAGTGTTCAAATATCATCTCAGGTTCCTTCAACACATGGCAGGGGTTTCTAAAATGAATCTGCCCTTCTTTTTCTTTAAAAGCCTGCAGAAAATGTCAAGCAAGATAAAGCAACATGATGATCATACTTCTCAGTCACTTTTTCACCATGGTCTCATTAAATTGATCATCACTACAATATTGCAACATGAAGAAAGGATTTGGGACTTCTTTTTATTCTGGTCAGGTGTTCATCCTAAAAGAGAAGATCAACAACCAAAAAGATAGACTGACAAGGGGAAGGTAATGATGCAAAAGTTAGGCCACTCAGTCAAGCCTACAAGCAAACATGATATTAAAGCTAAGAAGGTGACAAAACATGTAGCAGAACAGAGACAAGATGACAGTCAGCTCCAAGTAATTCCAGAGTACACTAAAAAGCAGTTTACACTATTTGAGGACAAAAAGGAACTGCCTGAAAAGAATTTATCACCTATAGCAGATCCTCAGGATGAAAGGAATGTTGATATCAAAATAGTTCCTGTAGCTAAAGAAGAAATCCATAGTCACCCAAGAAGCCCCATCACAATCCTTTCGGATGATGAAGGATATATGTTAGAAGAAGAGCAGTCTATTCCTGAGATTGAAGTTAAAACTGAAATTAAAGAAGATCAAGTTTTAGATGGCAAAACTACAAAGCCTAAGAAGAAAATCAAAAAGCTGGAAGTGGTAGAATTGGCATCTATTCAGAACCATGGGAAGGAATTAAAGATGATGGGAGAGGTAGCTACTCTCTGGAGACCTAAAACTAGGTCGAAAAACAAACTAAGGTTAAACATGAAAAAGCTGATAAATCCAAAATTGAAGACTGATAAGGTGACTATCTCTGATGAAGAGTCCATGGAGGATGATAAATCAAAGATAGATAAACTGCAGCCAGGTAAAAAGGAGGAGATTAAGTCAGTGCAGGTAGCAGATGAAGGAAACCCAAACCCTATCATTGAAGATACTTCTGAGAAACTGTTGACAGAGGAAGCAGAAATATTTAAGAAGTTTGACATGTTTTGGAAACCTAATGAAGAGCAAGATGCTGCAATAGAGAAATTGGTTAATTCTGACAAAGAAAATTTAAAGAAGACTGTCAAACAGTATAAGCATCAAATGAATTACATGCAGGAAGTTAATGATGGTTTAATGATGGAAAATAGAAGATTAAGAGAGGATCTTCAGGATGTTCATGACAATTTTCAGGAATTAATGGTTGATGCAAAGGAAGCAGTTAGAAGGAAAAGGGCTGCTGACAGGCACTGTTCAGAACTGGAAAAGACAGTTGAAACTTTACAGCAGAAAAATGAACACCTTCAGAAAAAGATAGCTGATCTGGAGAAGAAGCATAAAAGAATGAAGAAAAGGTCCTCAAGTCCAGATGGTATATCTCTTCTTGTGGAGGCAGCGAAAGAGATATGGGGCAGTTATTAGTTAAGGGTCATTTAAGATAAACATTTTGTTTTTTTTAAAGAATTTGCTATTTTTAGCAAACTTGTAATTTTGTAAAAATGTAAATTTTACTTTACCTAATCTAGTGATTCGATGGAGAGTTAGGAGGGAAAAACCCTAACTGTTTTTGGGAAGAAAACTATTTAGAGAGGAAAGAAAAACATTGTAAGGGTTCTGATTTTGGAGAGCATTAGGAGGTCTGTTAAGCTGCTTCTACTTCCAGACTTGTTCAGTGATAAGTACTGTAAACTCTCATATGCATTTTTTGATGAAACTATGAATATATGACTCTTTACCCTGTATTTGATCTGTGTTGGCTTCATTTTGAACTTATTTAGTTTCATGAATGATAAATTCATTTCTGGTTTATGTGTAATTTCCAGTGATGCTTGTCCTTTATGTGTGAACTTCATTTACAGTCTTTTATTGGGTTATTGTGATATATATACATCTTTATTGATATATGTGTATGATTTAGTTGTTGCTTATTTACTGAATGTATTCCCTTTATGCTCTTGAAGTCAATAACATATGAAACAAAACCCTAAACCCTAGTTTGAATTGATTTTCACTTTTGAGATTGTCTTGGCTTGTTATTTTAGCCTTAGTAACAATTTCTGACACAAACATCTTTGGTGCCGTTGCCGGGGACGAAGCTGAAGCATATCTTCCCTGGGATACTCATCATTTTTCTGGTTTAAGAGGTGGACTTGAACCAGCATTTTTGAAGGCTATTTTCACCAGAAAGTTGTCACAGTGGCTTCTAACAGAATTGGAACCAGGAGCAGACCTACATCTTCATTACAGCTGGGTGTGACAGACCCTGAAAAGATCATAAAAACAGCAAGAAAGCTCAGCAGGTCTCAATCTTTACCAGCCTCTTGTGACTCTCACCAGTTGGGTGAACCATTAGACCCAGCTGAAACTTCACCTTATGTAAAACCTATCATCCCTGATAGCACTTTCCAGGTTTTCACTAATCCTCGAAGATTTTTGAAAGCTAAAACCTCTTCTCCTGATAAAATACCCATCTTTCAGTTGAAAGTAGGAAGGAATCCTTTTCAAAAAGGTTCTAGTCAAATTTCTTCTTCTTCAAAACCTCAGTCTAAACCTCAGTCCACAATGGCAGCCCAAAATCCACCTATGGATATGATGGACAGAATGGTAGCAGCTAGGTATGCACCATTAGTATTACCTCAGCCTTTACATGCCTTGCCTACACATGATTATCAAAAGTATATGCCTCGATTCAATGGACAAGGTGAAACAACTGCAGAAGAACATTGGGAAGCTTTCGAGAGTTATGCAGATAATCAAAACATAGAAATTAAAGATGTATGGATGAGAGTATTTGTACAAAGTCTGGATGGGGATGTGAGAAAATGGTTCAGAGGACTGCCTGCTAATTCCATCACCATAATTGAAGAACTCAAAGATCTTTTTCTGAGACAGTGGGGAGACACCAAGGATCACACTTATTACATAACTGAGTTTGGAGCTTTGAGAAGAAAGAAGGATGAGACTATTTCTGACTTTTCCAAAAGATTTAACAAGATGTATACTAGGATTCCTGCAGAAATCAAACCCACTGAAACATCATCCAAGTTGACCTATGCAAATGCTTTTGATCATGAATTCTCTTTATTACTTAGAGAGAGAAGACCTATCACCTTGATGAACATGCAAGAGGCAGCATTGGAAGTAGAGTCAAATTTGCTGGCTTCTAACAGACTCAAGAAAGAAACACCTCAGCAGCAGTATGAAAGAAAGGGAAAGAAGGAAGCTGTTTCTACAAGTGCTGCACCTCAGTCTGCTGAAGCTAAAATAGATGAAATGGCTAAGCTTGTAAAGATTCTCACTACCAAGCTGAATAAACTAGAACTTGAAAAGAATTCTGCTAAACCTGCCCCAGAAGCTAATCAAAATCCAAATAACCAAAATCAGTTCAGGAGGCAATTTGCTCCTAGATTCATGTCAAGAGAGCACAGAAATAATGATATTCAGCGAGAAAGAAGGGAGAATGAGGATCAAAAAGTACCCCCACCTTTTCAAAATAATTTGGTGGATGAAGAAGAAATTGATCAATAGTTATTGTTTGAAGAAACTGAGACAGATCAGGATCTGAATCATTTTGGAGATGGTTTATCTGGAAGTTTTGTAACAGAAGAAGATTTTCTGAATGCTGAGTACTATGATGCAGATTTGTACGAGGTTGAAGATGACTTGGAGTTTGAAAAAACTGCTGTAAATGCTGCCACTAATCAGAATGGAATGAAGAAAACTATTAACCTCAGATCTAGCCCGAAACAGGTAGTCCAAGCTCCTAAGAAGAAAGCTACTGTGCCTGCTCCAGTTATTCCTGATAAATCAGTTGCTGATCCTGTAGCAGAAAAGAAGCAACCTGCAGAAAAGTCCAAGAAGAATACAGAAATTGAAGAGGTAAACAAATCAGGTCAAAATTTTAATTTGGAAAATGAGTTAGGTAAACTAAAAATTCCTGTACCATTTTCTGAGCTTATAAAAAATCCATCATACAAGAATACAGTTTTGAAAGTGATGAATATGCCCAATAATCAACCAGTTTCAGATACAGTGAATCTGCAGGAAGAAAACCCTAGAATCTTTATTGGATCAGCTCTGGCTGAAAAGACTGAAAAACGAAGCTGGTGCTTCTCCTCCTTTCTATATAACTTTGACTGTGCATGAGTAGATGATTCATAATTGCCTGCTAGATTCAGGAGCATCCCATAACTTGATGCCAAAAGCTGTGATGGAAGCCCTGGGCCTTAGTGTTACTAAGCCTTACCATGATCTATATGCCTTTGACTCCCGAGCTGTAAAGTGTCTAGGAGTGATAAAGGACATGGTTGTTAACCTTACTCAATTGCCCATGAAAAGTGTAATAATGGATGTTGTGGTAGCTGACATCACACCAAAATTTGGCTTGCTTCTGTCTAGGTCATGGGCTAAGAAGGTTGGAGGAACATTACAGATGGACCTCTCTTATGCCACTATTTATGTGTTTGGTGGAGAAAATAGAAGACTTTACAGAGAGCTACAACTTGCTTACATTGTTATAGATGATAAGAACCCCACTAATCACCCAATGTACTCTGTGGATAAAGACCTTGGCTCATGCATATTACAGTTTAGTGAAGAAGATAATTATGTTGGTCTGTTACAGGTGAAAAAAGATCAGCCAATAAAACATAGCATAGAGGAAAAAGATGCAGTGTGGCAGTTATATTTTGATGGATCTTCATGCAGAGAGGGTGCTGGAGCTGGAGTTTTGCTTATTTCCCCTGGTGGTGAAACAGTGAAACTTATGTATAAATTGGAGTTTGTTACCACTAACAACACTGCTGAGTATGAGGCTTTGCTATTGGGATTGAAAGCTGCTAAAAATTTGGGAATTCAGCAAATTTCTGCATTTGGCGACTCCGAACTAGTTGTTCAACAGGTGAAGAACAAATATCAAGTAAAGCAGGGTTTGCTGAAAGTATATCGAAATGAGGTATGGGATATGATTGAAAACTACTTTATAGCATTTAATATCACTCATATTCCCAGGAATCATAATGAAACTGCAGATTCTTTAGCCCTGGCTGCTACATATTTTAGGATCCCTAAAATTACTCAGCTAAAGTATCCTATAGAAGTGAGGTATAGACCTTGTGTTCCTGACAATATAAAACATTGGAGGGTTTTTGAAGATGACATTGAAATAAAAAAAATTCTTGAGCTTGTAAATGAGTTTTCAAATATTCAAATTGATCAAGAAGAAGATGGAAAAGATGAACAGTTAGATGAGTTTGCTGTAGAAGATATAGCAGGGCATAAAATCATTGAATTAAAAAGTAATTTCATTCCGAAAGGCCTAGTACCTTTGGAAAGAATATTCAGCAAGGATGATACACCTTCAAAGCCAGTAATTCAATCTTCAGAAGATAATGTAGAGGACTACAATATTGGTTCAGCAGAACATCCCAGAATGGTAAAACTTTCTAAAAACCTAACAGCAGAGCAAAGAAGTAGATATATTAAGCTGTTGAAAAAATATATAGATGCATTTGCCTGGTCTTACAAGGAACTAAAAACTTATGATACAGCAGTTATTCAGCACAAGGTTCCTTTGAAACCTAATGTCAAACCTTTCAGGCAGAAATTAAGAATAATCAATCCAGCCTTGTTTCCTGTAATTGAAAAAGAATTAAAGAAGTTGTTGGATGCAAAGATAATAGTGCCTCTTAGGTATTCTTCTTGGGTGGCTAATTTGGTTCCTGTTAGAAAGAAGAATGGGGAGATTCGATTATGTGTTGAATTCAGAAATATGAATCGATCATCATTAAAAGACAACTATCCTCTCCCCAAAATTGAACAGGTCTTACAGCAGGTAGTTGGAGCTCAAAGGATTTCTATGCTAGATGGTTTCTCAGGGTATAGTCAGATTGCTATGCACCCTGATGATAAAGAAAAAATAGCTTTTACAACCCCCTAGGGGACATTTATGTATGACAAGATGCCTTTCGGTCTGATGAATGCTGGAGCAACCTTTCAGAGAGCCATGGATATTGCATTCGTGGGTGAAAAAGATAAGTTTGTGGTTATCTATCTGGATGATATTACAGTCTTCTCAAAATCTGATGATGAACACTTGAAGCATTTGGAGCAAACCTTCATAAAATGCAGAAAATTTGGCTTATCTTTGAACCCCAAAAAATGACATTTTGCTTTGCAAGAAGGTAAATTACTTCGCCACTTGGTGTCATCTGATGGTATTAGGATCGACCCTGAGAGAGTCAAAGCAATACTGAAGATTAGTTTGCCCAGGAGTAAAAAGGATGTGCAATCATTTATTGGCAAGATCAATTTTCTGCGGTGGTTTATTCCTAATTTTGTTGAAACCATTAAGCAAATTACAGCCATGTTAAAAAAAGACCAAGAGGTCAGGTGGACTGTTGAAGCAAAGGCAGCTTTTGAGAAAATCAAGGTGTCTCTGACTGAAGCACCTGTTCTGGTAAGCCCTAATTTTGCCAAAGAATTCCTTACCTTTTCTTTTGCTTCAGAGGATACTATTGCTGCTGTCCTACTTAAGAAGAATAATGAGGGATTGGAACAACCAATTGCCTTTTTCAATAAAACACTTAGAGATTCAGAGTTGAAATACAGTATCTTGGAAAAACAAGCCTACGCTCTGGTGAAGGCTTTAAAATTTTTTAGAATATATATTTTACATTCCAAGGTTATTTCATTTGTTCCAAACGCTGCAGTGAAAGATGTTTTGACACAGCCTGATAGTGAAGGAAAAAGGGGAAAGTGGATTGCCAAAATTATGGAATATGAAGTGGAAATCAGACCTAGTAAGTTGGTTAAAGGACAAGGGTTGGCCAAACTGCTGGCTGACTCAAATTGTCAAGCATTAGGATTACATGTTATGACAGAAGAATCAGCACCTGAAGGAAAGCAAGCATTCCTGGAGAAAGAAAGAATCATGGACTCTTATTCATCTTCAGAGTGGTATGCTGATATTGTTCATTTTTTGTTATTTTTGCAATGCCCAGAACACCTGGATAGGAAGGCTGCCAGATCTCTGAAATTAAAAGCTACTAAATACTGTTTGATAGAAGATCAATTGTTTTGGAAAGACCCAGGAGTAATCTTGTTAAGGTGTTTAGATCAGGCTGAAATAGAAGAAGTAATTTCAGAATCCCATGAAGGAGCTTGTGGAGGACATAAATACTGGAAAACAACAGCCTATAAAATTTTGAGAGTTGGATACTATTGGCCCTCCCTCTTCCATGATGTTTACCAGCAGGTAAGAACTTGCATACCTTGTCAGAAATTTGCAGGTAAACAAAAGTTATTGTCTTTACCTTTGAAGCCTATTGCAGTCAATGCCCCTTTTCAGCAATGGGGTCTGGATTTTATTGGAGAAATAAATCCAGCATCTTCAGGTCAGCATCATTGGATTTTGACTGCCACAGATTTCTTTACAAAATGGGTGGAAGCTATTCCCACGAGGAATGCTACAGATAAGGTGATTATGGATTTCATTGAAGATAATATTTTGAGCAGATTTGGTTGTCCACAAAGATTGATTACTGATAATGCCAAAGCATTCAAATCCAAGGCAATGGTGGCCTTTTGTGAGAAAAATGGTATTATTCTAAAACACTCAACTCCCTATTACTCTCAAGGAAATGGTCAGGTAGAATCATCTAACAAAAATATTATTCAATGCATCAAGAAGTTGCTCGAACACAATAAAAGATCTTGGGATTCAATGTTGAAATATGCATTGTGGGCAGATAGGTTTACTGTAAAGCAAGCCATTGGTACTTCTCCCTTTCAGCTAGTGTATGGAACAGAAGCAGTATTTCCAGTGCAATTGGGAGTTCTAGTAATGAAGTTCCTTCAGAATTCTCAAGAGGAACCAGATGATTTACAAAGAAGAATATTCGAAATGATTGAGGTACAGCAAAATAGAGAGAAGGTAGAAAAAGAAGCACAACTGTACAGAGCTAAAATGAAAACCAGGTTTGACAGAAATATTAAAGAACATATTTTTTCAGAAGGTGAGTTGGTTTTAAGATGGGATGCAAGAAAGGAACAGAAAGGTAAGCATGGCAAATTTGATAATCTATGGTTTGGCCCTTTTTTGATATCTAAAGTTTTGGAAAATAATACATTCATCTTGCAGTCCCTTGAAGGGGAGGAGTTGCTCAGCCCTGTCAATGGGCGATTCCTCAAGCATTTCTACAGTTAAGGAGGGCCATTGTCACTTTTCATTGTATATACCGGTGTGAGTGAGATTAAATAAAGACTCCATAGCCCAATGGAAGTTTAGATTGAAGACAGAAGGCACTAGTCTACAAAGTTCTTGAAGCCTCACAGGGAGGACTTCATCCCGCAGCTGGAGCCAGATGTTAAGTCAGTAAATTTTTCCACATTTTTGATTTATTTTCTCCAGTTTTGGTTTGTTTTGAATCTACTTCAGTTAAATTTTCGATTTTAAGTTTCAGTTTTAGACATCTTAGAAACTTCATGGGTGATTGAATAAGTTTGGAGCCCAGTCTTTTCATATTTTATTTAATTTTGGTGATTTTTTATATTGTAAAGGGGGTCAATGAGAGTCATATTTTCAAAAGTAGAATCATTAATGTCATAGAGAACAGTTAAATTTATTTCTTAAACTAAATAACTGCTAGAACCACCGACAAATTAGCAAAAAGTTAAAAAACTGCTAAATTTTGGCCTAAAAGTTATTCTTGTAGCGCTATACAAAAGTTTAACAAAGGGCGTGCTACAGGAATATCGTGGCCTGTGTTTTTTTCAATTTTCGAACTGATTTCAATCATGATGCAGAATGGGAGTGTCTAATCACCTTGTGTGAGTGTTTTAACACGTGTTTGCAACAGTTTGAGCATGATTTTTGTTGGTTGCTAGTCACAAAGTAAAAAAAGCTCATCATTGCATGGTATGCGGGATCAGTTGCACAGAAACTAGCAAATCCCGGTTTAGCTGTCAAATTTCTCTTATTACACGCATCATTGCAGGAGAGTAGTGTTTGTGAAGGAGAACTCACTGCTAAACGGTGGATTGTCTTGCTGTGGAGAAGAGACAGGTGTGTTTTATCGCCAGCAAAAATTAGGGCTTCCGAATTCATTCACCAGCAGTTAAAGAAACGATATGAGGACACCTAAGCTCATAAGAGGAGACCGTTGACACCTCAAAACGAAGCTATATGCCACGACAGATGAGCAATTGACAGGTATTCCGTTATAAACTCTTATAGCTGGAAAAATTTGGGTCTTTTTCACTGCACGATTATCTGGAGAAATTGGTTGCTGAAGAGGATAGAATAGATCATAAAATAAGAAATTCACCACAGAAATAGCTATCTGAAGCCGGTATGAGGAATGTGCATGAACTGGTTTCTCTCATGACCTAATGCCATTAAACATCAAAATATACAGGAAATAGCATCGAAAAGACTCACAGATCTATCTGTAATGCTCAGTTTTTACACAGAAGGTGTTTTGTTAGTTTATGCAAGTGGTTTAAACATTGCTGAAAATTGTTATGACCTGTAAAATCATTTGCTCGGAGAACATATGAAATTTATTATACAGACTTTGTTGTATGGTCGAGAGGAGAGAACATTGAATTGAAGGTCTGTCCAGGAGTGTGTAGCATAGTTCAAAGAAGATCAAAGCATCAGAAAACAGCTTATAAAATATATTTTGAAACCTGAAATCAGACTGTTCCTGTTTCCTGAAAAGAAGAATATGGGAAAAAGTGGCAAAAGTGGTAAGGTCAACAGGGCTGAGCCCACAGACTTAACATGGATTCAGAAGCTTCCTGACTGTGCAGAACTGTTTCAGCAGGCAGGCTGGTTGAAATTTTTCAAAAAGATAGATGGTTTTGATGCTCAGGTGTCCTACAATTTTGCTAAGGGACTTAAAAATGAGATGATTATAATGGATACTTTGAGATTCAAGCTGACTGTGGAATTAATAGCATAAGCTACTGAGATTAGTAATGAGGGTGAGCACTGGTTTAAGAAGTCACCTTTCGAGTTTGATCCCCAAAGGTACTTGTTGCCTAATGTGACTCCTGACTGGAACAAGGGCATTCTCATTCAAAATTTCAGGAAAGAGTGGATTGAGCCCATAAGGATACTTCAGAGTTATGTGACTTGTGAAGGAAGATATTCATTAGTGTTCAAATATCATCTCAGGTTCCTTCAACACATGGCAGGGGTTTCTAAAATGAATCTGCCCTTCTTTTTCTTTAAAAGCCTGCAGAAAATGTCAAGGAAGATAAAGCAACATGATGATCATACTTCTCAGTCACTTTTTCACCATGGTATCATTAAATTGATCATCACTACAGTATTGCAACATGAAGAAAGGACTTGGGACTTCTTTTTATTCTGGTCAGGTGTTCATCCTAAAAGAGAAGATCAACAACCAAAAAGACAGACTGACAAGGGGAAGGTAATGATGCAAAAGTTAGGCCACTCAGTCAAGCCTACAAGCAAACATGATATTAAAGCTAAGAAGGTGACAAAACATGTAGCAGAACAGAGACAAGATGACAGTCAGCTCCAAGTAATTCCAAAGTACACTAAAAAGCAGTTTACACTATTTGAGGACAAAAAGGAACTGCCTGAAAAGAATTTATCACCTGTAGCAGATCCTCATGATGAAAGGAATGTTGATATCAAAATAGTTCCTGTAGCTAAAGAAGAAATCCATAGTCAGCCAAGAAGCCCCATCACAATCCTTTCGGATGATGAAGGATATATGTTAGAAGAAGAGCAGTCTATTCCTGAGATTGAAGTTAAAACTGAAATTAAAGAAGATCAAGTTTTAGATGAAAAAACTACAAAGCCTAAGAAGAAAATCAAAAAGCTGGAAGTGGTAGAATTAGCATCTATTCAGAACCAAGGGAAGGAATTAAAGATGATGGGAGAGGTAGCTACTCTCTGGAGACCTAAAACTAGGTCGAAAAACAAACTAAGGTTAAACATGAAAAAGTTGTTAAATCCAAAATTGAAGACTGATAAGGAGACTGTCTCTGATGAAGAGTCCATGGAGGATGATAAATCAAAGATAGATAAACTGCAGCCAGATAAAAAAGAGGAGATTAAGTCAGTGCAGGTAGCGGATGAAGGAAACCCAAACCTTATCATTGAAGATACTTCTGAGAAACTGTTGACAGAGGAAGCAGAAATATTTAAGAAGTTTGACATGTTTTGGAAACCTAATGAAGAGCAAGATGCTGCAATAGAGAAATTGGTTAAGTCTGACAAAGAAAATTTAAAGAAGACTGTCAAACAGTATAAGCATCAAATGAATTACATGCAGGAAGTTAATGATGGTTTAATGATGGCAAATAGAAGATTAAGAGAGGATCTTCAGGATGTTCATGACAATTTTCAGGAATTAATGGTTGATGCAAAGGAAGCACTCAGAAGGAAAAGGGCTGCTGACAGGCACTGTTCAGAACTGGAAAAGACAGTTGAAACTTTACAGCAGGAAAATGAACACCTTCAGAAAAATATAGATGATCTGGAGAAGAAGCATAAAAGAATGAAGAAAAGGTCCTCAAGTCCAGATGGTATATCTCTTCTTGTGGAGGCAGCGAAAGAGATATGAGGCAGTTATTAGTTAAGGGTCCTTTAAGATAAACATTTTGTTTTTTTTAAAGAATTTGCTTTTTTTAGCAAACTTGTAATTTTGTAAAAATGTAAATTTTACTTTACCTAATCTAGTGATTCGATGGAGAGTTAGGAGGGAAAAACCCTAACTGTTTTTGGGAAGAAAACTATTTAGAGAGGAAAGAAAAACATTGTAAGGGTTTTGATTTTGGAGAGCATTAGGAGGTCTGTTAAGCTGCTTCTACTTCCAGACTTGTTCAGTGATAAGTACTGTAAACTATCATATGCATTTTTTGATGAAACTATGAATATATGACTCTTTACCCTATATTTGATCTGTGTTGGCTTCATTTTGAACTTATTTAGTTTCATGAATGATAAATTCATTTCTGGTTTATGTGTAATTTCCAGTGATGCTTGTCCTTTATGTGTGAACTTCATTTACAGTCTTTTATTGGGTTATTGTGATATTGATATATGTGTATGATTTAGTTGTTGCTTATTTACTGAATGTATTCCCTTTATGCTCTTGAAGTCAATGACCAAAAACATATGAAACAAAACCCTAAACCCTAGTTTGAATTGATTTTCACTTTTGAGATTGTGTTGGCTTGTTACCTTAGCCTTAGTAACAATTTCTGACACAAACACACCCACTTATTATCCATTGCAACCTGCTCTCACACCTACACAACCCCAGAACTCACCTGTTGCCCAAGGGCAAGTGTATGCCCTAGAGAATCTGCAGCAGAAGCAAAATAAAGAACGCCAACAAGGCCAGCAAAACCGCAGAAAAGGATGTAACTGCGAGAACAACCCCCCTCCAGACCAAGGCGGCCAACCCCCTAATCCCCCGAACAATAATAACGTGGCACCTGCCAACCAAAACCCTAACAGGCCATCCAAGCAAGCCAAAAACCCTAATTTGTGAATGAACCATGCTTGTTCTTTTTGTGAGATCTATGGCCATTACACACATGCTTGCCCACATTTGGAGTGGGCTCGACAACTTTGGACTGATGATGCCCACCGCCAAGGGCACGTGGCTCCTCAGGTGCCTCCCAACCCCTCACCACCTCAGAATCAACCCTTGGTGTTACAAAACCCTTTACCAACCCAAGGCGTAGTGAACACTCAACTGTTGGCTCCCCCTCAAGGAAATGCACCACCGCAACAGCAAATCACTTATGCCTCTCCTGATAAACCCATGATAGACTCAATGTTAAATTTTGAGCATTAATTCACAATACTCTAGGATCTTTACTGAGAGAATAACATATACAGTATATCAATGCATGACAATTACATTAAGTATGAAAAGCATCACAAGAATCAAAAGCATAAGAGACAAGAGACACAGAGTTTCCATGGGGAAAACCCTAAGGTGAAAAAACCCACAACTTTCTCAGAGATAGAGAGAGCAATGGCTCAACCAAAGTACAACCAAAATACACTGAGATAATCTCCTAGTAGAAGATGATCCTCCTCCTCACTAGTGCGCCACTTTCTAAGTGAGAGAGATGTACTTTTTCGAATGATCTAAATAAAGACCACCTCATCTCTATTTATACTAACCTGTTTTCCCAGTGACCTTATGGGGCCGACTTGTCTAGCTAGGTACATCCACATTATAATATATATTTTAGGGCCGACCCTACACATGGTGGTCTAATAACCCATCAGCAAGTACACACACTTGCGACACTTGTCAATCCACATGACGACACTTCCTTATAGAGGAATGACACATCTCTTATAAGGGTACAATAAATATATATAAAATACACAGATGAAATACATTCCAAATTTACATATACATCAACACTCCCTCTTAACTAGGAAGGTTTTTCTCGACACAGATCTGCTAGACAAGTCTTCTTCTCGAGATTATCATCATTGATGCATCGTCGTCATCATCACCACTATTGCTGCTATCTCAACCAATCTATGAATCTACTCATCATAGGAAGTTCTACAGAGCCAGTCGTTTTTCATACTAGATGTAGGCCCACCTCCTACAGGTCTTCATCATCACTGGCCATACTCTGGAATTCTCAGGACTTATTACGTGCATCACAAAACCTGGCTGCAGCATCCCAAGCTATTACGAGCACACAGCTCTACCTGTAGGATCTCCCAGGAGCACATTACATGTGACCCATCACAAAACCTGGCTGAAGCATCCCAGGTTTTTACGAGCAACAACTCTACCTATTGGATCTCCCAGGAGCACATTACATGTGATCTCACCACAAAACCTAACTGAATCATCCCAGGCTATTACGAGCACATAGCTCTACCTATCGAATCTCCCAGGATCACATTACATGTGGTCCACCACAAAACCTAGCTGAAGCATCTGAGGCCTTTTTCATCCTATCCAGATCTGCCAGGCGCAAATTACATGTGGTCATGGCAAAACCTGGCTGAAGCATCTAAGTCCTTTTCATCTTGTCTAGATCTCCCAGCATCAAATTACATGCCATAGGACAAAACCTCGCAAGAGCATCTCAGGATGTTATGGGTACACAACTCTGACCTGAAGATCTCCCAGGGCACAAATTACATGTCCTCCCAGAGCAATGTCTCGAAAGAGCATCCCATTTTGTTATGGGTACGCAACTCCGACCTATAGGATCTCCTAGACACGCTCATCTGCACAACCTGATCCACAGCCACAAAGTATCATCTGATACTCACCATACATCATCCTGATGTACACATGATCATCATCACTGCAACATCGTGCTGCATGTCATCTGGAGAAGCTCCTCATCCACGATCACCCTGATCATACAATGCATCCATCTGATGCACACCAAGTATCTACCTGATACATATCATCATACATAGTGTATCCACCTAATACATAGATACATGATCCATACAATGTATCCATCAACATACATGATCTACTTGATCATACCTGATACATATCAATATACATGATCTACTTGATCATACAATGTATCCACCTGATACATATACAGATACATGGTCCAAGCATCCAACATGATGCATATACAAAATACATACAAATGATCCAACTGATCATATCCAGCATCCAACATGATGCGTGCATACATATAAATGATCCAACTAATCATATCCAGCATCCAACATGATGTGTACATACATATAGATGATCCAACTAATCATATCCAGCATCCAACATGATGCGTACATACATATGCATATAAATGATCCAACTGATCATACAAAGTAGAAACTAGAACATCATCCTGATGCTCATCATCCAGCGCTTACATCCACATCCATGTGAAGGATCCTCCTTCCAACATGCTTGGAATGGCTTCGGCAAATGTGTCCATCACTTCTTCCTCGAAGTGTCCTTGATCTGAAGAACACCAAGCCTCTCCCTGAAGTACTCGAACTTCACCCTGGCTAGTGGCTTCATCAGCACATCTACAATATGCTCGTCCGTCGCAACATACCAGAGCTTCATAGCTCCTCTCTGTACCATATCCCTGATATAGTGATATTTGATCTCTATGTGTTTCGACCTGTCATGAAACACTGGATTCTCGGACAACTTCACACAACTCTAGTTATCACAGAAGATACCAGTAGCATCCAACGAGAGATCAAATAACTTATACAGTAGCTTCCATAGCCATACTACCTCACAACTAGCTGAACAGGCTGCAACATACTCTGCTTCAGCTGTACTTAGTGCTACGCAGGACTTCTTCCTGCTAAACCAAGAGATCACACCTGATCCCATACTGAAGCAGCACCTAGATGTGCTCTTCCTATCTACAGCACTGCCAGCCCAATCTGAATCAACATAACCTTGCAGGTTAAACTTTTGATTCGCTTCATACTTGAGCCCATAATCCACTGTACCCTGCAGGTACCTCAGAACATGATTTACATCAACCAGGTGAACACTCCTCGGATTCATCAGGAACTATCTCAATTTGTTCACAGCAAAGAAAATATCGGGTGTCGTGTTCGTCAGGTACATCAAGGACCTAATCATCTGACGATACATAGAGACATCAATCGGCTCAGATGAAGCATCGCATTGAAGCTTCAGATTCGATGCCTTAGGTGTGGCCATGGCCTTGCAATCCATCATCCCGAATCTCTTCGGGATATCTACTGTGTGCTTCCCTTGACCAATGAAGATCCCACCTGCACTCTGCCACACCTCCATACCTAAGAAATAATGCATCATTCCCAAATCTTTCATATCGAACTCAACAGCAAGCTTCCTCTTAGTATCTGCAATCAATCTATCATCTCCTGTTACAAATAAGTCATCCACATACAGGAGTAGAACCACAAGATTCCCTTCTTCAACCTTGTAGTAAAGGTTGGAATCCGCTTTACTCTTGGTAAAGCCCAAACTAGATAGGAAACTGTCCATCCTACCATACCAGGTTCTGGGAGCTTGTTTCAAGCCATACAAGGCTTTCTTTAATATGCACACATATGACTCCTTGTCATGTATTTCGAAACCGAGTGGCTGCTCCACATATACTTCTTCTTCAACTACACCATTCAAGAAAGCAGTCTTGACATCCATCTGGTGTATTTTCCATTTCATCGTTGCAGCCAGGGCAAGTACTGTTCTGATGGAAGTATACCTAGATATAGGTGCAAAATTTTCTTCATAATCTATTCCCTCTTTCTGAGAGAAGCCACGAGCTACGAATCTTGCCTTGTATTTCTCCACACTGCCATCTGCAGCATGCTTGATTTTTTAAATCCATTTGGAAGTCACAACAGACTTCTTTTTAGGTCTTGGGACAACATCCCAAACATCATTCTTCATTATTGATTGATATTCCTCAACCATGGCATCCTTCCATTCTTTCTTTTCCGCTGCTTCTTCATAACAAGAAGGCTCTTTGTTCATAATGTCACAGAGTAAAGCAACATAGCTAGTATGTGATCTGGTTCTCTTCTTTGCTCTGTGTTCCTCTTCTGGAATGCCAAATCTTTCTGCATATTGAATGAGCTCTCTATCCCATGCAGGTTTCCTCTTGTGAGAGTTATCCTCACGGGGTGGATCTACAGGTTCTTGCAGATCTTCAAACTCATGAACAACTTATGGAACTGCTTCAGTCATGGTAGTGTCTTGAAATCTAGTTTCCTTAGGTTCTTCATAAAATTTGATCGGTGCCTTCCTTGATTTGATGAATGCTGAGTTCTCATCAAATGTCACATCCCTGCTGACATCAATCTTCTTGAACCCTGGAAAGTATATTCTGTAAGCCTTGAAGCTTTCACTGTAACCCACAAAGATACCCTTCTTTCCTGAAGGATCTAGTTTGGTTTTGTTTTCCTTTGGGACATGAGTGAAAACTGGACAACAAAATATTTTGAAATGGCTGACTTCAGGTTTTTTACTAGAAAAGACCTCTTATGGTGTCTTGTTGTCCAATATCTTATGGGGTGTTCTGTTCTGCACATATACAATTGTTCTAGCTGCTTTTTCCCATAGATGTATAGGTAGATCCTGGTCATGGAGCATTGCTCTTGCTGCTTCCATGATTGTTCTGTTCTTACTTTCTTCAACTCCATTCTGTTGTGGATTGCAAGGATCAGTCAAATCCCTCTTAATCCTTGAATCACTGCAAAGCTTCTTGAAGTCACTTGAGGTGAATTCTCCACCATTGTCGGATCTGAATGTTTTGATATTCTTGTCAGTTTGATTCTCCATAAAGGTCTTGAATTCCTTAAACTTATCAAACACCTCATCTGTGTTCTTCAAGAAGTATACCCAAGTCTTCCTGGAGAAGTCATCAATAAATGAGACAGTAAACATACCCACTTAGAGAACTGGATGACATAGGACTACATACATCTGAGTGGATGATTTCTAGGATGCCTTTTGCCTCGCTTTCACTGCTTGGGAAAGCCTTCTTAATATTCTTACCTTTTGCACATCCTTTGCAAACACCTTCATGTTTGGTCTTGATTTCAGGAAGACCCTCTACAGCCTTGCTTGCAATTGGAAGTGCTCTATAGTGCATATGAGCAAGTCTTCTATGCCAAAGTTCACTTGGCTCCATGGATTCATGTACCATGGCATGTTCAGGTTGTCCCTTCAATTTATACAAACCTCCCTCTTGCTCTCCAATCACTACTGCATCATCTATGTTATTTCCCTTTGGCCACATTAGGACTTGGCCATCCACAAATGAAACCCTCATGCCTTTTGCATCCAATGCAGAGATGGAGAGTAAGTTCTTCTTGATCCCAGGTACATAAAGAACTTCTTTCATCTTCAAAGATTTTCCAGAATCTAGGTTGTACGAGGCTTCACCACTTCCTTTGATTGGGTATTGATAATCATCCCCAAGTTTCACCTTATGGGGTGATTCATGTTCAAATAGATTCACAAAAGATTCCTTAAACCCAGTCATGTGTTTGGAATCCCCACTATCAATAAACCAATCATTACAACCATGGGAGATGGTACCTGAGAGAGCAGAGATCAGAACATACTATTCTTCACTTGATGAGTTATCATCGCTTTCTGCCCTAGCCTTCTTCTTGGGTGGTTCATCATCCTCGGTAGCATGAGCATGAAACCTTATTTTGTTTCCCTTATTCTTGTTGGAGTTGTTGTTGTCCTTCTTGTTCTTGGCACAATTTATGGCAATATGTCCTTTCTCATTATAGGTGAAGCATATTCTTCTTTATTTGAAGTGATGTGAAGATTTCTTGGAGTGAGATGGCTCTCTCTTGGACTTCCCTTTCTTGGTGTGAGCTATGAGAGCTTGATATTCATTCCCCATCTTTTCTTCTCGTGCCACAAGACTTGCTTCTTCTTGTGAGCATTCTTCTCGTAGTCTACTGAAAGAAAATCAACTTCTTTCTTGCACAGATTCCTTGAATGAAGGAGTTCCATGACCTAGGTAAGCCATTCAGAGTGGTCATGACAACTTCACCATTCTCTACCATTTCATCCACTGCTTCTAGTTGTTCCTTGATCTGGGAGACTCTTGAAAAATAAGATTGAATGGTTTCTCCATTCTGAAACTTTACCCCTTTCAATTTGTTCCATAGGGTCAACTTCCGATATATGTTTTTCCCTTCAAATAGCTTGGTCAAAGAGTCAAACATCTCTTTGGGTGTCTTTAGAGAAGACACATAGGGTAAATCAACAATGATTCTTTTTGCCTTGACCAAGTTCTTCTTATGCAATACTTTAGCCTCTTCATCCTTTGGGATAGGGATGTCTTCTTTTATATATGAGTCCAACTCATTCTCTTCCAGGATTAACCCAATCCTATACTTCCAAGCTCGAAAGTTATCATCTCCTTCAAGCATATCCTCAAGCTTGGTGTTGTGAGACATCTTAAAGAGTACTTCAAATGGAAATAGAAAATATTTAGGTCTTACCACTTGAAATGCTGAAAACTGGATCTGGTGCTAGATTAGGGTTTGTCAAAAAAACCCTAAAAATTCAAAATCTGAATTTCAAATTTCTGAAAGGATAGAAAGATGCGCCTTGATGAGATGATCATCTTAGTGCATTCAGAATTTGAGATCAGCAAAGCGTTACCCTTTAGATTTGTCCTTTTGTCCTCCCGGGTTCACTGCGGAGAGCCCTGAATTAGGGTTTGAGTTTCCTGAAGATCTACCCAGCCAAAAATCTCGATCCAAAGCTCTAAACTTCGATTTTTGCAAGGAGCTTCCAGCTATGTCTTCATATTTCAAAAATTCCTATTTTTTTGGAAACCCTAATTTTAAGGGCCAAATCTGAAAAAGATCAGAATTGAATTCTGATTGGACAGATAGATGTGCCTTGATGAGTAGAGTCAATATACTATACTGCTTTTCCAAAATCTGTGGAGAGAAACCCAATAAACAAGAAACTCAAGTTTTTGTCACTGCAAAATGTCTTCTTCTCAGGTTATCTTTGATACCATGTTAAATTTTGAGCATTAATTCACAATACTTTAGGATCTTTACTGAGAGAATAACATATACAGTATATCCATGCATGATAATCATAGTAAGTATGACAAGCATCACAAGAATCAAAAGCATAAGAGACAAGAGACACAGAGTTTCCGTGGGGAAAACCCTAAGGTGAAAAACCCCACAACTTCCTCAAAGATAGAGAGAGCAATGGCTCAACCAAAGTACAACCAAAATACACTGAGGTAATCTCCTAGTAGCAGATGATCCTCCTCCTCACTAGTGCACCACTTTCTAAGTGAGAGAGATGTGCTTTTTCAAATGATCTAAATAGAGATCACCTGATCTTTATTTATACTAACCTGTTTCCGAGTGACCTTATGGGGCCGACTTGTCTAGCTAGGTACATCCACATTATAATATATATTTCAAGGACAACCCCACACATGGTGGTCTAATAACCCATTGGCAAGTACACACACTTGTGACACTTGTCAATCTACATGACGACACTTCCTTCTAGAGGAATGACACATCTCTTATAAGGGTACAACAAATATATATAAAATACACAGATGAAATACATTCTGAAGTTACATATACATCAACACTCAGGTACCCATCACTTGTTAATGATTTCATCCACCGATGTCAACCTTCAAACCTGTTGGAACCAATATGGCTCCACCCATGAATCCCCTCCCACCGACAAAAACACCAACGCTCTTCCCATTGATCAGTTGTTACGAACACCTCTAGCTCCACTAGATGGTGCCTCCAAAGCCCCTTGCTTCTGACTTCGCCACATCAACAATAACCCCAATGCTTGCGCCATGTCTAATTACAATATTGTAGATGACTTAGCTCAGTCTCCTGTAGCCATATCTGCTTTAGAGGTCTTAAAAAACTATTCTACACAATGCAAGACTTTGCTATCAGCCATTGGTGCTATTGACCCAACTGATTCACGAATGATGGCCTTCAATTTGGACCAATCCGAACCATGCCTGCCTTCCACATTAGCGTTCCAAGTTTCTGTATCCATTCGGAATTTTGTCATCCATCGGTGCATCATCGATGAGGGTGCATCTACATGCGTTATGTCCACATTCGTTTGGAAGAAGTTGGGATCCCCTACTCTCCAGCAATCCACCACTGTGTTGCGAGCCTACGATGGTCGTTCAGCTCAACCCCAAGGTCTCTTCGCTAATGTCCCCATCCAGTTGGCTGGTAAAACAGTGCTTATTGACATAGAGGTCATCAATGCCCAAATTGATTATAACCTCTTACTTGGTTGCAATTACATGTACGCCATGCGTGTGGTTGCCTCATTCATTTTTCGTACCATGATGTTCCCCCATGACGGATGCGTGGTCAAGGTTGATCAACTCACCTATTATAATCCCAATGCCCCCACTTCACCCAAAAATGTTCTTCCCATGGTTGAACAACCTGTTTGTCGTGCATCTACCTCTTTGGTTTCTTCAGTGGGACCCAGATTTTACTTAGATACGTCGATGACCTCAACATTTCAATCCATTCCACCCCCGTCACCAGCGATCAAAATATTTGACTTATGTACCCTTTCCCACAATACACAAACACCCAACCATCAACCACCCTTGCTACCCCAACCACCATTGGTACCTAGTCATGTTGGTGTTACACCCATCCATACAATCCCCTTCCTAATCCCCCCTTCAGGAGTAGTAACCGCCCCAATTATGGCGACTCTCAGCCACCCCAATTTAACTTTAGAATTACCTGTATGGTACATCACACCTCCTGTTTCCCCTCCGACACCAAATGTTGTCCTACAACCGGTGCAACCCATCACCACTACAAGTCAACCACCTCTTGGTGTCACTACTCCTTCCTCATCCACCAGTCCCACCCCTCTTATCAAGCACACTAGGGGTAGAGGCCCAAAACCATACACTGCCCTACCCCTGCCCAAACCAATTAAGAATCCCCCCGTGTTTCACACTCCTCCCAAATGCTATTTGTGTGATAAGTTGGACCATGATACCCATCAATGTCCACAATTACCTACATTACAAGAGAACATGCAAATGCTTGACGACGACCCCAACATCTTGGTTGTCCAAATCGACCCTACCCCTAAGCCTTGTGATAAATCACTGCATACCAATCACCCTTGTGCAATATGTGATATTTACGGCCATTACTCACATCACTACCCTGATCTCCCATATTACAGAGCCTCTCTCTACGAGATGAATAACTTGGACCTCGAGACGGCTCCCCCCACCATTGAAGATATCCACCCCCCAACATCCTCGCCAACCAGCAAGATCAATACCATTTATATGATCTCTTCTACTAGCACTCCCTCGTCAACCGATTTGATGACCCAAAGTTTCCACAATGATGAGGAGATTCTCGAGGCTCTTATTACACTTGATTGCCCCTGGGAGGATATGCACCATCGTTCCTATTTCCTCCCGGAAGAGTCCTCCCCCACCACAGCCACCTAATTTTCAATTGAGTCCAAAGATTTCCTCCCCACCAAAGTTGACTGGTTTAAAGAGTCCATTCTCACTCCCGATCCCTTTGAGGAAGGTAACATGGCTAATATCTCACCCACAATCCACATTGATATCTATGCCCTAGCTAGTGCTCCTGAACTCATTACGTTAGGAGACTCCTGCACTGAGTACGAGATAAAAGAGTACAAAAAATGTTTCCAAGAGTTCCGCGATGTCTTTGCCTAGTCCTATACCAAAATGCCTGGTCTTGACCCCGCTATCATAGAACACCACATTGAAACGTGGCTAGATGTACCTGTTTGCCAAAAACAACGCCCCATTCATCCATCAAAGCTCCCCACCGTTAAAGCAAATATTGAGAAACTTCGTACCGCAGGATTCATTTATCGTATTGCACACACCACTTGGGTTTCTAACCCTGTCCCTATTAACAAGAAACAAGGCACCATCTGAGTATGTACTGACTTTCTTGATTTAAACTGAGCATGTCCCAAAGACAACTTCCCCATTCCATTTATTAACCAACTAATCGATGCATGTGCAGGGAATGAGGTCCTCTCCTTCATGGACGGTTTCTCTGGGTACAACTAGATTTAGATCCGCAAGGAAGATTAATACAAGGCTACCTTCGCACCTCGTGGGGCACCTTTTCCTATCGTGTCATGCCTTTCGGCCTTAAAAATGGTGGCACCACCTTCCAGCGGGCCATGACCTATTATTTTCATGACTTGGTCCATATCATATTAGTCTATCTTGACGATCTCACAGTGTGTTCCAAGAAACAATCCGACCACCTCAATGACCTTTGGCAAGTTTTTCTACGTTGTCGCAAGTATAAGATCCACTTGAACCCACTCAAGTGTGTCTTTTGCGTTTCGACAGGCCTGTTCTTAGGCTTCATTGTTTCCCACAAAGGAATCGCTGATGACCCCCTTGTTCAAACAAACACATATGTGATCCACAATCATAAACCCCATGCACATAGCATGGGGGCAGGTGATTAACCCTTACTTTTTCACTTGCATTATATCAACCATTTTTGAGGTCACATATCACTTGTATATTTGATTTGATTTGATACACCATGTATTCTTCCCCCATGGGTAATCATTTCTCCCCACCACTGCATCCTTAGCTTGGTGCGCTCACCTTTATTTGCAACCATTTTTTAACCTAGTTATTTCCTTTGACCATTCTGGAGTCCTTATGACCTCTGTTTTTTTCACCACTTGCACCGCCAGATTCATATTTTTGTGCCCATGATGATGCTTGAGATCATTTCTCGCTCTCACCCCCATATTTTTTGGGCATTTTTTGTCATCCCCTATTCATCTTGGTTTGCATGCCACCTCGAGCGTTATCCATTTTTGACACTTTTTATATCACCGCATTCAATTTTTCGAGCTCGTGATTATGCTTGAGATCATTTATCGCTCTCACCAGAAACAATTTCAACATTGTGTCCCCACACCTTGTTGCCTTGGTTTGCACACCACATCGGCTTCCATCGAATTGTTACACATTTATACATTAGCCATTCACTCCATTCATACTACAATTATTTCATTATTTTTCCACCATTCATCATCCCGCAAGGAGGCCCACCAGTGTTTCCCCCCACCCTCATTCTTGGTTCTCATCTATGTCCCTTGATTGAACACTCTCTCCTTGTTATCCATTTTTTACGCTTTTTATATCACTTCCCCCCCACCCTCGTTATTCGTTCTCATCGATGTCCCTTGATTGAACACTCTCTCCTTGCTTGGCCATTCCTTTTGTTCGGTATACTTTTATCCCTTTTTCACGTCGGACAAGTCCTTTACGAAAAAGGTACTTAGGGAGTTTCTGTTAAGCTATTTTTTGACTCCTAAAAGAATGAAAAGATCATCGAGCAATCTTGTTTCCTTTCATGCTCGTTAAAGTACCTAAAAGGGCATCTATCAAGTATAAGCTTAACCCTTTTCCGGACCTGGTAGACTAATTACGAAAAAGGAATACTCTAGTCACATTGGCTAGAAGAGTTCTTCATTGTATCCTTTTATGCTTTTTCGGGCCTTGGAGACTAACACACGAAAAAGAAACCCCCTAGAGTCTTCTTTTTTCTTTCAAGGCTTTCTAAAATTGAAAGCAACCACGAGCATGCATCGTCCTAGACTCATACAAATCCACACGACAGTACCATTCCATTATTTCAAAGTCTTCTTATCGCTTCCAAACTCCTTAAAATTGAAAGCAATCACGAGCATGAATTGTCCTGGGCTCTTACAAATCCACATTACAGTACCATTTTGAGCACACTTCTTCCAGCTCCTTAAAAACCATAAGGAAGTCCCCCCCCCCAGTGCCTCTTGGTGCCATGATCGATCATCTCGGCAGCACCCCCAATATGGTCACCTTTGTTCAGAGTATTCTACAGTCTCATACCATCTTACACCAACATGAGTATCACTCACCCCAGTCACCATCCCTGATCCATTAAAGCTATGATCCCCTTCCCACCAGTCGGTTTCATATGCTACCCGATCACTCCCGCCATCATACTCTAAACAAAGGAAGTTTGAGTCCACCCACTCTATTTGCCCAATTATTCCCCACCCCCACAGTATGTCAGTCCTACCATCAGTACTCTCAAACATCGGTTCTCCACCTCGTGCTCCTATCAAGGGAACATCATTTCCTTTCTAGTTGCAGATCTCCCTCTGTCGACGACAAACCATCTATTCCAGAGGATAGACCCAGAGGTCCCTATGCCTTGGACTCATCACCATCTGTGGTGAGTTCCTATGGACCATTTTGAGAGGAGTCATCAATGCCTCTCCGAGTGGATATTTTCTCACATGCTCAACTTCAACACCTTGATTGCATCGTTGAGAATCGTGCAAGGTATATATCCCTTCAGTTATTGGTCGAAGACCCCAGATTTCCCCCGACTCTACCACATTGGTGAGTCACTTCAGAACACCCAGTTATATGTTCCTGTGGATTTTCGGGTTGCATTGGCGATTGTATTCAGAAGCCATCCACTTATATGCTTCCTTGAGTACCTAGTTTAGCTCCAGTTCAGTGTACCATTGAGGGTATGACTCCCTATCATTATGATCTTCCAGTTCATCAATTCCTCTAGTACCATACTCAGTACCACTATTGTTATTCCAGCGTATCAGTTCTTCAGCTCAGACATGGTCAGCCTGGCAGTATGTCCCATATTCGTGTCCCCTTTTGGACCCTTATGATGTACACAATGGTTCTCCATGTATCTTTCAGGTCCCCATTTTTTGGGCCTCATTGTTATTTTTTATATATCTTGATACGAGCATGGGTATGCCTGCCTCATCCATATATTGAGATTCTTCCTCATTCATTATTTGAGGTCATGTATCTTTTTGGTCCCCATTTTTGGACCTCATTGTTATTGCTATAGATATCAGTATGAGAATGGGTATGCCCGCCTTGTCCATATGTTGAGATTATTCCTCACTCATTATTGAGGTCATGTATTTTCATTTTTTGCAGTTTGTTCGAGACCATTGTTCCGGTCTCTAGTTCGTTTCTTCTCCTCTCCACATCCCAAGAAAACGATGCATAGACTTATGATGTCTATTGGCCATACAATGAGCTTCTGCCCTCACACATCAGGGGGCAATCTGTTAACACCCAAAAAGTGCTCACCATCTCATCTCCCTCATTACATGACTCATTTGTCCATATTTCCTACCATATTTGCCTCCAAAACCTTAGAAAACCATTAAAAAGCCTCCAAAAGGCCAAAAACCCCCTTTTCCCCCAAAATAGTTTAAATTTCCTCCAAAAATATCAAAAACCCTCTAAAAAGGGAATAAAAAATATAAAAAAGAGAAAAAAGAAGCAAAAACCCTATACAATTGACCTAAACCATATGGTGCCAAAAACCATGGGTCAACACTCCACCACTAAAAACCTATAAATAGGTAATGTAGGCTCCCCATTTCATCTCCACAATCTTCCCTATCCTCACTCTGCCAAAATCACTCTTGAAACCCCAACTTACCATTTGAGCTAGTTTTTCCCATTTGAGTGCCCCTTTGGCCCATTATTCAAACACCTTGGAGAAGGAGAAGGAACCCATTGGAGAATGGAAGCACCCCTCCTGGACTACTTCAAGAGCTCCACCAACCTCAACACTTGAGGTAAAATTAATACAAAAGAAAAATCTTTATCATATTGTATGTTTTTTTATTTTTGTTAATGCTCATGCTGGGCTACATTTCGTACTGTTTTACTGCTTTAATTTACTGTTTATTGAACTGCTACTAAGGAGGCCCTTCTCCTTACTAGGTGTCCATTTGCACAATCTAGGGTGAAAACCCTAGCTGCAATATTGCCTTCTAGTGAATCCCCAATGCCTTATTTAGGTGGAGGAGGATTCTGATGTGATGTTGATGCTCTAGTTGTTGGCTTCATAGACAAGCCTCTTTCTAACTTCTTTAGTTGGATAAATCTAGTGATACTTTTCCATTCTTTACCTATTGGATACTGGAAAACCTTTAGTTCCCTAATGTCATATCCATATATGTGTAATGCTCAAAAGTGGGTTTGGTAAAGAATTGAAAATCGTTTGAAGACAGATGAGGATTTCAAAATATGGGTGCAGCTTGTCCGCGACTGTCTTTCCATCTAGATATCCATGTATATCTACCATATGGGATTCATAGTTAAGTGCCTCTAAAAACATGACATTATAATGATCCTTACAGTACAAATCATCATGTACAACCAAAAAATATGGGAGGCCTAATGGGAACACATTGCTGAAAATGGATTTAAAAGAACAAACGTCATGGGATAGGTAATTAGCCATGTCCCCAACATTCTGGGCCATCATAACCTTTGTGATCACTTTGTTATCCTATACGATGATTTTTGTTCTATCTTGAACAACATAGGCTTGGATCTCGTCAAGGTTTTTTTCATTTAAGAAATCAATGACTACTTTTGATAGCTCCGTCTTTTTGTCCACGTTATTTAGGATAGTGTGAGAATCTTGAGAAGTTGTCTCAAGTATTTCCCACTCCTCTTTGTGAAATAAAAAAATGGATCCATTGAGTCGTTATCAGTGCTACTATATGTTCCTAAATCATGAACCTTGCAGTTTTGAGTAAAGGCTTACACATGAGCTTCATAGACAAGTCCTGAATGTTGTTCTACTGGTCTACTTTAGACTATTATAGTTCAGAAATGGTAACGTCTCTTTTGGTTACCTATTGAATAGATATTTTTAACTCTTCACTCGTATGCTTTCGTTACTCCTTCACATCACTCAATTGGGTGTCCTTACGGATAATTTATGTTATTTCCTATGAAAGCTTATCTATTGGGTCAGCTAAAGATGCGTCTTGCAAAGTTGTTTCCTTTTGAAGCAAAGTTGTTTCCTTGATTCCACATTTTGAGTTCGTCCACTTCCCCTTCCAGAAAAATAATATTTTCTTTGAGTGATTGGATATCTTCCAGTGCCTTGTCCAATTTAGATTGTATTGCTAGAATTTCAGTTGTCTGAGAGTGCTCAACAGTGGGAATATTGAGTCTTTTCTTCAATACTGCAATATGTTTATCTTTCTCTTCAACATGTTTTGAATAGGAGCTGCATCACTTGGATCTTTTACCAATTTGGTAATTCTTTTCTCCAAATCAACAATCTTCAACTTCTTGGCTTAGATTGATGACTTTTCATTTTCTAGTCACCTCTCTTGTCTATTTACCAAACCCTATAACTTATTGGTTCTCATAGTGTATTTCATTACATCTCTATATAGACCTTCACTTGTCTATCAATGAAGTTGCATGATTTCTTTAGAAGGGAAAGCATCTAAGTTAACTGTGACCTGAGTGGTCTAATAATTTGATGGAACTCTCTTACCTCTAGGTGAAATCTCTTCAAGGATGGCCATTTTTAGGGCACCTTACCTCAAATCCAGTGCAGGTAACATACTGGACTGGTGTCCTGTATCAATATCTTTCTTTGGAAAAAGAGTCTTTTGAAGGTCTATATTATCATCCTTTATCTGGTAGTATAAACAAAAAATCCAAGCTTTCAGTGGAGACATTGTTACTAGAGCATCTTGCTGATAGGTTGTATCTTACTTCTAGGGCGACCCTACAAATGGAAAATTTTCCAAAATGATAGGTTCCAATGATGTGGGGTTTTTATTTAGCTGTAGAGTTGTTTTAGATGCTTTCTTCGACTTAGACTTTTCTGACTGGGACCCAACACTTTCATATTTTTCCTTGTCATTATCCAAGTTTGGTTCAGACACAAGAATTTCCCCATAATATCAACCTTATGTGGTGTGGGAATGACTCGTGCCACTACTACATGGGTTGGATCCAAATCCATCTTTTTCCTATTCACAACTATCCAAGTTGATGATTTTGTCTAGCATCGGGTGCAGCTCATGAGGATAGGCCATTTATCTAGCAGACTATATTTTATTAGAGATGATCCCTTTAGGATCATACCTCCATGCAAAAATCATAGAGAAATTGAAATCCACCAGCATCTCTTTAACCACGGCTTGCATGGACATGCTTCTTACTTTAAAGGGTCCATATATCTTCATTAGGGACTTTGAAATTCCTAGTGATATTTCCCTTCGTAAAGTGTACATCATCGCAATTGAACCTCTAGCGGATATACTCCAAGGAAAAACGCCTAGGAGTTATGAATACGTGCAACATATATGGAGATAGTTCTGCTCTGTAGAGTTGAATCTCAGTGTGGGTTTCAAAGCAAATCCAATCCCCAACTTAGTCGTCAGGGTTTAATTGGAGCAAACACTTACATTCTAGAAACAATCTAGGAGGAGGGGCATCAAATAACAAGGAATATATTTTAGTTACGACTGTATCCACAAACATACAGAATCTTTCATGGCTTGGAATGGGATCAATTGACTTCTTGAGGTCCTCTCGATTAAAGAATTCATTATTATGGTAAATGATCATGTAGATCAAGTAGGAAGTGTACCCGAACAGCTTTCTAGTAGAAAAAATTTTGAAGTGCAAGTGCATGGTATGAGTAAGGAAAGAAGCAATATCCAACTTGATGGGTGATTCAAGCTAGGATACGTTAATTAGGAAAATAAAACCTAAGGAATCATCATCAATTACCAATTTGTGGTCATAACCAAGGATATGACATACCATGGATAGTGCAGGATGAGCTTATGGGGGAATTAACATCCAGATGAATGCCTCCATATTTTTTTATGACAACTCTCTTATATTTGCATCTAGGACCTCCTTGTCAAAATGGAGGCTGGAATTTCCCTCTTCTGTGTCCATCATTTCCATGAGGAGCTATTTTTAATTGGGCATATAATTGATCCAAGTAGAGAGATAATTGTTTTCTTCTTGGGCACATATATTTCTGCACACGAGTGCACCATCTCCGAGAAAGCTCAGGCCTATGGTAAAATATTTGTTTCTAATCCAAACACTAAGAGGTTGAATGCATTGTTTCCATTCTTAGCTTGGTCTTCAAATTTTATGGATAATTGATGCAAATAGTGGTTTGACAATATGGGGTCATGGATGTCAAAATGCGCATCTTGTAAGTGTTCATCTTTGTTAAGCGTAGAACTTGCAGAGGGAACCATTTCAGGGTTAGCGAGAGAAGCCATGGAAGAGTTTGTGGAATGAACACGAGGATGGTGAAAGCTCTGGATAGGATAAGAATTAGATGGTGTGGTAATAAAAAGTAGAGGATATCGCGAGAGAAGAAGAATGAATGCTCAAACAATTCAAATAATGCATATATATAGAAGGATTTTGAAAGAGGGGGACTTAAATGAATCAGACACATAGAACCATCGGATCGGTCCTTTAGGAGAGCGGCATGGTATATTTTAATGCGTGAGGACCGTTGATGTCAAAACAACGATGGTAATATTCGTTGGGTAAACCCTGGTGGGTCCATCGTGAAAAAAACATACTCAAAAGGTGGTTTCAGGGCTCTAAAAAGGCGGTATTAAATAACCATTGTTTTGTCCCTAAACAAGCATGGGGCTGCCACATGGAATGAATGGTTTTTGTTCAGGTTTGTGCCATATTCTTTAAACTTTGAGCAGTTACAGGGACCTGAAATCGTTACAACCATAAATATAATCATCTCAAGATCTGCACATGTCTTGAGGGGTTATCAAAGTCACATGGCCCACTTGATCTGACGAGCACCGGTTATGAGTTGATAGCTACCTATCTTGTCCTGATAGATGAAAAGATTGGTTTTAGGGCCACATTAAGGTGGTTTTCTCAGACGTATTTTGAGGCCTTGAATCCATATTATGTTGACGTGTATCCAATCGGTTTAGGATGCAGGGGCATGTGCTGGAATTATCGATCGAGCATATTGGGAAGCTTGAAAGGATGTGAACCATTGATCTGGGATAGACAAATATCTCAAGATATTATAACTTAGTTCATCTTTGCAGCGTACGATGAGGCGCTTCCTCATTACATCAATTTACCTCATGGTATTTTAGGCTACACCACTTTATCATTACTTTCTCATGGCGGTTTCAGGGTTCCTCATAAGATGTTTTGATATACTTCTTTTTGGATCCTAAACAAGCCTAGAAATACCACATGGCTAGACATTTATCATTCAGGGATCAAACTATACGCTTAAAATTCATGCACTTATAGGCTCTGAAAATATCTCCATTGTCGATATGAAATTTGATCCATCAAAATATAGAGATTGTTTGATGCTACAATTGACAACTTCGCGATCACTTCCCCAATAAAAAATCAGTCATTTTCCTTCAGATTTAAGCTCGAATCCCCATGATACAAACGTGATGGCATCACATGTGATCAACTGCGCTGCTTGTTGTCTATTGCGAAAATAATGGTACTAACACCTCCAATGGCTAGATGATGCAGTATATTTGCACATAGAGTTGCACAATGAAATACACATATACAAGAAAGAAAAAATATTAAGTATTCAAGCAAAGAAACAACCACGAGGGAAATTAGACACCACAAGCAAAAATTAAACACAAAATCTGCATCGTTATTTGATATGGAGGGAATGCTCCAGATTACAATTCCACAAATTATCAGTGTAGATCGCCACTCTTTCTGCAACATATATAGGGCCAACTAAGATCCCAACTCAATTTCTTATCTCTCTACCCTTGGTGTCCCTTCTTCCCCCTACCTCTTTTCTCTAAGAAAATCACTCATACAATGTGCTCGAGGAATTCCAAGTATCAAGGTTATTCAAGTGCTATTGAATTGGTTAATTTGTATTACCTATGTTTGTTAACGACTTTATTTATTGGAGAGTGTATATTAGGGATAATGAAACGCTCTTGATGTGAATATATCACACAACCCTAGAATATATCTCAATGTTGAATCCAATAGGATGTATTGTAAGTGGAAATGGTGACCCCTCTAGATTAAAGAATATGGTGTTATACACATTAGCTAGACATCAGTGACCATGCTTTGGCCGTTGCTTATCATGCCACCTTCTTCATATCATGGCCATCTTAAAGAAATGGTTCTATCATAGATATGCAAAAATAAGATCTATAGCAACCTGTCATGAATTTGCAGCAATAATATTTGTATCAACCTCTCATGGATTTGCAGCAACAATATCTGTAGCAACCTGTCATGGATCTACAAAAACAATAATTGTAGCAACCTCTCATGGCTCTACAACATTGTGATTTGGAACAACTTGTAATAGCTTCTATATCCTGAATATATTATGAAGCAACATATATATTACACTAACTATTGAAACAAATGGAAATGTGTAGGATAGCCTTCGTCACCAGGGATGCTCCTACATCAAACTCCCATGGTTGTAAATTTGAGCATATTGATCATAATGTAGGTGAAAAACATATGCATATTGGACATCCTCCTCTGCCCATTTCTACTGCTAATATCCACAATTTATCCCTCAACCTTCTAACCCACCATTGTATTTCATCTACCCCACTCTTTGATGTTCCATCATTTTCTCATGAATCCATTCCACAATTTTGTGCTACCTCAGTTTCCTTTACCCCAACAATGTTTACTGCTTGAAAGTATTCCCTCTTAGGAACCATTTTTATTTCCCACTGGATTAATTGCACAACTAAATCACTCTTCTATTTAAACTTTACCTTAAGTTGTCCTCTTCTTGGGTACATCTCCCACCTTCTTTGTTGCATTTTTTGCAAACAAACAACCATACAAAGCATTTTGACAATGACGATTTCCCATTTTCTCCTCCTCGGAGAGTAATGCTTCTATAGCACTCATGTTTTGATATTTATTCTTCGTAGTGCATTGTTGCACACATTCTTTCAGCTCCAACCCTTTCATATATGGTAATATTGTACCCTTTCTAGCCTTATCCCCTTCATCATTACGTGGATGCAATTTGAATGTATTCCCATCTTTTTCAAATTGGTAGGTGTTCATCCTCCCATCATGCATCACATTCCTGGAAAATTTCCATGGGCTCCCCAACAAAATGTGACAAGCATCCATGGGAAAAACATCAAATAGAATGCTATCCTTATAATCCCCAATATTAAATCTAACCAAGCATTGCTTGTTTTTAGTGACCCTATGCCCATTTTGTAACCATGACACCCTATATGCATCTTGATGAGGTGTACACTTCAATTTTGATTTGTGAACAACTTTAGTAGATAATAAATTCTCAGAGCTTCCATCATCAATAACCAAATCACAATGCTTGCCTTATGCTCTGTATTTTGTCCCGAAGATTGTCCTTCTTTGTTTAGGTTCTCTCTCATCCTCTTTCTCAAATTGTAGCAATATCTTCCTCATCATCGAATTTTCCCCTTTCTCTAGTTGTAAGTGTTAACACCCAAAAAGTGTTCACTACCTCAGCTACCACATTATATGGCTCATTTGTCCATTTTCCTACCATATTTCCCTTAAAATCCCACTAAAAAGCCTCCAGAAGGCCAAAAATGCCTCCAAAAGGCCACAAAACCCTCAAAATAGCCTAAAAAAGGCTAAAAAAACTCTTTTCCCTCCAAAAATATCAAAAATTCCTCTAAAATAGCAAAAATCCCCTAAAAAGGGAATAAAAAATATAAAATAATGAGGGAAAGGAGGAAAAAACCCTATACAGCTGCCCTAAACCATATGGTTCCCAAAACCATGGGTCAGCACTCCATTACCAAAAAACTATAAATAGGTGATGGAGATCCCTTATTTCATATCCACAATCATAAGCACCCTTACTCTGCCAAAATCTCTCTTGAAACCCTAGCTCACCATTGAGCCACTTTCACCTTGAGAGCCCCTTTTGGCCCATTCCCACCATTGGAGAAAGAGAAGGAGCACATTGGATCTTGGAGCAACCCTCTTGGACATTGCAAGAGCTTCTTCAACCTCCACATTGGAGGTAATATCAATACAAAACCATTATTTATATTTTGTTCTTTATGTTTCATGCATATGTTTTAGACTAGTTTACATTTCTGTTTTAGCTTAATAATTTGCATTTATTGAACTGCTACTAAGGAGTCCCTTCTCCTTAGTAGGTGCTCATTTGCACAAGCTAGGGGTAAAACCCTAGCTACAGTTTTGGCGACTCCACTAGATTTTGAATTTCTGGTTTCAGTTTAAAAAAAAATTTCCCTTTCGGCTGTCCCTTTCGGCCGCCGTATACCGCATCTTTTCCCTCTGCAGTCGCGTCCTGACCGCATCTTTCAGGTCCTTACCTGCGACCCGACTGCGGCTCTCAGACTATTTTCGACGCCCTGCCGACGGATTCAAGTCTATTACCTGCGATCCGACCATGGCTAATAAGCATGTTTGTTGCGATCTGACTGCACCTGTCGGCCATATTCCCGCGTCCCGACTACAGCTTTCAGCCCCTTTCCCCCGTCCCGACTTCGTCTATTAGCCGTTTTGCCGTGACCCGACTGTGTCTTTTTCCCTGTTTCCTGCGTCCCGACTGCGGCTGTCGGCCCAATAGCCGTGAATAGACCGCGTCTGTTTCCCTTAAACCCGCGGTCCGCTTGTACTGCTTCGCCACATACCCGCGGTCTGATTTCTGCATTTTTCCTGTTTTGAGCCCAACCCCTTTTGCTGCAATATTTTCTGCATCTGAACAGCCCTCTATCCTACCTGCAGCCCCACTTCCCTACAGCCTTTTCTGCAACATAATTTATGTTCCCTTTATAGAATCTTTTTAAAATTTCAGTATTTTTAAATTCAGAAAATTTTGCAAGTTAAAGTTTCAATTTCACTATTATTGATAGTTAGAAGTTGCCCCCCTTGTGGCACTTCTATTTTGGGTTCATCACCTCACGAGCACACACTCTGTCACATAATTCAAGTGAGCCTTAAAAAGTACCTAACTCAACCAACATTCTAACCCCACTTGGGGAACACAAAAGAATCTTTGTAGTTAGGTAGGATCAGGGGGATAGGCTTCCAATAACACCCCTCGGTTACTTACACTTGAGACATAGTTGTTGTCCAAATAGGGAACCAAAATCCCCTAGTACTTTTTGGCACGGTCATGACCAGTTTATCAGAGGGCCTCTCCCTTAGGAGGGTTGAAGTCGGGAGACTGGTTCCGGAGGCCTGAGTGGAATACCGCACTCCATTCAGTAACCGAAGGACTACCTTTCATGGTTCTCGGGATATCCTTGTATAGGGGTATTGCGGTTAAAGGAATAAATGGCAGATTCACCTTTCTGGACATGTCATGAATGGGGTATCTTAGTTTCCATTCTTTTAGGATTGACTACCCAGTGTCCCTCCCGGTAGGGGGATATCTTAGCCACTTGGATTTCCTATTCATATTGTCTGACTTGGATTTCATCACCTTGCAGAGGATATGTTTCGTTGAGTCAGAATACCTTTTAGTTAGGTGCTTGCATGCTCCCTTACCTCCCTTTGGTCTAGTGAGTCCACCATTTTTTTAATTTCTAGGAAACCTGCTGCTTGTTGGTATTCTAACCATCTTTGTTGATACTCCACTTATTGTAGCACAGCTATTACAGTAGGTGTTTTGAGTTGGTTGTTGTCCTGAGTGCCTCGCTTTTTGAGTTCTCCTTCTGCACACTCGGCTCCATTAGGATTTTTGAGTTGTTTTTCTACTCACCTCAACCGATAGAGATTTGACACCATCTGTCACCATTGAGTCCCCGAGACATTCTCAGCGCCTCAGGGGCGAGCCCCCACAGCATGGTTCACTTGACACCACCCGTCATCGCCACAGATCATCATCACTTGATACCACTTATCACAGATCTAGAGCATTGTCCCTTGACTCGAATCGTGAGCGGCATAGGACTCTGTCACCAGATATTGACGCCCATTACTTTACCTCCGATTCTGATGAAGAGTCTGAGAACCCTATTTACACTGCCCCTACTAGCCCCATGGCTGGCACAACTTCCACTCCGTTTGTCATAGGAACCGTTGGTGGCACATCCACCACTACACCAGTTACTACACCTGTTTTGGGTATGCCCTCCATGGGGCCCCCATCTACCATTCCCCTCACGGCACCTATTCCCGTAGTGGGAATACCTATCCCCACTCCATCAGTGGCTTACACTACCCATGGTGGTGCAGGCCCATCCTATACTACCTTCGTTCCCTCACTTGGGGGCACCATCCCAAATCCTGTCCCTCCACTTGGGGGCATTGGCCCCAACTTGGTCCAACCCACTACTGTGTCACATCCTTCTTCCAGTTTTCCATTCATGGCTAGCCTCAACCTACCTGACCTAGCCAGATTGACCAATGACCCTATTCGACACGACCCTACGTGGCCTCATATGCCTACCAAGCTCCCCTCTGACATCCCTAAGTTCGAGGGCAAGGCCGGTGAGGACCCACAAAACCATATCATGTCTTTCCACTTATGGTGTTCCTCTAACTCCATAGTGGACAACTCTGTTCACCTCCATCTCTTACAGTGCAGCTTCACTGGCTCTACAGCCAAGTGGTATATCAAGCGACCCCATGGGACCCATGCCACTTTTGCTTCCCTTGCCTCGACCTTCTTGCAGTTCTTCCAGTTGCCTATCCGCTATGAAGCGGGCGTTGAGATCCTCCTATCTTGTAGACAAAACATGGCTACCAATATCACGGACCACATCCATGAGTGGCGTCGACGTCGTAGCTTATGCAAGATCAAACTAGACGACCGTATCTTCCTAGATTGGTTTCTCAAATCCCTTCTCCCTGTCATTGCCAAGGATGTGGCATCAGAAAGACCCCAGTCTGAAGAAGAGGCCATCCTTAAGGCCCAACAGTTTGACCTCATTTACGCCCAGTCAGGTTACCTTTATACCATTATACCTGATGCCCCTGGTGGCGAGTCCTCCCAGCACGATGCGCTGGGGGCATCCCACGCTGCAGACGGTATCATTGGTTGTGTTTCTTTGCATCCCCAACCATTTTCTATAGCACGTCCTACCCCTGGCCCCGACCTTTCACAGGCTACCTCACAGTCTGGAGCAACCAACTCGTATGCTCCCATGACAAATCACCACCACCATGGACCCTCATGTCGTCCTCAGTGCTTCGGTCATGTGACTCACGCTTATGCTCCCCCGGTCGCACCTCAGCCTTACTACCACTAGTAGGCTACACCAACTCCTGCGCCTTCACAAGCACAACCCGCTTATTATCCGCCACAGGCAGCCCCTGCGCCAAACCCACAACCCGCTCCGCATCCATATCAGCAACCCCCTCAAGTTGCTGCACCTGCTCAGCCTCAACCTACATATCATCCCCCGCAGCCTGCTCCCCCACCTGCGCAACCTCAGAATCCACCTGCTGCCCAAGGGCAAGTTTATACCCAACAAAACCCGCAGCAAAACCAGAACAACCAATGCAACCAGGGCCAACAAAACCGCGGCAAGGGCTGTAATCATGGGAATAACCAACCTACAGACCAAGCTGGTCAACCGGCAAATCCCCCGACAATAATAATGCGGCCCCTACTAACCAAAACCCTGATCGCCTGCCCAAGCAGGCTAAAAACCCCAATCTGCGAACAAACCATCCTTGTTCTATTTGTGGGGTCTATGGCAACTACACACATGCTTTCCCACACTTGGAGCGAGCTCGACAACTTTGGGTTGATGATGCCCATTGCCAAGGGCATGCAGCTCCTCCGGTGCCACCTAACCCCCCTCAGCCTTAGCAGCCTCCTTTGGTGCTGCAAAACCCCTTACCAACCCAAGGCGTAGTGAATACTCAGCCGTTGGCTCCCCCTCAAGCCAACGTACAACCCCAAAAACAGATCACGTACGCTGCTCCCGATCAACCCATGTTTGAGTCAGGAACCCACCACTTGTTGATGATGTCATCCGCTGATGTCAACCTCCAGACTCGTCGGAACCAATATGGTTCCACCACTGAAGCCCCTCCTGCTGAGAAAACCCCTAACGCTCATCCCATCGATCAAGTGTTATGCATACCACCGCCTCCACTAGAGAGCGCTCCCAAAGCGCCTCGTTTCCCACTTCGCCGTATCAACAATAACCCCAATGCGCGGGCTGCGTCAAACTACAACATTGTCGATGACTTAGCCCAATCTTTTGTAGCCATGTCTGCATTAGAAGTCTTGAAAAACTGCCCTTCTCAGCGCAAGACTCTACTATCCACCATTGGGGCGATTGACCCACATGATTCGAATTTAATGGCATTTGATTTGGACTAATCCGAACCATGCTTTCCTTCCTCCTTAGCATTCCAAGTTTCTATTTCCATTCGGAATCTTTTCATCCATCGATGCATCATCGATGAAGGTGCCTCCACATGCGTTATGTCTACATTCGTATGGAAGAAGTTGGGATCCCCTACTGTCCAACAGTCCACCACTGCATTACGCGCCTACGACGATCGGTCGGCCCAGCCCCAAGGCCTCCTACCCAATGTCCCCGTCCAGCTAGGTGGAAAAACTGTCCTCATCGACATCGAGGTAATCAATGCCCAATTGGATTACAACCTTTTACTTGGCCGCAGTTACATGTATGCCATGCGGGCGGTTGCCTCTTCCGTTTTTCGCACCATGATGTTCCCCCATGAGGGACACATGGTCAAGGTTGACTAGCTCACCTACTATGATCCCAGCGCTCCCACGGCACCCGAAAATGTTCTCCCCATGGTTGAACAACCAGTTTCTCGTGCCACCACCTCATTTTTTTCCTCTACGGGGCCTGGAGTTTACTTAGACGCGCCGATGACCTCCACCTTCCAATCCATTCCTCCCCTGTCATCTACGCCCGAAGTGTCTGACTTATGTACCTTGTCCCACGATAACCAACCACCTAACAATCAACCACCCTTGTTTCCTAAACCACCATTGGTACCTAGCCACATTGGTGTTACACCTATTCATACAATCCCCTTCATGTCCCTCCATCGGGAGTAGTAAGCACCCCGGTTATGGCTACCCTTAGCCTCCCTGGGTTAACCTTGGGATTACCCATCTGGTACCTTTCGCCTCCCATTCCCTCGCCGACACCAAGTGTCATCCTCCAACCGATGCAACCCATGGATACTACCACTCAGCCACCCCCCGATGTCTCTACCCGTTCATCCTCCATGACTCCCCCTCCTACTCCCAAACCCACTGGGGGCAGAGGGCCACAACCTTACACTGCTGTACCACCTCCCAAGACAGTAAAACACCCCCGAGTATTTCGTCCTCCTCCCAAATGCTCATTATGCGACGAGTTGAGCCATGCGACTCACCAGTTTCCACAGTTATCTGCATTACAGAAGCACATGCAGATGCTCGACGATGACCCCAACATCCTGGTTGTCAAACTAAACCCCACCCCCAAGCCTAAAGATAAATCCCTGCATACCAACCACCCCTGTGCCATATGCAGTGTTTACGGGAATTACTCCCATCATTGTCCTGATCTCCCGGATTACAGAGCAGCTCTCTATGAGATGAATAATCTGGATCTTGAGACGGAACCACCCACCATTGAGGAGATCTACCCCCTGGTTTCTTCCCCTTCAGGAGAGGTTAATACCATTTATATGATCTCTTCAACCACTACCCCCTTGTCAATCAATTTGACGATGCAAACTTTCCGTACCAATGAGGAGATTCTCAAGGCCCTCACTGCCCTATCCCTGGGATGATATGCACCACCGTTCCTACTTCCTTCCAGACGAATCCTCCTCTAGCACAGCCACCCAGTTCACGGTTGAATCCAAAGACTTCCTTCCCACCAAGGTCGACTGGTTCAAGGACCCTATTCCTGCTCCTGACGCCTTCGAGGAGGGTAACATGGCCAACATCTCACCCGTCATCCACATAGATATATCTGACCCACCTGGCGTCAATGAATGCATTGCCTTAGGAGCCTCCTGCAGTGAACAAGAGATTGAGGAGTACCGAAAACTCTTCCGAGAATTCCGTGATGTCTCTGCCTGGTCCTATACCGAAATGCCCGGTCTTGACCCCACCATTATAGAGCACCACATTGACACATGGCCTGATGTACCCCCTGTTCATCAGAAACAGCGCCTTATTCATCCCTCAAAGCTCCCCGCTGTTAAAGCCGAGATTGAGAAACTGCGCAAGGCAGGGTTCATTTATCCTATTGCCTATACCACTTGGGTTTCAAACCCCGTTCCCGTTAACAAAAAATAGGGAACCATCCGAGTATGTACTGACTTCCGCGATTTAAACCGTGCTTGTCCCAAGGACAATTTCCCCACACCATTTATTGACCAACTCATCGATGCGTGTGTGGGGCATGAAGTCTTCTCCTTCATGGATGGTTTTTCCGGATACAACTAGATTCAGATCCATAAGGAAGACCAGTACAAAACTGCCTTTACTACCCCATGGGGCACCTTTGCCTACCGTGTCATGCCTTTCGGCCTCAAAAATGCGGGTGCCACCTTCCAGTGGGCCATGACCTATTGCTTTCACGACTTGGTCCATATCCTGCTAGTCTACCTAGATGACCTTACAGCTCATTCCCAAAAACGATCGGACCACCTTCATGACCTTCGGCAAGTTTTTCTGCGTTGTCGCAAATATCAAATCCGCTTGAACCCACACGAGTGTGTCTTTTGCGTTCCGGCAGGCCGATTGTTGGGTTTCATTGTTTCCCAGAAAGGAATTACTGTTGATCCCCTGAAAGTCCAAGCCATCTTAGACCTTCCCTCTCCTCGCACGCTCCGGCAGCTCCAAAGTCTGCAGGGGCGATCCAATTTTATTCGACGCTTCGTTCCTGATTACGCCACTACCGTTCACGGTTTCTTACGCCTGCTCCATACCCACATACCCTTCATCTGGGATGAGCAAGTAGAAGCTGCATTTGAAGCCCTCAATAAGGCTCTCACACAAGCCCCTCTGATCTCCCCTCCGGATTTCTCCCAGGACTTCATCCTCTACGTCTCGGCATCCCAGCATGCCGTGTCTGGAGTCTTGGTTCAAGAAGACGCTTCTCACCAGGAGCATGTCATTTACTATGTTAGCCAGACCTTGTCTGGCCCACCCCTCCGTTACCCATATGAGGAGAGACTAGCCCTAGCAGTGGTATTTTCTATCGAAAAATTGCGACACTATATCTTAATGAGTCATACCACAGTCGTTGCCGACTCTAACCCGATGGTATATCTTCTAAACCGGAGGCTCCTGCAAGGTCGTGTTGCTAAATGGGTCATTATCCTCCAGGAATATGACCTTAATTTCCAAACACCGAATAGCACTAAAGCCCTCACACTTGCCTAGCTCATTACTGATCTCCCTTCCCTTCTCCCGGCCAAACAAATCTCCGATGAGTTACCCGACAATCACCTATTCACTATCTCGTATGATGACCCATGGTATGGTGATATTTTGTTATACTTGCACACACAGAAGTTTAGACCCAAAGTCACTCGTAATGGATGCCGTCACATCCATCACCAGGCATCTCGATATCTCCTCTTAGGCGATGTCCTTTACCGGCGAGGGGTTGACACCATTCTTCGTCGTTGCCTTACACACGAGGAAGCTGAACACGTCCTTAATGACTGTCATAGCGGTGCCTACGGAGGCCATTTCTTAGGGATGGACACTACCCAAAAGGTTTTCCAAGCCGGATACTTCTGGCCCACACTTTTCACCGACTGCATCACTGCAGTCAAGCATTGCCACAATTGCCAACTTTTTTCCCCCAAAGCCTAGACACCACCTGATCCGTTACACCCAGTCGTCACCGTTGGTCCCTTTTGTAAGTGGGCCATCGACTTCATGGAGTGCAGACCCCCGTCTGCCAACGGTCACAAGTATATCATTTTCGCCGTTGATTACTTCACCAAATGGGCGGAAGCCATGCCTACCTTCAATTGTATTGCTGACACTGCTGCCCGTTTCTTTTTCAACCATGTTATCACTCGATTCGGGGTCCCTAAACAGTTGGTCTTAGACCATGGTTCACACTTCGAAGATGTCGTCTGGCATGAGTTGTCCACCCTCCTCAAATTTGAACACCAATTTTCCTCTGCTTACTACCCCCAAGGGAACAGCCAAGTAGAGGCCATCAACAAAATCCTAAAAACCATCCTTCAACGAACTGTTGACAAGCATAAGTCCAATTGGCACCATATGCTGTTCCCTGCCTTATGGGATTACCGTACATCCACTAAGACTACCACTGGTTTTACTCCATTTCATTTAGTTCATGGTGTAGAATCTATCCTCCCCATTGAATGCCAGATTCCTGCCTTACACATCGCCGTTGAGCTCCTCCCTGACACTTCCCCCCTTGAGCAGTGTTTGCTGACTCTCGAAAAAGTTGATGAAGACCATCGTGCCACTCTCCAGAACATCGAAGCTGCCAAAAACGGCTCCAAAGCCGGTTATGACAAACATGTTAACCCTCGAACTTTCCATGAAGGGGACCTTGTCCTCGCCTATGACCAAGCCCATGACAAAACTGGCAAAGGGAAGTTTGAATCCATGTGGCAAGGCCCTTACATCGTGCAGACCTACCTCGGCAAGGGGGCATACATCTTAGTCGACTCCGAAGGCCATCCTTTGCGCAACCCCCGTAATGGGTTGTATCTTAAGCGTTTTTACCCATAAATGAAACCGCGGCCTCATTGGTCAAAATTGTACAGTTTACTCTCTTTTTTGTTTTTCACATTTTTTACCATCATCTTACATTCATCATTTCTGCATGATCACATATGGACCATCTTCCACCTTGTTACACTGGCTTCGCTGATGGCGCAAGCTGCTGGTCTCCCAACCTGGCTTCTGCAGCATGGGTCTTGTACTCCCCTTCCAACGAGATGATTCACCTTGACGGAATATGTATAGGCGCTGCTACCAATAACCAGGTAGAGTATGATGCTATGACCGGTCTCCTGACTGCTGCCCTCCAGATGGGCATATGTCACCTTCATGTGTTCCTTGACTCCCAGCTACTTGTCTCCCAGCTCAACAACTGCTACCAGGTGCGTGATCCCTGCCTTTTTAGAAAATTCCTCCACGCAAAACAACTCAGTCGACAGTTTGAATCCATAACGTTCACACATGTCCCAAGAGCCCAAAATAGTGTCGCAGATCAAATGGCAAACAACATCCTAGATTGGCATATCAATCACACCATGTAACACCCACATCATGCATCATCATCCCATAACATCCCATCAAAATATATAAAAACCCCCAAAAAGATTGCATGGCATCAACATTTGCATCCATGTACATAAACCATAAAATCACATTCATATCCATAGGGGCATCCACATGCCTAATCATACATACATCATGATTGCATCACATAAAATACACAAGGGGCATCCACGTGCCCAACATCCTAACCTACTTGCATCCACGTGCAATGTAAACATATCACAAATCATCAAGCGCATCCACGTGCGTACAACTAAAACAACATCATACAAAAAGGTGCATCCACGTGCATATATATATATATCAAAAAATATACATGTTCAGTGCTATACATGTCCTGAGTACCCTTGTACTCAGCTATACAAGAAATGGCTATACATCCCTAAAGCCTCATCAAAATACATGTCGTAGCTACAAAACTCAGGGGGAGTCCCCTGCACTCCCTAATGAGAGTCGTATCCTGCATCACTACCTGCATCGGCTGCCTCTGAGTCCTCCCCTCGCTCCTCCTTCGGCAAGTCCTCATCTCCTACGGGTTCCTGTACCTATGCTCGGTCCACCAAGATCGCCACCCGGATCGCTATGGATTTGAACTCTCGGGGTGCCCCCATGCAATCCTGAACCACGTCCGGATCGACGTCCCGCCATCCCTCGTCGGTCACCCCTATCAGCAAACGGTCTAGTAGTGCCCGGACCGACTCCAGTGTCCCCTCCACATCGCGGCGATGGACCTCCCCTCGCCCAGGCAGAGTTGGAACGACAACAATACCCCTCCGTGCCACATGTCCTGGAGGTGGCCTCGGGCCCACATCTGCAGATCACCAATATGTCACTCATAGTATATCAATCTACTATCATATATATAAAACTTTACATCTATATTGTGCAAGCAAATAAACATATGTACCATCGGGTCCCCATGCTTGTCCTGGTGCTCGTGGCGCCTCTGGATCTCCCATGTAGTCCATGTCCCTATATGGGAAGTCATCCAGTGTCAATGGTATTTGGAGCCACCGCAGGTACAACTCCTGCGTAAAATACCTACCCACGTCGACACCACCACGGTGATGCATCATCTCGCCCCACCACACCATCCGCAGCTCCCTCAAGCCTCCTGCCCTGATTGGCACTCGTGGCCGCAGTGTGGGTACCCTCTCCATAAAGAAGGCACACAAGAAAGAATCATAACAAAATCCCTTGCCAACTTCCTTCGCTGCCGTCAGCTACCGCTGGACGCAGGTCAGGAACATCTGGCCCCACGCGTAATACACCCCATCCAGTACGTGCTCTATCATCTGCATTTGGCCCCCCGACACCTTCTCAGGTGACTGGGACCCCAATACCCGAACCACACATGCCGACATGGCCTGCACTACTGGCTCCTGTAGGTCCCTCACCAGGAGTGCATTCCTATGCACCCATGCCTCTGGACCACACTACCTCTCTAGCATGTCCTCCATGTCTACGTCTGCGGAGACCCGCAGCTGTGTGTCTGCCACCCTCCCTAGACAGGGAAACCTCGTCAGAAAGTATACATCGGTCAAGGTGAGGTCCACCCTCTCACCCTGTACACGGAAAGCCTGTATGTCCGGCTCCCAGAAACTAATCAGCCGGTTCAGCAGCAATGCTGCTGACCGTATCATGGGTATCTGTGCGAACTTCAGTAGTCCGCACATTCCCAGCATAGATCGCACATGGTGCTCCCCTCGAATCACGGCCACTATCTCATCAGGGATTTCCCGCTCTCTCCATAGCACCTGCGGCATCCTGTCAATCACACAAAGTAGACTCATCAGACTCATATCCAAAAATATGTCTTTCCCCTCCCCTTGGAAGACCCTCATAGCTCATCCCAAAACCGCAGCTTTAGGGCTTCCTGCCGTGGTTTCCGACCGCGGCTGTCAGGCCTACACTCACGGTCATTAACCGCGTCTGTTCGGCCTAACCCTGCGGTTTGGCACCGCGTGTTCCCCCCTGGAACACGCGGTACTAGACCACGTATCCAGCCGAGAAACTCGCGGTCCCCAACTGCGTGGTTCACCCTGAAACTCGCGGTATCCAACTGCGGTTTCATCCCCCCAACCCGCGGTCCACCCCAAGTGGACTGTACAAACAACCCTGGGACCCACTACCTAAACCCTAACCCTAAAAAACATGCAGGTATGAGTTTGACGGAATACCTATATCTCCCGGATCTGAAATCGGCCGGTCGGATCATCCAGAAATGCCACCTCAGCTCTGGTCTACTCTGATCACAAGTCAAAGTCAAATAGTACAAATGACACATGTCATGTTTGCCCCACTCACTATTTATAGTCAGTTGACTTTTTCTTGTTTTGGCCATTCTGACCCCATACGGAGTCCATTTTTCGAACCGTTTCCACCACTAGAATCAGCACAACGCGACCATCATGATGGTCACCTCGTTGCATTATTTTTGCCCCATCATTTTTTGCCCATTTTTTTTAGACACCACTAGTTGCCTCGGTTTGCGTGCCACATCGGCCGTTCTCCATTTTTCACATATTTTATATCATCGGATTCATTTTTCCGAGCAGGTGATGATGCTTGAGATCATTTCTTACTCTCACTCCCCGATTCTTTGGGTATTTTTCCAGAGTGCCCCCGTCACCTCGGTGTACGTGCCACATCGGTCGTTACCCATTTTTGACACTCTTTATATCGTCGGATTCATTTTTCCAAGCTCGTGATGGTGCTTGAGATCATTTCTCGCTCTCACCTGGTACAATTTCACCATTGTGTCCCAACACCTTGTTGCCTCGATTTGCGTGCCACATCGACCACCATCGGATTGTTCCACATTTTTACATGAGCCCTCCACTCCTGTCATACTGCAAATATTTCATTATTTTTCCACCATTCCATTCACCCCGCAAGGAGGCCCACCAGTGTTCCCCCCCTACCCTCATTCTTGGTCATCATTACTGATCCTTGATTGAACACTTCCTCCTTGCCTGGCCATTCCTTTTGTTTGGTATAATTTTATCCCTTTTTCGGGCCGGACAAGTCCTTTATGAAAAAGCACTTAGGGAGTTTCCGTTAAGCTCTTTTCTGACTCCTAAAAGAATGAAAATATCACCGAGCAATTTTGCTTCCTTTCATGCTCATTAAAGTACCTGAAAGGGCATCTATCTGGTATAAGTTTAACCCTTTTCCGGACCTGGTAGACTAATTACGAAAAAGGAATACTCTAGTCACACCGGCTAGAAGAGTTCTTCATTGCATCCTTTTATGCTTCTTTGGGCCTTGGAGACTAAATCTACGAAAAAGCAACCCCCTGGAGTCTTCTTATTTGCTTTCAGACTCTCTAAAATTGAAAGCAACCACGAGCATGAACTATCCTGGGCTCGTTAAATCCACACGACAGTACCATTCCATCATTTCAGAGTCTTCTTATCGCTTTCAGACTCCTTAAAATTGAAAGCCACCACGAGCATGAACTGTCCTGGGCTCGTATAAATCCACACGACAGTATCATTTTACACATGCTTCTTCTAGTTTCATACCCATGGAGAAGTCCCCTCCCGTGCCTCCTGGCACTATGATTGATCATCTCAGTAGCACCCCCAATCGGGTCGCCTTTGTTCAGAGTACTCTGCAGTCTCCTGTCAGTTTACACCAGCTTGAGTCTCCCTCAGCCCAGTCACCCTCCCTGATCCAAAACAGCTATGATCCCTTTCCCCTCAGTCAGTTTCATATGCTTCCAGATCATCCCCATTATCATACTCTGAACAAAGGAAGTTTGAGTCCACCCACTCTACTTGCCCAGTTATCCCCCCACAGTTTATCAATCCTGCCATCAGTGCTATCACATTTCGAAACTCCACCTTGCGCTCCTGTCAAGGAAACATCATTGCCTTGATAGTTGCAGGTCTCCCTCTGTTGACGACAGCACCTCTATTCCAGAGGATAGGCCCAGAGGTCCCTACGCCTTGGACTTATCACCATCTGTGGTAAGTGCCTACGGACCATTCTGAGAGGAGTCATCATTGCCTCTCCAAGCGGTTGTTTCTCACATGCTCGACTTCAACACCTTGATCGCATCGTCGAGAATCGCGTAGGGTTACATCCCTTTCATTATTTGTCGAAGACCCCGGATTTCCCCCGACTCTAGCACATTGGTGAGTCACTTCGGAACACCCAGTTATATGTTCCCGTGGATGTCCGGGCTGCATTGGCGTTTGTATTCGGAAGCCATACAGCTATATGCTTCCTTGAGTACCCAGTTCAGTTCCAGATCAGTGTACCATTGTGAGTGTGACCCTTGTCACCATGATCCAGCAGCTCATCCATTCCTTTGGTACCACACTTCAGTAGTATGTCCCAGATTTGTGTCCCCTATGGACTCTTATGATGTACACAGTGGTCATGTATCTTATAGGTCCCCCTTTTTTTGGCCTCACAGTTCTGTTTATGTATCTTGATACGAGCATGGGTATGCCTGCCTCGTCCATATATTGAGATTCTTCCTCAGTCAGTATTTGAGGTCATGTATATGTCAGGTCCCCATTTTTTGGACCCCATTGTTAATATGTTATATCCTGACATGAGCATGGGTATGCCCGCCTCGTCCATATGATCGGATGATTCCTCATCTATTATTGAGGTTATGTACTTTTAGTTCTTGCAGTTTGTTCGGGATCGTTGTTCCAGGTTTCAGTTTGTATCTTCTCTTCGCTCCACACCCTAGGAAAACCATTTATGACTTATGAAAACCTAGCTACAGTAAGGTATTCACCACATTATCTTCTATTGTTGGTTCAAATTCCGTAAGATGTGTTCTCCCTTCCCACCTTCTTCCATCCTTCACAATTTTTGGTCATTAAAATTCCCTATGTCCTTGTGCCCAACATCTGAAGCGAATACCTTCAAATTTTCCTCCTCTACCTTTGCCTCTTGCTCATCGACCTTGTCCTCTATCAAAATCAGATCCTATTTCAGCAAGCTCGTCCATAACATTGGAATTGATTTCACCTTCTTTAACTTGCTTTTCTTTCTATTTCCCTCTTCTATATCCCAAATATTTCTTCACATTATGTTGTTTCCTCAACAATTTCTCCTCAATTCTCAAGGATGGTTGATAAGTTTCTACCACATAATGAAAATTCAAAATAATAAATTTATCTTTAATGGCATAGCTTTAACAATTCACATACTTGGAAATTGATTCTAGGCTCTCTTCAATCTGTCCAGACCTTATAGAAAGCATATCAAATTCCTCTTTGTACTACTTTACTGACATCTTTAGCTGATTCAAATTCTACGATATTATCTACAAATTCAAATCATAATCCACAAGTAAAAAATTTACAATTCAATTCTGACACCATCGTATCCTAGGTTTTTATTTTCCCTTTACCGCTACATTCTCTATTCAACTGTAGCTTATCCCACCACAAAGAAGCATGGCTTTTCAATTTTTTTCTAGGAAACCTAACCCTCAAAGGATGTATAATTTGCTCAAATTCAAAGAACGTTTCCATTTCTCCTATCGAGTCTATCAATTCCTTGCTATTTAAACTTCTATAATAGATAGGAATATCAATTCTAGGCTTACCTCCAATACCGCTCATGACTTTGATTATTCTACATTCCATTGTCATGTTCTCCTGAGCTTCTCCTCTTGTACGCATTGATTCTACTTCATCATCACTATTGTCTTGCACCCCATGTCCAATACCTCTCCTCTGGATTTCTTCTATGGCATCAATTCTGTACATCATTGTCCTCATCATTTCTTCAAGTTCATTCATATATTTTGCAACCTCTTGTCTTCTAGGTCTTCCATGATCCCTTCCTCTATTTTCCATCTCTTTTATTTTTATTTGAGATATATTTTTGTGTCTCCCCACTTCAACAACATTCATAGCTTACCCAATCTACAACCATAGTCTTTTTTATCCTCCCCATTGCAAGCTCAACCAACTCTGATACCACTTGATGCAATATATATACACACAGAGCTGCACAACGAAATACACATATACAAGAAAGAAAAAATATTAAGTATTCAAGCAAATAAACAACTGCAAGGGAAATTAGACATGACAAGCATAAATTAAACACACAATCTGTATCTTTATTTGATATGGAGAGAATGATCTAGATTACAATTCCACAAATTCTCAGTGTGGATCACCACTCTTTCTGAATCATCTACAGGGCCTACTGAGATCCTAACTCAGTGGCTTCTCTCGCTACCCTTAACATTCTCTATTCTCCCTACCTCTTTGCTTTAAGAAACTCGCTCATATAATATGCTCGAGGAATTACAAGAATCACGATTGTTCAAGTGCCAGTGCCACCGAATTGGTTCATTTTTTATTCCCTATGTTTGTGAATGAATTTATTTGTAGGATAGTTTGTATTAAGGATAATTAAATGCTCCTAGTTTGACTAGGGAAAAAAAACCTATAATTTCTCTCAATGTTGAATCAAATATGACGTATTGTAAGTGGAAACAGTGACCACCCTAGATTAATGAATATGGTGGTAGGCACACCAACTAGGCATCAGTTGTTGCTGCTCATGCCACCTTCTTCATATCATGGCCATATTGAAGAAATGGTTCTATCATGTATCTACAACAATAAGATCTGTAGCATCCTGTCATGGATCTACAAGAACAAGATCTGTAGCAACCTGTCATGGATCTACAAGAACAAGATCTGTAGCAACCTGTCATGGATCTACAACATTGTGAGCTAGAACAACTTTTAGCAAATTCACAACAAGAAACTCCCTCTTTTAGCACCACAAGTTAGCACCACTTATATTTTGTGGTGTTAAGGTGGTGGTATTAGCACCACTTACATTTTTGTGGTGTTAATGTGGCGTTAATGTGGTGTTATTAGCATCCTTTATATTTTGTGGTGTTAAGATGGTGGTATTAGAACCACTTTTATTTTATAGTGTTAATATAGTGTTATATTTGTTAATATTATTGGTAATTAGTTTTTCCTCACCCATGTTAAGAGAAATTCCACATGGGAAAATACCATAAAGTGGTTCTACTCTATTACTTGTCGCATTGATATGTGCAAGTAGAATTTAATTATGAGGATTTGCACCATAAATATCAAAAATTCAAAAGTAATTATTTTGTAAATAACTTAATTGAATATTTTTTTTACTTTATTAATTTGAATAAACAATCAAAGATGAATTTATGAGTTTTTGCACCATAATCACAAGAAGTTCAATTATTTATTTTTCTATAATTAAACAAATAAATTCACATGATTCGTTTATGAGGCTCTGCACCACAAGCACAAAAAGTTCACAAATAACTATTTTGGAAATATCTCATTTCAATTATTCATTTTTAATACGATTTAAAAAAATAAATATTATTGACGAATAAAGTAGTAATAAAAATGATTTGAATTGAAATTTGATTATTCAATTGAAAATATATTTATCTTATTAGATTTCTTGAGGAAAACTAGTACCATTATTTTGTTTTAGACAAAAGGCACAGTCTCACATCCATGGACATGGTCAATAAAGAAAAATTCTAGCTATGGTCTTAAAAGAAACATTTACGAATCTAGGACTAAGAAAGACACCTCAAAGGTGATGATCACACATCCTACTAAGAGTATTCTTAGTCTCTATGTATTGCATGAACACTATTACAAGGTTTTAATTACTAGATATAGGTATAGTGGGAATCAACATGTCTGAGAGAAGAATCCTAGGTCTTAGGCTAAAGGAATCCTAACCAGAAATGTCATGTTGGCAAGTACCATATAGTGGTGTTAAGTGCATATTTGTCACATGGGCATGTGCAAATAGGATTTAATTATGATGACTTGCACCATAAACACAACAAATTCACAAATAATTATTTTTTAAATAACAACTCATTTTTTTCATTCAAATAAACGTTCATGATTAATTTATGAGGTTTTACACCACAACCACAACAAATTCAATTATTTACTTTTATACTATTTAAACAAATAAAATTACATGATTAGTTTATGGTGTTCTGCACCACACGCACAACAAGTTCGGAAAGAATTATTTTGTAAATAGCTCAACTAAAATTTTCATTTTGAATATTATTCAAAAAAAAAATACATATTATTCTTAATATTGGCAAATAATTAAAGGTAACCATTTTTAATTTATTACTATTATAAAATATTAATAACAGTGATTTGAATTGAAATTTGATTATTTGATAGGGTATATTTTTATTGACCTTATTAAACATATTGATGAATATTAGTGTCATTATTAGGATTTGAGCACAAGGCACAGTCTAAAATCCAAAAAACTTTTAGGAATCTAGGACCAAGAAAGATGAACAAACACATGTCTTTCTAAGAACATTCTTAATGTTTATGTGTGTACATTGATGTCAGTACAAGGTTTTGATCAGTAGCGATATGATTACTCGCCCTTGACCCAGTTAAGAGAAGAAACCTAGGCCTTAGCCTAAATAAAGATTCACGACATGTAGGGATAATAGTGATATGTTGAGCCAACACAAATGAATTTTTGAGAATATTTATGGACTTAGAATAGGGATACTGGGGGAATTGGAGGACATAAAAGTATCTATAAGTATTCAGGTAATAGACATGATTATGGGATGAAACTTTGGCCCTGGACCATTGAGAAAACCTCTAGGGATAGAATATTAACAAGTATACCTCGAACTACAACATAAGACCTCCTAAGGGTATCCTTGGCCTAATATTGGGGGTATTAATGTAAATAAGAGGTATTAAGCACTATATATGGGTTTTTAGGCCCTTAACATGTTTAAGGGAGGAAAATTGGGCCTTCGTCCCAAATAAAATATTTTTTGCATCCAAGGCCAATACAACAACTCTAACCTACGCATGACCTATTGGGGGTATTCTTTACCTCCGAGTGAGGAAATCAACACCATTATGAGGTTTTTTATAGTAAATATGGGTCTTAGGTTTTTGTATAATATCATAGGAGGAAAATTGGGTCTTAGACCCTAAGGGAAGCTTTAAAACACACCCATGAACTCCCAATACTATCCTTGGTATCTAAGTGTTCATATAAGTGACACTAGGTATGAGAACCTTGGACATAGTCATGGGATGAATCACATGAATTAGAATCTAAAATAATGTTTTAGGCATATTGGTCTAAGAGAAATGACTCAAACTATCACATAGGATAGCATGCAATGTATAGGATATCATTAATCTTAAAGTGGGAAATGGGTGGAAATACTTGGTTTTGTGCACAAGGGATGGGTCTTAGAAAATGGTTGGGGAAGAAATTGAAAGAAGTATACCCTAACATAATATTATTGAGGTAATGGGTAATGATCAAGGCCATGAACCATAACATACACTGTTTAAAGTCGATATTTGGCATAAAAGTTGGATATGGGCACAATCAAGAGTTTTTCCGTAGTGGGATCATTGGATCTCAAGGCCTTGACTGGAGTCATGGGAGGAAATAAAGAGCCTTATTCGTTGGGAATTATGTTATAGGGAGGAATACCATACCTTTCTCCCTTAAGGAATTATTAATGGATATAAAGACATGAACACTACCTAAAAGAACCATGCATGACTTCAAAGGGGTATCTATGGCACTATGTATCTAGGTATTGTGTCCTTGAGGCCTTGGACATGGTCAGTGTAGGAGAATTGAATATCGATATCTAAAGGTCCTTAGGAATTATGTTCTAGGGAGGAAGACCATGCCTTTCGACCTAAATAAATTATTGAGGGATATAGAGACATTAACACTACCTAAAAGAACCATGCATGACTTTGTAGGGGTATCTATGGAACTATGTATCTAGGTCTTATGTCCTTGAGGCCTTGGAAGAATAATGGAGGAGACTTGAATCTCGATATCTAAAGGAATCTTCTATCCATTTATGGATAGTAATATTGCCTCTATAAAACACACATGGCCTCTTGAGGGTATAATTACCCTATGATTGATTATGTCATTGCGATTAGGTACTTTTGAGTAGTATATACATATCTCAAGTTCTTGTGAATGATGTTTTAGGTAAACGACCATGTTGTTGACCTATAAGTAACCATTGAGGCATCCAGAGCAATGAACAATGCATGAAACACCTTGCATGACCTTGCATGGAAATTTTTCCCACTATGTATTCATGTCTTGGGGTCTTGGGGCCTTGGACATGGTCAAGCGAGGAGACTTGAACCTTTGGCCCTAAAGGAATTTTATAGACATACAAGGCTAATAAATTCACCTTAACCAACCACACATGGGATCTTCAGGGTTTCATTTGCCTATGATTGAGGATAATAACAACATTATATGGTTTTGAGAAAAAATGTAGGTTCCTTAGGGCTTTGGGAAGGATGATCTAGATAAGAATACCACACCTTTTCCCCTAAATAAACCATTGAGGCATCTAGAGACATGAACAATGCCTCAAATAACCATGAGTGAAAATGCCTCATTCCCTAAAGGAATCTTCTAGTCATCTACATCCAAGAACAATGTGTTTAACTATTGCACTTGAAATATTGATGGAATCATTTGCATTTGAGTCGTGATATGGATCCAATTATAACATTTTCAAATATAGGTATGGATCTCAAGTCCCTTGAAATGGTTGTGGTAGGAAACTTGAGCCTTAATCCTTAAAGGAATATCTAAGGCATATAAGGAAAATAATGACACCTCAAACTAGCACACGCGGCCTATGTGTGGGTATATGTACTATGGCATTAGGTGGTTTTTAGTAGTAGGTATAATTATTAGGCTACTATAGATTATCAAGGGATGAATCCCATGTCTTGTATCATAAAGGATGTTTCAAGGAATTTATTTCCTAAAGGATGCATTGGAGCACCACACTTGACTTCTAACATAATCCTTTCCCTCCAAGTGGGGATGTTTGTTCCTTTATAAGGTTCACATAATTAGGTATGGATCTTGGGGACTTAACATGTTCAACGGTGGAAACCAAGTCCATGACCACTAAAAAAATCTTGTAGGAATTCAAGGATAAATTACACCGTGAACCACCACTCCTGATCTCCAAAGAGTTTCCCTAGCCTAAACTCTATGGGGATATCATTTTCATCATGATGTTTAACACTAGTGATCCGGATTTACATGGGAACGAAACAAAAGATAGCATATACAGAATCATATACAGAGATATATTGCAAGGACACAATGATACAGTAAACACATATTCTATTAAATAGCAGAAATAGAAGAGACTGTAAAATACAATAGCTGGAATGGTGGTAGCTATCTCTGAGAAGAGATGTGGTCGCTATGCTCATTCGTGCCAAGATGAATACAAAGAGAGGCCAAAAGGGCCTATTTATGATAAGCATGAGGGAAAGAATCCCAATCATCCAAAAACCTAACCCTAGAAGATGAACCGTCATAAAGTTTGCGGCCCCAAGGTGGTTAGTTGAACAACCAACTTCCCGGGGTCATAACTTTTGCATACGATCTCCGTTTAGGGCGCTCGGTAGCCCGTTGGAAAGGTCTAACCGAGATTTACAACTTTCGATTGGGCCCATATGTATGCCATTGGCAACCAATTGGTCCCCCAAATCGCCAAAAAATGTCGTTTAGGGCCTCAAAATGGCTTCGGAAGTTCGAGGCCCGAAAAACTGCAAAAAATAGTAATTTACCAAAATTGCTAGAAGACTGTTTTGAGCCAGTTGGAAGAGGTGGGCCGTCACCGATATCCACCTGGATCAACTAGGCATATGCTTTATGGCCCTATACAATCTTAAAAAAGGAAATGTGGGTTGTATTCCCTAAAGGAATATTTTAGGTATCAAAGGCTAAGAAAAATATCATGAAGAATCACTCATTACCTCCTATGATATATCTATGTTTAAGTGGGGAAATGTCTGCTATTAGGATATTTTAAGCAATAGGAATGGATGTAAGCACCCTAGACATATATAGTGGAGAAAAAATAATACTTGGGGTTGTAAGGGAATTTACTAAGCGTCAAAGTCCATGATTAGTGCCTTAAGGAACCACAATTAACCTCTCGAGGGTATCCTTTGTATTTTTTATGGATATCCATGACATTAGTAGGCTATGAGCACTAGGTAGGATCCTGGTGGTAGTGACATAGTAAAGGAAAGAATCTTATGGATCATACCCAAAACAAATATTTTATGCACCTAGGACAAAGACTGATGTCTCAAACCACAACACATCCATAACCTTCCACCAGTTTATAACATCAAGCTAAGGAGATAAATCATGCCTTAGTTCTTGGAAAACAATTAGGGATCAAAGGACAATAATGACTCATTGAAACACCACATATGAAATCTCAAGGGAATATATGGACTTCATATGAGCATATTCAAACACAATTGATAGGTTTTGAACACACGTCATGGATCTTGAGGCCATATATATGGTTGGGGAAGGAAACCGAAGCCTTCAGCTATATAGGTAAATTTCAGGACTCAAGGGTTATGAATGAGTCCCTATACCACTACACACATTTGTCTAGAAAATAGTTATCTTATAGGTGGGAATATTGAAAGTTTTTGGAGGTTTGGAGAACCAAACTTGTATCTCAAGATATAGAAATTGTAAAAGGATGAAACTTGGGCCTTAGGTCCTATGGGAAGCTTCTAGGGATTGAGGGAAATGATTAAGGAATCAAACTACAATAATTCACCTATAATAGGTATACATGTCCTCCAAATCAGGATTGGATCACCATTAGGAGGTTTTATACCCCATTTATACGTCTTAGATGTAGATAAGATAAATGTAGGAAACCTGGAACTGAGGCCCTAAACATGCGTGCGTCGGGATAAAGGGGTAGGAAGGAGATTGAAAACCACCACATATGACCTATCTATGGGATGTTTGGATTCCAATTGTGGATATTAAATACATTAGAAGGTTTGAGATCCATGTATGTATGTCGAGTCCAAATACATGGTTGTGGAAGGATCTAATGCCTTAATTTATAAAGAAATATTATAGGGATCAAGGGCCATTAGTGTTGCCTCAAATTACCATACATGAAAAATATAAGGGATATAGAGCTTGTAAGTGGAAATATGAGATCTATTAATAGGTTTCAAGAACTAAATGTGCCTCTCAGTGGAATTATGAGAGCTATTAGTATGTTTTGAGAACTAAGCATAACTCTCAACATCTTGGATATAGATAGTTGTAAAACTAAAATCCTATATAGGTTATAAAAGTAGATTATAGGGATCAGAGGCCTTGGATAATATCTCATACCTCCACAAAATAACTTTATAGGAGATAGTTATCCTTTAAGTGTCGATATGGGTGGCATTAAGAGTCCATGATTGAAGCCTCGAAACATCACAAAAAATATTTTCTCTCTTGCTAAGTATATGGGTTCCATTAAGACGTATTTAACACTATGGATGGGTCTTTGGGGCAATATGGCTTAGGCCCTAAAGGAAGTTTCTAGGGCTTAAGGGACATCAACAAGGCCTCAACCACCATAGAATATTTTTTAGAGGATATTTGGCCTCCAACTTAGGTTATGGGGTTTATTAGGAGCATTTTAGTACTATTTTAGATGGGTCATGAGTCCTTGATAATTTTTAAGGAGGAAACATTATCATTTGGCCATAGATGAATATTTGATTTCTTTACAATCATGAATCAATTTTTTCAGTACCACATAACATTGGAATAGCCAATATTATGCTTTTAATCGGGGATATGGACACCATTATGAGGTTTTGAGAACCAAGTATGTGTCACAAGTCCTTGGACATGGTTGGGAATGGAAACCCAAGACTTAGGCCTTAAAGGTGTATTTAATGGTTCCATATCCATGAAAGAGGTCTCTAATAACAACATTGAACTTATCTAGGTTATCTTTAGCACCTAAGAAGGGATATGGGTGCCATTGGGAGGATTTGAGCACTAGTTATGGGTTGTAGGGCACTAGACATGGTGAATAGAGGAAACCCAAGACTTAGGCTCTAGAGGAAACATTTAGGGATTAAGGAAATGAAAAAGGCCTTAATCAATCATATAAAATTTATCTAGGACACCTTAAGTATTATATTATAAATATGGACACCAATAGTAGGTTTTGAGCTTAAAGGATGGGACTCACATCCCTAGACATATTTTGAGGAGGAAGACCAACATCTCATGCCAAAAACATATTTATGGCTCACGGACCATGCATAAGGTCCAACATCACCACATAATCATTGTAAAGAGATCCTTTAGCCTACATGTGTCATTTGAGGGGAATTACAATCATTTGTCCCATGTGTATTATTCTCAAGTTCTTTCTCATGTTTTTTGAATAGAAACCAAGGGTGTAGGCCCTAAAATATGCTTATGCATGCCTAATGGGCCATGCAAAAGGCCCTAGTTTACCTCATATGTTCTATAATTTGATGTTCTATCTCAAATCATGCTTTGGGGTTAGAAAATATGAAACTGCATGGGACCCATTTCTTCTATGGCTCATGGCTCATGAGCTATGCATGGGGAAAAATAATGAATCATTTCTATAGAAGGAATTGTGAGGGTCAAAACAATGAATCATTTTTATAGAATGATTCCTTAGTCAATGAGAGGTATATTACTGATTTGAATCTTTAGGCGCAATAAAGATAGGTGCATCTTAATCTGAACCATAATTTAGAATCATAAACCAATGAATTACATGATAACCATTATTTCGAACTCATAGATTATATATAGAGCCTAAGACACATGGAATACATATTTCATAGTCTAAAATGTCATACATAACATATTAAATGCAAAATAATACAATAAACATACAATGTTAACCTTACAATACAATTTCCAAGAATGGAATATTAAATACTTATGAGCATGTTGACTTTAGCATCTTAAGCCATTACACTTACAACTATTAATCATCTTCTTAGTGAGTACCTAATGGTTGGGTTCTAGACATTGACTCCTTCCACATGCCTTTAGTTCTTCGACCATAGACCTATTTCTTTTTATCCTTAAAAAATAAACTTTTAAAAACAATTAAAAACAATTTTAGATCCTTTAAAAAAACTACTACACTAAATACATATAATCTATATAAAAAAATTAAATATACAAACTAAATATTATAATTATTTTATTATATGAAAATTAAAGAATTCAAACTAAATATTAAACATATTATAATTTAAAATTATTTTAATATAATAAAAAAAATATTAATAGAAAAAATATTAAAATATAATAATTAATGAAAATTAAAATAATACAAGAGCATTACACATTGCCTTTCGAGAGCTCGAGGGACTCGAGCGTATTCAAGGTCTGGTGCTGCCAGAAAATGTGGCGGCCCAAAGGGTTCTCCAGAAGGTCGGCTTTGTCCAAGAAGGTCTCCTCAGAAACTACATGAACATTAAAGGAAATATCAGAGATTGCATACTATATGGTTACGTATCACCTGGCACACCTGCACGTGCAGAATGAATGCCGAATATATATTATTATTTCAATCTATTATACTATCTTATCTTATCTGCAAATATATATTATCCTATACTATATTATCTGTGCTGTTGCTGTTCAATTCCAGACCATACAAAAATATAAATGGCGATCAAAACGAGGACCCGGGATGTACTGAATATTAAAATAATATAATAATAATAGCACATAATTTTGCTAGTGATCCGTGCTGTGCTGTCTTTCAAGTTTGTCATTTTCTTTGGGTTTTGATATCAAAATTGTTTTAGTTATAATAATGGTGGCTTCCGTTACTTGAACACAACCAAAACTATCGAGCAAGGCTGCTATATAGACTGTTATTCTTCTTGTCGACCAAATTTGATTCTTGGAATGTGATTTTTCACAGTACTCGACATCACGATATCCCACAATAAGAACTCTTAATCATGATCGCTTTACTCGTTTCCGTTGTGACGAGTATCATAATGAAATAATGTTTTAAGATAATGAATTTCACAGTGCAAACCAAATAACATCTGGTTTGAGGATGATATTCCACAATGGAAGACACAGTGGGGTACTGCAAACTAGGTGATGTGGGCATGGCGAGTGCCCAAGAAAGAATTTTCTCTTCATGGTTCCAAAAGTATTAAGAGAACAATCTGGGGAAACAAAAATAGGTCTTCGACGTGTAGTTTCGAAACTAAAAAATAAAAATACTATTTACTTTTGAGATCTACGACCTTTTCTTTCTCTCTTGGGAACGACCTCATACAAACGGAGAAGTCATATGTCCTAGCTATGGGTTTGCTATTTGGATGAGGAAATTGTCTTTGATGTTTTGTGTGACTTAGCACTGTATCAAAAATTTTCATTAATTCTCATAACGGTACATTCCTGAACCTTTACCATGGAATAACAATTAAAGAGAGATTGAGTTAATATTGTTGATATTTTTTTAAACAGAGATTTATATATATGTAAATAATTATGTGGTAAATGTAAGAGATAATATCTAAGGTAGATACATAAGTGTACACATTAAATTATGTATATATATATGGATAGATATTTTTGTTTACATTAATGAATGTTTTATGATAATGTTGGGACCAAATGAAACAAGCATTCTTAGAGAAATATAGGGACTACTGCAAAGCAAAGGATACAAGGGACGAAATCTTTAGGATGCAACAAGGAGAAAGGGAATCATTAGAAGATTATGCTTAAAGATTTCAGCTCACATACAAACGAGCGAGTCATTGCACCTTAGATCAGAAATCACTAAAACTTGTCCTTCTTAGAGGTGTAAAAGAAGAGCATTTTGAAGTCTTAAACCTTCTGGGAGATGGAGATATATTCCAGAAATCTTTTGACCAAATCTTGCAAATTTTCAAAAACTACTCTAGATCTAGGAAAAGTAAAAATGGGACAAGGGATACACACACATTTACTGGTGGATTAGCATCTTCAAGACCAGCCCTTACAAAATCTGATTTAGGGAACATGTTAGATGACATGAGGACTGACATCTTACAATCTCTCGCCATGCAACTTGATGCACTTCAAATAAAAAAGAAACAAGATGAAATTAACCAAGCCTTGGCAGTATTCTGTCCTCGTTGTAGAAAGAAGCATGAGAAGGGGCAGTGCACACTAAACACCATCGAAATATGTGGCCTCTGCAATGACGATCACTCTACTAATAAGTGTCCTCTGCTTCCCTCCTTCAAAGTTGCTATTCAAGAGCCCATGATGGAGGGTGCAATAGAACAGCTCTATTTTGTGAATCAAAGGAGGAATAATTTTCCTAAACCTTACCAACCCAACAACCAACCTTACTACAATCACATAAATAACCACCAGAATTGGAACTCTATACCAGCCCCATGGCCATCTCAGCAAAGTCCAAATCAGTGGCAACAAAACCAACCATATCAGCAACCTTATTACCCATAACCTTACTCTTCATACCCCCACCTTTTGCTCAACCAACCACAAATTATGGCAATCCATATCTTTATTCATCATCGAATTGGAGAGCTCCATTACAACAGCAGCAGCCACTCATCATGCCACCACCACCAAATCAACCACCCCCTAGACCTCCACCAATTCCTGTTGAGCCAATCCCCAACCCTAACAACAACAAGCCTACAATACTGAGATGGTATAGTTTCCAACCTACGTTGTAAACACACTAGAGATAAATGAAATTAATTTAAGATATGGAAAAATGTTGCAGAATACACACACACGGAATATCCAAGAACCTGAGGCTCATGAACAAACCACACAACCCCATATTGAGCATCCGGATGAACCAAACCCTTAGGAGGAAGAAACTCAACCACTCATACGAAACAAAAACCATCCATTTCTAGAGAATCTTGCACGAAGTACCAAAGATGAAGAGGAAAATGTAATTATGAATGAATTGAAACACTTGAATATCCAAATTCTGATCTTGCAGGCCATCAGAGATGTACCTATCTGCAACAAATTCATTTAAGAGAATTGTTTGAAAACACCTTGAAGGAGAAAACGTGACCCACCAACGATCAATGTAGTGGGCCAATTAGGTGATCTAATGCTAGGAATCATTTTTAACCCTAAATATCTAGATGCAGGAATCCCGGTGGTCAATGTCAACATCAATAACAGAGAGATAGACAAAAGCTTAATTGATTTGGGAGCTACTATAAATGTAATGACCAAGGATACTATGATATATCTCGAACTCTAAGTAATTGTCAGAGCGACAACTACAGTACTCCAGCTAGTAGACACATCCATAGTAAGACCTCAAGGAGTGCTCGAAGACATAATAATCAATATAGAATCTTGGGAATACCCAGCTGATTTCATAGTCATAGAAATAAAAAGTAAACTTAGTGGTTATCCAATCATACTAGGCAGACCTTGGTTGGCAACTGCAGATGCTTATATATGTTGCAAATCAGGAAACATGACTATCACTAGTGGACTTACCAGGAAGAAAACCACGATTTACCCACCAGCAAGGAAATCTTCAGACTTAGAATATCAAAATTGGACTGATGATTATAACGACACACCAAATCAAAACCTACGACTTGTCCTAACCATTCATGTTGCACTATCATTAAAAGCAATAGGCGAAGATGGTCATATAGATAGGTTTATACAAAATGCATATTCTAATAGTGATGGTCTTGAAAGATTTTTTGACATAGAACAACAACAACCAGGCGAAAGTTCAAACCAGAACTTAAATAAAAAGTGGACAGAAGTGCTATCTTTGGAAGAATAATCAGAAAAAACAAAGACAGTGGAAATTATGCCTAGAAAGACAGTCAACATTAATTCTAATCTCAAGCCAGAGCAAGAAACGCAGTTAATGAAAGTGCTATCAGAACAAAATAAAGCTTTTGCATGGACATATGCAGACATGAAAGGCATACATCCCGATATCTGCAATCATTACATTTACATCAAAGAAGGTTCTATCCCTATCAGTTAACCACAACGAAGGATGAACCCAGCCTTAAAGGACATTGTCAAAGTGGAACTACAGAAGTTATTAGATGTTGGGTTCATATATCCCATCTTTGATAGCAAATGGGTCTCACCATTGGTTATAGTCCCTAAAAAAGGAGGCAAATGGAGAATTTGTGTGGACTACAGAGAGCTAAATAAAGCAACCAAGAAATATCACTTTCCACTACCATTTATCGATTAGGTGCTGGACACATTAGCTCGGAACAAGTATTTCTCATTTTTGGATGGCTTCAATGGGTACAACCAAATTTTAATACACCCAACTGATCAAGATAAGACAATGTTTACATGCCCATGGGGTAGTTATGCATATGAAGTACTACCCTTTGGGTTATGTAATGCCCCAACAACATTTCAAAGGGCCATACTAAGTATATTCTCTGATTTCATAAATGATCAAATGGAAGTCTTCATGGACGACTTCACACACTATGGACAAAACTTTGATCAGGCATTGAACCATCTTGAATTAGTATTGAAAAAATGTATTGAGATGAGCTTATGTTTGAACAATGACAAATGCATAATGTTAATGGAAGAAGGCATTCAAAAAATGGGGATTCGATTTCGTTGGTCCAATAAACCCACATTCAAATCAGAAGAGCTACATCCTTGTATGCACTGACTACCTCACAAATTGGACTGAGGTATCAACACTTGCTGCAGCAAATGAAACCAACGTGGAAAAATTCTTCACTGATCAGATCTTTCAGAGGTTTGGAGTACCAAGAGAACTAGTTTTTGATCAAGGGCCACAGTTTACATCAAATCTAATAGAAGACTTTCTTAAAAGAAATAATGTAAAGCACAAATAGTCCTCCTCCTATCACCCTCAAGCCAATGGTCAAGCTGAGGTAACAAACAGAGAATTGGAAAAGATTTTGACAAAGACTGTCCAACTCCACAAAAGAGATTGGGCAGATAGGCTAAGTGAGGCAGTTTGGGCCTATAATACCACGTGGAAGACAACAACAGGATTCACACCTTATTATTTAGTATATGGAAAGAAAGTCATGCTGCCAATTGAATTTGAAATAAAGACATTAAGAATTGCAACAGAGTTAAATATGGAACTATCAGAGATACAACAAAAAAACATGCTACAATTCAATCAACTGGATGAGCAATGCCAGCAAGCACTTGACCATACTGAAATCATCCAACAACAAAGGAAGAAGTGGCATGACAAACACCTAAAGGACAAAAAGTTAAAGGAAGGTGACTACGCATTACTCTATGACTCCAGGTTTCACACATTCAAGGGAAAGCTAACAACCAGATGGGATGGGACCTTACATAATTCAAAAGATCTATGAACATAGAGTTGTAAGGATCATTACAATTGATGAAGAGGAGTTCTCCATGATAGTAAATGGACATCGACTCAAACTCTACAAGAAGCCATAGTCAAAGGAGGAGTTTACACAGGTACTCTGCCAGCAACAATTGATGTTGATAGAGAACATAGAAGACCATTGAAATCCAGTTCATCGAAAAAATGAAAAAATAGAAAAAAAATGAAAAAAAAAGTGAAAAAATGATGAAACAAAAAAAAATGAAAAAAATAAGAGAAAAGAAATTAAAAAAAAAGAAAAAAATGAATGAAAAAAAAGAAAATAAAAAGAGACATTACTGAAATAAAAATCAAACATGATGCATTCAGGGTAAACACAGGTAAAATTGTAGGGCATCATACAGTCCCACAAGTTTTTCTGCGTTGTCACAAGTATCAGATCCACTTGAACCCACTCAAGTGTGTCTTTTGTGCTCCGACAGGCCGGTTCTTAGGTTTTCAATGTTTCCCACAAAGGAATCGCTGATGACCCCCTTGTTCAAACCAACACATATGTGATCCACAATTATAAACCCCATGCACATAGCATGGGGGCAGGTCATTAACCCTGCTCACTTTTTCACATGCGTGATATCAACCATTTTTGAGGTCACATATCACTTGTATATTTGACTTGATTTGATACACCTTGTATTCTTCCCCCGTGGGTAATCATTTCTCCCCACCACTGCGTCCTTGGATTGGTGGGCTCACCTTTATTTGCAACCATTTTTTAACCTAGTTATTTCCTTTTGAACATTCTGGAGTCCTTATGACCTCCGTTTTTCGCACCATTTGCACCGCCAAATTCATATTTCTGTGCTCGTGATGATGCTTGAGATCATTTCTCGCTCTCACCCCAAAATTTTATGGCCATTTTTCGTCAGCCCCTAGTCATCTCGGTTTGCATGCCACCTCGGCCGTTATCCATTTTTGACACTTTTTATATCACCGGATTCAATTTTTCGAGCTCGTGATGATGCTTGAGATCATTGCTCTCTCTCACCAGAAAAAAATTTCAACATTGTGTCCCGACACCTTGCTGCCTTGGTTTGCGCACCGCATCGGCCGCCATCAAATTGTTACACATTTTTACATGAGCCATTCACCTCCATTCATATTTCAATTATTTCATTATTTTTCCACCATTCATCGTCCTGCAAGGAGGCCCACCAGTGTTTCCCCCCAAACCTTGTTCTTGGTTCTCATATATGTCCCTTGATTGAACACTCTCTCACCATTATCCATTTTTGTCGTTTTTTATATCACTTCCCCCCCCACCCTTGTTCTTGGTTCTCATCGATGTCCCCTTGATTGAACACTCTCTCCTTGCTTGGCCATTCCTTTTGTTCGGTATACTTTTATCCCTTTCTCGGGCCAGACAATTCCTTTACGAAAAAGGCACTTAGGGAGTTTCTGTTAAGCTCTTTTCTGACTCCTAAAAGAATGAAAAGACCGTCGAGCGATCTTTCTTCCTTTCATGCTCGTTAAAGTACCTAAAAGGGTGTCTATCACATATAATTTTAACCCTTTTTCTGACCTAGTAGACTAATTATGAAAAATGAATACTCTAGTCACACTGGCTAGAAGAGTTCTTCATTGCATCCTTTTATGCTTTTTCGGCCCTTGGAGACTAACACACGAAAAAGAACCCCCCTGGAGTCTTCTTTTTGCTTTCAAGAGTCTCTAAAATTGAAAGCAACCACGAGCATGCACTGTCCTAGGCTCGTACCAATCCACACGACGGTACCATTCCATTATTTCAGAGTCTTCTTATCGCTTTCAGACTCCTTAAAATTGAAAGCAATCACAAGCATGAATTGTTCTGGGCTCATATAAATCCACACGACAGTACCATTTTGAGCACACATCTTCGAGCTCCTTAAAAACCATAAAGAAGTCCCCCCCCCCCCCGTGCCTCTCGGCGCCATGATCGATCATCTCGGCAGCACCCCCAATACAGTCTCCTTTGTTCAGAGTATTCTACAGTCTCTTGCCATCTTACACCAACTTGAGTATCACTCACCCCAGTCACAATCCCTGATCCATTAAAGCTATGATCCCCTTCTCACTAGTCAGTTTCATATGCTGCCCGATCACCCCCGCCATCATACTCTGAACAAAGAAAGTTTGAGTCCACCCACTCTATTTTCCCAGTTATTCCCCACCCCCCACAGTATGTCAGTCCTACCATTAGTACTCTCACACTTCAGTTCTCTACCTTGTGCTCCTATCAAGGAAACTTCGTTGCCTTGCTAGTTGTAGGTCTCCCTCTATCGACAATAGCCCATCTATTCCAGAGGATAGACCCAGAGGTCCCTGCGCCTTGGACTCATCACCATATGTGGTGAGTGCCTACGGACCATTTTAAGAGGAGTCATTAGTGCCTCTCCGAGTGGATATTTTATCACATGCTCGACTTCAACACCTTGGTTGCATCATTGAGAATCACGCAGGGTATATATCCCTTCAGTTATTGGTCGAAGACCCCAGATTTCCCCCGACTCTTGCACATTGGTGAGTCACTTCCGAACACCCAGTTATATGTTCCTGTGGATGTCTGGGTTGCGTTGGCGATTGTATTCAGAAGCCATCCACTTATAAGCTTCCTTGAGTACCCAATTCAGCTCTAGTTCAGTGTACCATTGAGGGTATGACTCCCTGTCATTATGATCCTCCAGTTCATCAATTCCTCTGGTACCATATTCGGCACAACTATTGTTATTCCGGTGTATCAGTTCTTCATCTTAGACATTGTTAGCTTGGTAGTATATCCCATATCCGTGTCCCCTTTGGACCCTTATGATGTACATAGTGGTTCTCCCATGTATCTTTCAGGTCCCCCATTTTTTGGGTTTCATTGTTATTTTTTTATATATCTTGATACAAGCATGGGTATTCCTGCCTCGTCCATATATTGAGATTCTTCCTCATTCATTATTTGAGGTCATGTATCTTTTAGGTCCCCATTTTTGGACCTCATTGTTATTGCTATAGATCTTGGTATGAGCATGGGTATGCCCACCTCGTCCATATGTTGAGATTATTCCTCATTCATTATTGAGGTCATGTTTTTTTCATTTTTTGCAGTTTGTTCGGGACCGTTGTTCCGGGCTCTAGTTCATTTCTTCTCCTCTCCACATCCCAGAAAAACCATACATAGACTTATGATGTTTATCGGCCATACAATGAGCTCCTGCCCTCACACATCAGGGGGCAATCTATTAACACCCAAAAAGTGCTCACCATCTCATTTCCCTCATTACATGACTCATTTGTCCATATTTCCTACCATATTTGCCTCCAAAACCTTAAAAAACCATTAAAAAGCCTCCAAAAGGCCAAAACCCCCCCTTTTCCCCCAAAATAATTTAAATTTCCTCCAAAAATAGCAAAAACCCTCTAAAAAGGGAATAAAAAATATAACAAAGAGGAAAAAGAGGAAAAAAGAAGCAAAAAACCCTATATAATTAACCTAAACCATATGGTGCCAAAAACCATGGGTCAACACTCCACCACTAAAAACCTATAAATAGGTAATGGAGGTTCCCCATTTCATATCCACAATCTTCCCTATCCTCACTTTTCCAAAATCACTCTCGAAACCCTAGCTTACCATTTGAGCTAGTTTTTTCCCATTTGAGTGCCCCTTTGGCCCATTATTCAAACACCTTGGAGAAGGAGAAGGAACCCATTGGAGCACGAAAGCAGCCCTCCTCGACTACTGCAAAAGCTCCACCAACCTCAACACTTGAGGTAAATTTAATACAAAAGAAAAATCTTTATCATATTGTATGTCTTTTTATTTTTGTTAATGCTCATGCTTAGTTAAATTTCGTACTGTTTTACTGCTTTAATTTACTGTTTATTAAACTTCTACTAAGGAGGCCCTTCTCCTTAGTAGGTTCCCATTTGCACAATCTAGGGTGAAAACCCTAGCTACAATATTGCCTTCTAGTGAAGCCCCCGTGCCTTATTTAGGTGGAGGAGGATTCTGATGTGACGTTGATGCTCCAGTTGTTGGCTTCATAGACAAGCCTCTTTCAAACTTCTTTAGTTGGATAAATCTAGTGATACTTTTCCATTCTTTACCTGTTGGATATTGGAAAACCTTTAGTTCCCTGAGTGCCATATCTAGATATGTGTAATGCTCAAAAGTGGGTTTTGGTAAAGAATTGAAAATCATTTGAAGACAGATGAGGATTTCAAAATATGGGTGCAGCTTGTCCGCGACTGTCTTTCCATCTAAATATCCATGTATATCTACCAGATGGGATTCATAGTTATGTGCCTCTAAAAACATGACATTGTAATGATCCTTACAGTACAAATATTCATGTACAACCAAAAAAAACGGGAGGCCTAATGGGAACACATTGCTGAAAATGGATTTAAAATAACAAACATCATGGGATAGGTAATTAGCCATGTCCCCAACATTCTGAGCCATCATAACCTTTGTGATCAGTTTGTTAGCCTCTATGATGATTTTTGTTCTATCTTGAACATCGTAGGCTTGGATCTCGTCAAGGTTTTTTGCATTTAAGAAAGCAATGACTACTTTTGATAGCTCTGTCTTTTTGTCCACATTATTCAGGATAGTGCGAGAATCTTGAGAAGTTGTCTCAAGTATTTCCCACTCATCTTGTGAAATAAAAAAATGGATCCATTGAGTCACTATCAGTGCTGCTATATGTTCCTAAATCACAAACCTTGTAGTTTTGAGCAAAGGCTTACGCATTAGCTTCATAGACAAGTCCTGAATGCTCTTCTGCTTGTCTACTTTAAACTATTATAGTTCAGAAATGGTAACATCTCTTTTGGTTACCTATTTAATAGATATTTTTAACACTTCACTCTTATGCTTTCGTTGCTCCTTCACATCACTCAATTAGGCGTCCTTCAGGATAATTTATGTTATTTCCTATGCAAGCTTATCTACTGGGTCAACTAAAGATGCGTCTTGCAAATCTGTTTCCTTTTGAAGCAAAATATCTTGATTCCACATTTTGAGTTCGTCCACTTCCCCCTTCCATAAAAACAATATTTTCTTTGAGTGACTGGATATCTTCTAGTGCCTTGTCCAATTTAGATTTTATCACTAGAATTTCAGTTGTCTGAGAGTGCTCAACAGTTGGAATATTGAGTCTTTTCTTCAATCTTGCAATCTGTTTATCTTTCTCTTCAACATGTTTTGAATAGGAGCTGCATCACTTGGATCTTTTACCAATTTGGTAATTTTTTGCTCCAAATCAACAATCTTCAACTTCTTGGGTTAGATTGATGACTTTTCATTTACATCTCCAGTCTGTTTACCAACCCCTATAACTTATTGGTGCTCATAGTGTATTTCATTACATCTCTATATAGACCTTCACTTGTCTGTCAGTGAAGTTGCATGATTTCTTTAGAAGGGAAAGCATCTAAGTTAACCGTGACCTGAGTGGTCTAATAATTTGATGGAACTCTCTTACCTCTAGGTGCAACCTATTCAAGGATGGCCATTTTTAGGGTACCTTACCTCAAATCCATCGCAGGTACCATACTGGACTAGTGTCCTATATCAATATCTTTATTTGGAAAAAGAGTCTTTTGAAGGTCTATAGTATCATCCTTTATCTGGTAGTATAAACCAAAAATCCAAGCTTTTAGCGGAGACATTGTTACTAGAGCATCTTGCTGAGAGGTTGTATCTTGCTTCTAAGGCGACCCCTGTAGATGGAAAATTTTCCAAAATGATAGATTCCAACGATGTGGGGGTTTTATTTAGCTGTAGAGTTGTTTTAGATGCTTTCTTTGACTTAGAATTTTTTGACTGGGACCCAACACTTTCATATTTTTCCTTGTCATTATCCAAGTTTGGTTCAGACACAAGATTTTTCCCCATAATATCAACCTTATGTGGTGTGGGAATGACTGGTGCCACTACTGCATGGGTTGGATCCAAATCCATCTTTTCCTATTCACAACTATCCAAGTTGGTGATTTTGTCTACAATCGGGTGCAGCTCATGAGGATAGGCCATTTCTCTAGCAGACTGTATATTATTAGAGATGATCCCTTTAGGATCATACCTCCATGCAAAAAATCATAGAGAAATTGAAATCCACCAGCATCTCTTTAACCATGGCTTGCATGGACATGCTTCTTAACTTTAAAGGATCCATATATCTTCATTAGGGACTTTGAAATTCCTAGTGATATTTCCTTCGTAAAGTGTATGTCATCCCAATTGAAACTCTAGCGGATATACTCCAAGGAAAAACGCCTAGGAGTTATGAATACGTGCAACATATATGGAGATAGTTCTGCTTTGTAGAGTCAAATCTCAGTGTCGGTTTCAAAGCAAATCCAATCCCCAACTGAGTCGTCAGGGTTTAACTGGAGCAAACACTTACATTCTAGAAAGAATCTAGGAGGAGGGGCATCAAATAACAAGGAATAGTAGATTTTAGTTACGACTGTATCCACAAACATATAGAATCCTTCATGGCTTGGAATGGGATCAATTGACTTCTTGAGGTCCTCTCGATTAAAGAATTCCTTATTATGGTAAATGATCATGTAGATCGAATAGGAAGTGTACCCGAACAACTTTCTAGTAGAAATTTTTTTGAAGTGCAAGTGCATGTATGAGTAAGGAAAGAAGCAATATCCAACTTGATGGGTGATTCAAGCTAGGATAGATTAATTAGGAAAAGAAAACCTAAGGAATCATCATCAATTACCAATTTGTGGTCATAAACAAGGATATGACATACCATGGATAGTGCAGGATGAGTTTCTGGGGGAATTAACATCTGGATGAATGCCTCCCTACTTTTTTATGACAACTCTCTTATCTTTGCAGCCAAGACCTCCTTGTCGAAATGCAGGCTAGAATTTCCCTCTTCTGTGTCCGTCATTTCCATGAGGAGCTATTTTTAATTGGGCATATAATTGATCCAAGTCGATAGATAATTGCTTTATTCTTGGGCACATATATTTCTGCACATGAGTGCACCAGCTCCGAGAAAGCTCGGGCCTGTGGTAAAATATTTGTTTCTAATCCATAGCCCAAGAGGTTGTATGCATTGTTTCCATTATTAGCTTGGTCTTCAAATTTTATGGATAATTGATGCAAATAGTGGTTTGACAATATGGGGTCATGGATGTCAAAATGCGCATCTCCTAAGTGTTCATCTTTGTTAAGCGTAGAACTTTCATAGGGAATCATTTCAGGGTTACCAAGAGAAGCCATGGAAGAGTTTTTGGAATGAACAAGAGGATGGTGAAAGCTCTAGATAGGCTAAGAATTATATGGCGTGGTAATAAAAAGTAGAGGATATCGCGACAGAAGAAGAATGAATGCTCAAGCAATTCAAATAATGCATATATATAGAAGGATTTTGAAAGTGGGGGACTTAAATGAATCAGAAACATGGAACCACCGGATTGGTCCTTTACGAGAGCGGCATGGGAGATTTTAATGTGCGAGGACCGTTGATGTCATAAACAACGATGGTAATATCCGTTGGGTAAGCCCTGGTGGGTCCATCGTGAAAACAACATACTCAAAAGGTGGTTTCAGGGCTCTAAAAAGGCGGTATTAAATAACCATTGTTTGGGCCCTGAACAAGCATGGGGATGCCGCGTGGAACGAATGGTTTTTGTTCAGGTTTGTGCCATATTATTTAAACTTTTTGCAGTTACAGGGACCTGAAATCGTTACAATCATAAATATAATCATCTCAAGATCTGCACATGTCTTGAGGGGTTATCAAAGTCACATGGCCCACTTGATCTGATGAGCACCAGTTATGAGTTCATAGCCACTATCTTGTCCTGATAGATGAAAAGAGTGGTTTCAGGGCCACATTAAGGTGGTTTTTTGAGACGTATTTTGAAGCCTTGAATCCATATTATGTTATGATTGACAACTTTGCGATCACTTCCCCAGTAAAAAATCACTCATTTTTCGTCGGATTTATGCTCGAATCCCCCACTACACAAACGTGGTGGCATCACATGTGATAAACTGCACTTCTTGTTGCTTGCTACGAAAATAATGGTACTAACACCTCCAATGGCTAGATGATGTAGTATATTTGCACATAGAGTTGTACAATGAAATACACATATAGAAGAAAGAAAAAATATTAAGTATTTAAGCAAAGAAACAACCACAAGGGAAATTAGACACCACAAGCAGAAATTAAACACAAAATTTGCATCTTTATTTGATATGGAGGGAATGCTCCAGATTACGATTCCATAAATTATCACTGTAGATCGCCACTCTTTCTGCAACATATATAGGGCCAACTAAGATCCCAACTCAATTTCTTATCTCTCTACCCTTGGCATCCCTTCTTCCCCCTACCTCTTTTCTCTAAGAAACTCACTCATACAATGTGCTCGAGGAATTCCAAGCATCAAGGTTATTCAAGTGCCATTGAATTGGTTAATTTCTTATTACCTATGTTTGTTAATGACTTTATTTGTTGGAGAGTGTATATTAGGGATAATGAAAATTCTCTTGTTGTGAATAGGTCACACAACCCTAGAATATATCTCAACATTGAATCAAATAGGATGTATTGTAAGTGGAAATGGTGACCACTCTAGATTAAAGAATATGGTGTTATGCACACTAGGTAGACATCAGTGACCATGCTTTGATCGTTGCTTCTAATGCCACCTTCTTCATATCATGGCCATCTTAAAGAAATGGTTCTATCATAGATATGCAAAAATAAGATCTATATCAACCTGTCATGAATTTGTAGCAATAATATCTGTAGCAACCTCTCATGGATTTGCAGCAACAATATCTGTAGCAACCTGTCATGGATCTACAACAGCAATATTTGTAGCAACCTTTCATGGATCTACAACATTGTGATCTGGAACAACTTGTAATAGCTTCTATATCTTGAATATATTATGAAGCAACATATATATTAGACTAACTACTGAAATAAATGGAAATGTGCAGGATAGCCTTCATCACCATAGATGCTCCAACATCAAACTCCCTTCGTTGTAAATTTGAGCACATTGATCATAATGTAGGTGAAAAACATATGCATATTGGACATTCTCCTCTGCCCATTTCTACTGCTAATATCCACAATTTATCCCTCAACCTTCTAACCCACCATTGTATTTCATCTACCCCACTCTTTGATGTTCCATCATTTTCTCATGAATCCATTGCACAATTTTGTGCTACCTCAGTTTCCTTTACCCCAACAATGTTTACTGCTTGAAAGTATTCCCTCTTAGGAACCATTTTTATTTCCCAATGGACTAATTGCACAAATAAATCACTCTTCTATTTCAACTTTACCTTAAGTTGTCCTCTTCTTGGGTACATCTCCCACCTTCTTTGTTGCATTTTTTGCAAACAAAAAACCATACAAAGCATTTTGACAATGACGATTTCCCATTTTCTCCTCCTAGGAGAGTAATGCTTCTATAGCACTCATGTTTTGATCTTTATTCTTCTTAGTGCATTGTTGCACACATTCCTTCCGCTCCAACCCTTTCATATATGGTAATATTGTACCCTTTCTAGCCTTATCCCGTTCATCATTACGTGGATGGAATTTGAATGTATTCCCATCTTTTACAAATTGGTAGGTGTTCATCCTCCCATCATGCCTCACATTCCTGGAAAATTTCCATGGGCTCCCCAACAAAATGTGACAAGCATCCATGGGAAAAACATCAAATAGAATGCTATCCTTATAATCCCCCAATACTAAATCTAACCAAGCATTGGTTGTTTATAGTGACCCTATGCCCATTTTGTAACCATGACAAACCTATATGCATCTTGATGAGGTGTACACTTCAATTTTGATTTGTGAACAACTTTAGTAGATACTAAATTCTCAGAGCTTCCATCATCAATAACCAAATCACAAACACTTGCCTTATGGTTTTTCGTTTTGTCCCCAAGATTGTCCTTCTTTGTTTAGGTTCTCTCTCATTCTCTTTCTCAAATTGTAGCAATATCTTCCTCATCATCGAATTTTCCCCTTGCTCTAGTTGTAAGGTATTCACCACATTATCTGCTATTGTTGGTTCAAATTCCGTAAGATGTGTACTCGCTTCCCACCTTCTTCCATCCTTCAGAATTTTTGGTCATTCAAAATCCCTATGTCCTTGTGCCCAACAACTGAAGCAAATACCTTCAAATTGTCCTCCTCTACCTTTGCCTCTTTCTCATCGACCTTGTCCTCTATCAAAATCAGATCCTATTTCAGCAAGCTGGTCCATAACATTGGAATTTATTTCACCTTCTTTAACTTGCTTTTCTTTCTATTTCCCTCTTCCATATCCCAAATATTTCTTCACATTATGTTGTTTCCTCAACAATTTCTCCTCAATTCTCAAGGCTGCTTGATAAGATTCTACCACGTAATGAAAATTCAAAATAATAAATTCATCTTTAATGGCATAGCTTTAACAATTCACATACTTGGAAATTGATTCTAGGCTCTTTTCAATCTGTCCAGAACTTATAGAAAGCCTATAAAATTTCTCTTTGTACTGCTTTACTGACATCTTCAGCTGCTTAAAATTCTACAATCTTCTCTACAAATTCAAATCATAATCCACAGGTAAAAAATTTACATTTCAATTCTGACACCATCGTATCCTAGGTTTTTATTTTCCCTTTACCGCTACATTCTCTATTCAACTATAGCTTATCCCACCACAAAGAAGCATGGCTTTTCAATTTTGTGCTAGGAAACCTAACCCTCATAGGATGTATAATTTGCTCAAATTCAAATAATGTTTCCATTTCTCCTATCTACTCTATCAATTCCTTGCTATTTAAACTTCTAGAATAGATAGGAATATCAATTCTAGGCTTACCTCCAATATCGCTCATGACTTTGATTATTCTATATTCCATTGTCATGTTCTCCTGAGCTTATCCTATTGTACGCATTGATTCTACTTCATCATCATTGTTGTCTTGCACCCCATGTCCAATACCTCTCCTCCAGATTTCTTCTACGGCATCAATTCTGTACATCATTGTCCTCATCATTTCTTCAATTTCATTCATATATTTTGCAACCTCTTGTCTTCTAGGTCTTCCATGATCCCTTCCTCTATTTTCCATCTCTTTTATTTTTATTTGAGATATCTTTTTGTGTCTCCCTACTTCAACAACATTCATAGGTTACCCAATCTGCAACCATAGTCTTTTTTATCCTCCCCATTGCAAGCTCAACCAACTCTGATACCACTTTATGCAGTATATCTGCACACGGAACTGCACAACGAAATACACATATACAAGAAAGAAAAAATATTAAGTATTCAAGCAAATAAACAACTGCAAGGGAAATTAGACACGAAAAGCATAAATTAAACACACAATCTGTATCTTTATTTGATATGGAGAGAATGCTCCAGATTACAATTCCACAAATTGTCAATGTGGATCACCACTCTTTTTGAAGCATCTACAGGGCCAACTGAGATCCTAACTCAGGGGCTTATCTCTCTACCCTTAACATCCTCTCTTCGCCCTATCTCTTTGCTTTAAGGAACTCACTCATATAATATGATCGAGGAATTACAAGAATCACGACTATTCAAGTGCCAGTGCCACCGAATTGGTTCATTTCTTATTCCCTATGTTTGTGAATGAATTTATTTGTAGGATAGTTTGTATTAAGGATAATTAAATGCTCCTAGTTTGAGTAGGGCACAAAAACCTATAATTTATCTCAATGTTGAATCAAATATGACATATTGTAAGTGGAAATAGTGGCCACCCTAGATTAATGAATATGGTGGTATGCACACCAACTAGGAATCAATTGTTGTTGCTCATGCCACCTTCTTCATATCATGGCCATCTTGAAGAAATGGTTCTATCATGTATTTGCAACAATAATATCTATAGCATCCTGTCATGGATCTGCAACAACAAGATCTATCGCAACCTGTCATGGATCTGCAACATTGTGAGCTAGAACAACTTGTAGCAGATTCACAACAAGAAACTCCCTCTTTTAGCACCACAAGTTAGCACCACTTATATTTTGTGGTGTTAAGGTGGTGGTATTAGCACCACTTACATTTTTGTGGTGTTATTAGCACCCTTTATAGTTTGTGGTGTTAAGATGGTGGTATTAGCACCACTTTTATTTTGTGGTGTTAAGATAGTGTTATATTTGTTAATATGATTGGTAATTAGTTTTTCCTCACCCATGTTAAGAGAAATTCCACATTGGCAAATACCATAAAGTGGTTCTACTCTATTACTTGTCGCATTGACATGTGCAAGCAAAATTTAATTATGAGGATTTGCACCATAAATATCAAAAATTCAAAAGTAATTATTTTGTAAATCACTTAATTGAATAATTTTTTACTTTATTAATTTGAATAAACAATCAAAGATTAATCTATGATTTTTTGCACCATAATAACAAGTTCAATTATTTATTTTTCTATAATTAAACAAATAAATTCACATGATTCGTTTATGAGGCTTTGCACCACAAGCACAAAAAGTTCACAAATAACTATTTTGTAAATATCTCATTTCAATTATTCATTTTTAATATGATTTAAACAAATAAATATTATTGACTAATAAAGTAGTAATAAATATGAGTTGAATTGAAATTTGATTATTCAATTGAAAATATATTTATCTTATTATATTTCTTGAGGAAAACTAGTACCATTATTTTGTTTTAGACAAAAGGCACATTCTCACATCCATGGACATGGTCAATAAAGAAAACTTCTAGCTATGGTCTTAAAAGAAACATTTACGAATCTAGGACTAAGAAAGACACCTCAAAGGTGATGATCACACATCTTGCTAAGAGTATTCTTAGCCTCTGTGTATTGCATGAACACTATTACAAGGTTTTAATTACTAGATATAGGTATAGTGGGAATCAACATGTTTGAGAGAAGAATCCTAGGCCTTAGGCTAAAGGAATCCTAACCGGAAATGTCATGTTAGCAAGTACCATATAGTGGTGTTAAATGCATATTTGTCACATGGGCATGTACAAATAGGATTTAATTATGATGACTTGCACCATAAACACAACAAATTCACAAATAATTATTTTGAAAATAACAACTCATTTTTTTCATTTAAATAAATGTTCATGATTAATTTATTAGGTTTTACACCACAATCACAACAAATTCAATTATTTACTTTTATACTATTTAAAAAAATAAAATTACATGATTAGTTTATGGTGTTTTGCACCACAAGAACAACAAGTTCATAAAGAATTATTTTGTAAATAGATGAACTAAAATTTTCATTTTGAATATTACTCAAAAAAAAAAATACCTATTATTCTTAATATTGGCAAATAATTAAAGGTAACCATTTTTAATTTATTACTATTATAAAATATTAATAAAAGTGATTTGAATTGAAATTTGATTATTTGATAGGGTATATTTTTATTGACCTTATTAAACATATTGATGCATATTAGTGTCATTAATAGGATTTGAGCACAAGGCACAGTCTAAAATCCAAAAAGCTTTTAGGAATCTAGGACCAAGAAAGATGAACAAACACATGTCTTTCTAAGAACATTCTTAACGTTTATGTGTGTACATTGATGTCAGTATAAGGTTTTGATCAGTAGCGATATGACTACTGGCCCTTGACCCAGTTAAGAGAAGAAACCTAGGCCTTAGCCTAAATAAAGATTCACGACATGTAGGGATAATAGTGATATGTTGAGCCAACACAAATGAATTTTTGAGAATATCTATGGCCTTAGAATAGGGATACAGGGGGAATTGGAGGAAATAAAAGTATGTATAAGTATTCAGGTAATAGACATGATTATGGGATGAAACTTTGGCCTTGGACCATTGAGAAAACCTCTAGGGATAGAATATTAACAAGTATACCTCGAACTACAACATAAGACCTCCTAAGGGTATCCTTGGCCTAATATTGGGGGTATTAATGTAAATAAGAGGTATTAAGCACTATATATGGGTTTTTAGGCCCTTAACATGTTTAAGGGAGGAAAATTGGGCCTTCGTCCCAAATAAAATATTTTTTGCATCCAAGGCCAATACAACAACTCTAACCTACACATGACCTATTGGGGGTATTCTTTACCTCCGAGTGAGGAAATCAACTCCATTATGAGGTTTTTTCTAGTATATACGGGTCTTAGGTTTTTGTATAATCTCATAGGAGGAAACTTGGGACTTAGACCCTAAGGGTAGCTTTAAAACACACCCATGAACTCCCAATACTATCCTTGGTATCTAAGTGTTCATATAAGTGACACTAGGTATGAGAACCTTGGACATAGTCATGGGATGAATCACATGAATTAGGCTCTAAAATAATGTTTTAGGCATATTAGGATAAGAGCAATGACTCAAACTATCACATAGGATAACATGCAATGTATAGGATATCATTAATCTTACAGTGGGAAATGGGTGGAAATACGTGGTTTTGTGCACAAGGGATGTGTCTTAGAAAATGGTTGGGGAAGAAATTGAAAGAAGTATACCCTAACATAATATTATTGAGGTAATGGGTAATGATCAAGGCCATGAACCATAACACACACCGTTTAAAGTCGATATTTGGCATAAAAGTTGGATATGGGCACAATCAAGAGTTTTTCCGTAGTGGGATCATTGGATCTCAAGGCCTTGACTGGAGTCATGGGAGGAAATAAAGAGCCTTATTTGTTGGGAATTATGTTATAGGGAGGAATACCATGCCTTTATCCCTTAAGCAATTATTGATGGATATAAAGACATGAACACTACCTAAAAGAATCATGCATGACTTCGAAGGGGTATCTATGGCACAATGTATCTAGGTATTGTGTCCTTGAGGCCTTGGACATGGTCATTGTAGGAGACTTGAATATCGATATCTAAATGTCCTTAGGAATTATGTTCTAGGGAGGAAGACCATTCCTTTGGACCTAAATAAATTATTGAGGGATATAGAGACATGAACACTACCTAAAAGAACCATGCATGACTTCATAGGGGTATTTGTGGCACTATGTATCTAGGTCTTATGTCCTTGAGGCCTTGGATGATCAATGGAGGAGACTTGAATCTCGATATCTAAAGGAATCTTCTATCCATTTAGGGATAGTAAGATTGCCTCTATCAAACACACATGGCCTCTTGAGGGTATAATTACCCTATGATTGATTATGTCAGTGTGATTAGGTACTTTTGAGTAGTATCTACATATCTCAAGGTCTTGTGAATGATGTTTTAGGTAAACGACCATGTCGTTGGCCAAGAAGTAACCATTGAGGCATCCAGAGAAATGAACAATGCATGAAACACCTTGCATGACCTTGCATGGAAATTTTTCCCACTATGTATTCATGTCTTGGGTTCTTGGGGCCTTGGACATGGCCAAGCGAGAAGACTTGAACCTCTGGCCCTAAAGGAATTTTCTAGACATACAATGCTAATAAATTCACCTTAACCAACCACACATGGGATCTTGAGGGTTTCATTTGCCTATGATTGAGGATAATAACAACATTATGTGGTTTTGAGAAAAATGTAGGTTCCTTAGGGCTTTCGGAAGGATGATCTAGATAAGAACAATGAATGAACAATGAATGAACAATGCCTCATTCCCTAAAGGAATCTTCTAGTCATCTACATCCAAGAACAATGTGTTTAACTACTGCACCTGAAATATTTATGGATTAATTTGCATGTGAGTCATGATATGGATCCAATTATAACATTTTCAAATATAGGTATGGATCTCAAGTCCCTTGACATGGTTGTGCTAGGAAACTTGAGCCTTAATCCCTAAAGGAATATCTGAGGCATATAAGGAAAATAATGACACCTCAAACTAGCACACGCGGCCTATGTGTGGGTATATGTACTATGGCATTATGTGGTTTTTAGTAGTAGGTATAATTATTAGGCCCCTAGAAATTATCAAGGGATGAATCCCATGTCTTGTATCATGAGGGATGTTTCAAGGAATTTATTTCCTAAAGGATGCATTAGAGCACCACACTTCACTTCTAACATAATCCTTTCCCTCCAAGTGGGGATGTCTGTTCCTTTATAAGGTTCACATAATTATGTATGGATCTTGGGGCCTTAACATGTTCAAGGGTGGAAACCAAGTCCATGACCACTAAAAAAATATTGTAGGAATTCAAGGATAAATTACACCGTGGACCACCACTCGTGATCTCCAAAGAGTTTCCCTAGCCTAAACTCTATGGGGATATCATTTTCATCATGATGTTTAACACTAGGCATATGCTTTATGGCCCTATACAATCTTAAAAAAGGAAATGTGGGTTTTATTCCCTAAAAGAATATTTTAGGTGTCAAAGGATAAGAAAAATATCATGAAGAATCACTCATTACCTCCTATGATATATCTATTTTTAAGTGGGGAAATGTCTACTATTAGGATATTTTAAGCAATAGGTATGGATATAAGCACCCTAGACATGGATAGCGGAGAAAAATTAATACTTGGGGTTGTAAAGGAATTTACTAAGCATCAAAGTCCATGATTAGTGCCTTAAGGAACCACAATTAACCTCTCGAGGGTATCCTTTGTAATTTTTATGGATATCCATGACATTAGTAGGCTGTGAGCACTAGGTAGGATCCTGGTGGTAGTGACATAGTAAAGGAAATAATCTTATGGATCATACCCAAAACAAATATTTTATGCACCTAGGACAAAGACTGATGTCTCAAACCACAACACATCCATAACCTTCCACCAATTTATAACATCAAGCCAAGGAGATAAATCATGCCTTAGTTCTTGGAAAACAATTAGGGATCAAAGGACAATAATGACTCATTGAAACACCACATATGAAATCTCAAGGGAATATATGGCGTCCATATGAGCATATTCAAACACAATTAATAGGTTTTGAACACACGTCATGGATCTTGAGGCCATATATATGGTTGGGGAAGGAAACTTAAGCCTTCAACTATACAGGTAAATTTCAGGACTCAAGGGTTATGAATGAGTCCTTATACCACTACACACAACTGTCTAGAAAATAGTTATCTTATAGGTGGGAATATTGAAATTGTTTGGAGGTTTGGAGAACCAAACTTGTATCTCAAGATATAGAAATTGTAAAAGGATGAAACTTTGGCCTTAGGTCCTATGGGAAGTTTCTAGGGATTGAGGGAAATGATTAAGGAATCAAACCACAATAATTCACCTATAATAGGTATACATGTCCTCTAAATCAGGATTGGATCACCATTGGGAGGTTTTATCCCCCATTTATATTTCTTGGATGTAGATAAGATAAATGTAGGAAACCTGGAACTGAGGCCCTAAACATACATGCCTCAAGATAAAGGGGTATGAAGGAGATTGAAAACCACCACATATGACCTATCTATGGGATGTTTGGATTGCAATTATGGATATTAAATAAATTAGAAGGTTTGAGATCCACTTATGTATCTCGAGTCCAAATACATGGTTGTGGAAGGATCTAATGCCTTAATTTATAAAGAAATATTATAGGGATCAAGGGCCATTAGTATTGCCTCAAATTACCATACATCAAAAATATAAGGGATATAGAGCTTGTAAGTGGAAATATGAGATCTATTAATAGGTTTCAAGAACTAAATGTGCCTCTCAGTGGAATTATGAGAGCCATTAATATGTTTTGAGAACTAAGCATAACTCTCAACATCTTGGATATAGATAGCTGTAAAACTAGAATCCTATGTAGGCCATAAAAGTAGATTATAGGGATCAAAGGCCTTGGATAATATCTCATACCTCCAAAAAATAACTTTATAGGAGATAGTTATCCTTTAAGTGTCGATATGGGTGGCATTAATAGTCCATGATTGAGGCCTCGAAACATCACAAAAAATATTTTCTCTCTTACTAGGTATATGGGTTGCATTAAGAGGTATTTAACACTATGGATGGGTCTTTGGGGCAATATGGCTTAGGCCCTAAAGGAATTTTCTAGGGCTTGAGGGACATCAACAAGACCTCAACCACCATAGAATATGTTTTAGAGGATATTTGGTCTCCAACTTAGGTTATGGGGTTTATTAGGAGCATTTTAGTACTATTTTAGATGGGTCATGAGTCCTTGATAATTTTTAAGGAGGAAACATTATCATTTGGCCATAGATGATAATTTGATTTCTTTACAATCATGAATCAATTTTTTCACTACCACATAGCATTGGAATAGCCAATATTATGCTTTTGATCGGGGATATGGACACCTTTATGAGGTTTTGAGAACCAAGTATGGGTCACATGTCCTTGGACATGGTTGGGAATGGAAACTCAAGACTTAGGCCTTAAAGGTGTATTTGATGGTTCCATATCCATGAAAGAGGTCTCTAATAACAACATTGAACTTATCTAGGTTATCTTTAGCACCTAAGAAGGGATATCGGTTCCATTGGGAGGATTTGAGCACTAGTTATGGGTTGTAGGGCACTAGACATGGTGAATAGAGGAAACCCAAGCCTTAGGCTCCAGAGGAAACATTTAGGGATGAAGGAAATGAAAAAGGCCTTAATCAATCATATAACATTGATCTAGGACACCTTAAGTAGTCTATTATAAATATGGACACCAATAGTAGGTTTTGAGCTTAAAGGATGGGACTCAAATCCCTAGACATATTTTGAGGAGGAAGACCAACATCTCATGCAGAAAACATATTTATGGCTCACGGACCATGCATAAGGTCCAAGATCACCACATAATGACTGTAAAGAGATCCTTTAGCCTACATGTGTCATTTGAGGGGAATTACAATCATTTGTCCCATGTGTATTATTCTCAAGTTCTTTCTCATGTTTTTTGAATAGAAACCAAGGGCGTAGGCCCTAAAATATGCTTATGCATGCCTAATGGGCCATGTAGAAAGCCCTAGTTTACCTCATATGTTCTATACTTTGATGTTCTATCTCAAATCATGGTTTGGGGTTAGAAAATATGAAACTGCATGGGACCCATTTCTTCTATGGCTCATGGCTCATGAGCTATGCATGGGGAAAAATAATGAATCATTTCTATAGAAGGAATTGTGAGGGTCAAAACAGTGAATCATTTTTATAGAATGATTCCTTAGTCAATGAGAGGTATATTATTGATTTGAATCTTTAGGCGCAATAAAGATAGGTGCATCTTAATGTGAACCATAATTTAGAATCATAAACCAATGAATTACATGATAACCATTATTTCAAACTCATAGATTATATGTAGAGCCTAAGGCACATGGAATACATATTTCATCGTCTAAAATGTCATACATAACATATTAAATGCAAAATAATATTATAAACATACAATGTTAACCTTACAATACAATTTCCAAGAATGAAATATTAAATACTTATGAGCATGTTGACTTTAGCATCTTAAGCTATTACACATACAACTATTAATCATCTTCTTAGTGAGTACCTAATGGTTGGGTTCTAGACATTGAATCCTTCGATATGCCTTTAGTTCTTGGACCATAGACCTATTTCTTTTTATCCTTGAAAAATAAACTTTTAAAACCAATTAAAAATAATTTTAGATCCTTTAAACGAACTACAACATACACTAATTACATATAATCTATATAAAAAAATTAAATATACAAACTAAATATTACAATTATTTTAATATATGAAAATTAAAGAATTCAAACTAAATATTAAACATATTATAATTTAAAATTATTTTAATATAATAAAAAAAATATTAATGGAAAAAATATTAAAATATAATAATTAATGAAAATTAAAATAATACAAAATTATAATTTATAAAATTATAAGTAGAATAAATCTTTTTCATTTAGTAATACAGTGTTCTACTAAAATCTATATCACTCGAAAATTCTCAAATAATACAAAATTATAATTTATAAAATTATAAGTAGAATAAATCTTTTTCATTTAGTAATATACTGTTCTACTAAAATCTATATCACTCGAAAATTCTCAAAAGATTTCACACAAATCTAGTGATTTCACTTTGGTATTGCGCAATGTTAACTTTATGGTTTTTAAACCGAAGACTCATAAGTAAAAATAATGTTATTTCAAGTAGTGAATTTTTTTAGGAATAAAAAAACCAATTTATTTTGCAGTAAAAAATCAAAACCAAAAAGAATGTCGAACATAGCAGGAAAGGAACCAAAGCGTTCTTTTTTTTAATATTCAAATTACTAAATATAATGGCGAAAGAACAGATTTTAGGGTTAAGAGTGCATCTTAGGGTCAAGAGAACGGATTTACACTGTAATGTGATGTGATGCATGTTAATGCAATAAAATATTTTTTCGATGATTTTTCATGAGCGAGGCATTTTGAGAGTCGATGTCAAATACTTGCGGGTGGCCAGTGTTCCTACCCTAGCTTCTTCCTCATGCTTCCATTTATTTGGAACACTAGATGCCTCCACCTGCTGTCACTTCTATGTTTGTTTGGTTCTTTGCATGGAGTTTTCAGGTTCCTGTGGAGGGCACCAATCAGTGGAGTATCTAAGGTGGTGTGTTCCTGTGGAGGCGGGGGCTATTCTTTGGTGGAGGTAGCGCTAGTCCATTCTTGGGAAACATCGATAATTTATTCGGCGGTGGGCCTTATGTGGCTGCAGCGGCAGTGACCTATTTGGAAGTGGCGGCGGAACTCCACTTTTAGGGTAGCGATAGTTGAAGATTGTGTTAAAGGGGCTGTTGAAACCTTTTTAGGTCGGGATTTTGGGGTCTGCAGCGCCACTAGTAATTAAATCACATGATGGGATTTTCCATTGACCTAAAATAGAAGCAACAAGGGTGGTCAGCTATACAACAAGATGGGATCGGAGTCCTATTCTTCCAGAGGAGGAGAGGGAAGGTCAAGAAAGGACCATGAAAATTTAAAATTCAAAGTTATAATGGAACGAGCTACGGAACACATTCAAAATTCAAATTTACATTTCCCTCCATTCCGAGCTTACGCAAGGCTGAAACCTATTTTCGAGGACCTATCCTGTCCCCATCAAAATGCGGACATTAAATCAAGTGATAGCCGGAATCTCGGAGAGTAGTCGCAGGAAATTAGTCGTCGTTGGTCGAAGTGTAACCGCTTGGGGATGCAATGGATGACCATGGGGGATGGCCATATCTTATGAGATGAAGGGATGTCCAGTCTGACAATTAACAGACTCATCTTCAAGGCAAGTGTGTCTATTGGATAAGGCTCACCGTGAAGCACCACATGCAAGTTGTCATTTTCTCAGTTGTTTCTTCGGTCAAGATCGAGTTCTATGAGTGAAGGATGGTAATGGAAAGGAAGAGAGGCTAGAGAGGAGAAAGCACTACCATCCATGCCGATCCTTTTTTACTACTCAGGATGCAATGGCAAAACGAATGATCTTCATCATTGATGTGACGTTTGAGCTGTTGAGTGAAATTGAAAATTTATGAGAGGAGACGAAGAAAGAAGTTGGCAGTCTTTATCTGAAAAATGAGTGACATCACTAATTGTTGCAACAATGTTGTAGAAGCCATGGTGTTATAGGTCAAATTTGCACTTCTTCATCCGTGATTACATTGCTTCGTCCATCACACAAAAGGACACCATGGATTGAAGAGCTAGGTTGACCTAGATGAGTTATTGCTGGAACTACACTCTTTAGTTGAAAATCTTACTATTTCTACTGATTTCACAACATGTACGCTACTATTGGTACAATAAACCAGCATTCTAAATGCTGCTTTGCTCAAGGACAACCAGTGCACACCTTAAAAAATGTTGCAAATGCTAGTTGTAAAGTACAAGAGTTGCTCACTGCGAGTTACTTTGGTTGTATGAAACCCGCGCACATATTAAGATGAAGTCAAAAAATATATTAAGATTATGAATTGGGATTAGTTGAAGCTGGCTCTGCAACTTCCCCAACCTCCCAATTCAACCACCTCTTGATTCCAAATGCCTACCTTGTCCCATAAATACAAGGAGGATCCATGAGAGAGGGACCTAGAAGGAATGCTTTAGTTGTTGTTACGCTGGAGGAATTCCCAAGTCATTGTGAAGAGAAGGATCCCAAAACTTGGTTGCAGAAGCATCTGCACAAATCAGGTATATCTATACTTATTTATGTTTCTTTGACAATAAAAAGGTGGAAATACCCTTCCTGTCCCAAATTGAATGTTTATTGGATTGAATGTTCATTTGGTTTAATATCTAATTGTAGTTGATATTTAATTGCTTTCAATTTCATCATATTTATTGCAGTCAAGATACGTTGAGGATGTTTTACTTTGTGTTGCAGGTTCATCATAGCGAAGGATCAAGCGAAAGCTAGGACCAGCCATCGTAAAAAGGTACTTCTTTTGATATCTTGATCTCTTTCCAGTCGTAGTAACTAAATGAAATATAATGAATGTATTTATCTGTCACCCCACCCAAGTTGGTAGTGTCTTCTCCTCACTACAAGGTATTTCTCCTGCACAACACATGGGAATTTAGCTTCCACATTATGATCTTGGAGAATATGTTGCAGAACAGGTAGGTGAAGGTGTTATTCACGTTAAAGATGAAAGCCTTGCGCCTGAGGAAGGTTAAAAGGGGATGGTAGTACTGGAAGAACATTTTGGAAGGAGGTCCACAGACAAGGACCATGTTGCAGTGATGCTGAATCCTACGAAGAATCAATGGGAAATTGATGCATTCATGATCGGTGGTCCAAGGTCCAATTATGAGGAAACCCATGTTGCAGTGAAGGATTCTAAGGAGAAAGGCAAGGAAATTGCCGTCATCAGGATCAATGACCCGATTCCAACTCTTGTTCAGCATGATATTAAACATGAAGTGGAAGAATATCTTGTTACGCTCTGGGACCATAAGTGCATGCACATCGACAAAACCATTGATGATCACCAATGATGGGGGCTTGACAACTGGTGTCTTGCATTGCAACACAATTTTGACACCTTTTTTTATGTGCACTGTTTCGGGTTATATGTTTCATTGGGTTTGCAAGACTAGTTTTAATTTTGTTAGTTCAGTGTTTTGAACAATTTTGTGATTGTAAAATGTATCAAAATGGTGCCAATGTAAATTTTGGGCAATGTGTATGTAAAGGGTTATAAACATCAGGATTATCAGATTGGCTTTTGGGGAAAATTTTGCCTATGCAGACTCAGATGTAATGAAGCCATTTTTGAGAATTTTGGTCTAGGAGTGTCAATTCTCTTTGTAATCCCATGTAGGGACCTGAGTTGCTAATCATCGAAAGTCGATTTGGAGTTTTACTCTTGCCACCTGTCGAACACCCTTAGTGAATTCCTGTTTACACACCGTAACATTTGGGAAATATATGGTTTTTTTTTCCATCACTGTACATCGCTGAAGAAGATTTAGATCCGGTCAAATCCCAATGTTAAACTTAGAGAGCCGATTGGGAAGCATTCGGAATTGTGAAATAAAAAAGAAATAATTATATGATTTTAATTTATTTAGTTTGTCACTCTCGTTAAACTAAATAAACAAGCTTTTACTTTCGATCTTTGGATCACAACCATGAGCATCTAAATAACGAGCATAAATTTATTACTCTCTATCATGATCTGCCACCTATATATGCTCCTGCTTCTTGGCCAACATAACATTGTAAAGAAGATCCTTCCCGAGGAATCCTAAGGGGGAAGGGAAGACCCCGGCCAGAGCAACAAGCAACAAGTTGGGGTATATAGCCGTCGCTCGACCGGAGAGGGAGAGGGCTCAAACATTTTCTAGTACAACATGTCTGCTCTAGCGACTTTCAGTTTTTCCTAGTATTTTATAACTGCATTTTATCACAGCTTTTCCCAGTCAAACATTTTCCCACACCGTTTTCAGCTTGCTGGGTGGTTTGGTTAGGATTGAACCTTATTTATGCTCTTAGGTAAGATAAAAAGAGACTAGGTAAGGATTCTCACTCACGTTATAACTCACGCTGTTAAGCAAGATAGAGGTTAGGGCAGCGATATAAATGTACAATTAAAAGTGTAATTTATTGCATTTTCCTTCAGATACTTTCCTGAACGCAGAGAAGGGAAGGGTCTTTTTTGTGAACCTCTGCATAAACTATGTAGGATATTTGAAGATCTAATTCATTGATTATGTGTGCGACCTTCATTTAAATCACTGAAAAGAGATTATGCTGATCAAGTATTAATATTCTGAAGATTAAATTCACTCAATTGTGTCTGCATTCTTATTGCTGAAAAGAAATTATGCAGACGTTATTTTTTCACACTTGCATATACGGAGAAGAATGAAGTAGGCTAAAATATATATATATATATATATATGTGCCCTATTTATTAATGCTGAGAGGAATGCATTAGAATTCATTATATCTGCAATCTCATTTCCAGAATGCTAAAGAAAAGGGTTAAACATATATTTTATGTCTACGTGAGTGTTGCACAACTGTTGAATAAATTGAGTTCTATCTATTACTGCGATATTACCATTCCCTGACTACGGAAGGGAGAATCTTTCCCATCGTGTTTATAACACCATCTTAGACCTCCCTTGTAACTGCGTAGCCCTTCCTCCCAATGCCAGATCAACCCACCATCCATATATGTTCGTGTGGTGTGTGATGTATCCTTGGATCGTGGACTTCTCTCGGCTGCCTTGTGTCATGTGGAAGAGATTGAATTATGATAAGTGGAATTTGTATTTGGTTTAAAAAAACAATACAAAGGACCTTTAATTACTCCACCCAGATTTGTTCGTTTCAATGTAAGTCTAGAACTCCATTGGCCCGTTCCCTTGTGACCTGGCGCTTGATGCTTGAGCTTGGGTCTTAAACTTGAACTCGGCTTGTCAGGCACTTGGTGCTTTTCGACACTTGGTGATGAGACTTGTTGGCCAGTAGAATAAATATTTATGTTTTACTATGTTAAGTTGTAATCAATGCTTGGAATGAATTGTACCGGTTAATGCGTCATTTATTGTTAAGAGATAGAATGAAATTATATAACTATTTAGATGTGTTGATTATAGTTAAAATGTGAATTAGTGTAGACACATAAAAATGTGGCATTAGTGATTGGTGTTTATAGTAGTTCTAACCAAATAGAGGAAATGGAGTTGTGTGAATAAATATATGTTAGGTGGTGAAAATAATGGGATGTATATACATATATTTATATAAGTAAAAGTGGTAATAGATGGATTTTATTAATAGCTAAACCATGTCATGGCAATAGATTATAAAACCCTAAATAATGCATAGTAATTTCTATATATATAGAAATGGTATATATATATATATAAGAGAGATAAATATATATATATATGGTGGTACATTAGGTAGGCACTATTTTAGTGAAGGGACTTAGTTAGAATGCAGATTTGAAATTAATTGGTCATGTATATATATATATATATATATATATATATATATATATGGGTGGTCTTGTGTTCATAATTTAAATAATTGGTTTAACACATAAAGATTCAACTATCTTCATTTCTATGGTAACAGATTCCTCAAAAGGATCTTCATATTTAAAATTCAACATTGAATAAAGATTTATGTGAGTAGGAAGTACGATATAGATTATGCCTTATGCAGATACATATTAATTAGTTGATGTAAGCGTTGAGCATACTTTATTAACCATAATGCAAACTTGCAGTACTTATTGTGTAATGTGTGTTTATAAACATGAGAGGAGATTTTTCTTCTTTCTTTTTATTTGTTTATATATAAAGAATTAAATAATATGTTGAATATATATTTTCCAAAAAGTAACAGTTCTCTATATATATACTTGATGAAAAGAGGATTAAATGTGCAACTAGTCAGTTAGAAGTATTAATTCTAGGTGTAGGACATATGCCTAAATCCTAAAAAATTTTTTGTACGTATTAGGAAATGATAAGTATTATCATGATAAGGAGTTATTGTGACTCGTCCAAAGTAGTTAGTATTTTTGTAATAGCATGTATAACTAATTATTTGGATAAAAGAGAGGTTATAAGTTTTAAAGAGTAAGTCGATTATGTTGTAAATAAGTGTACTAAAAGTTATAATATAAAATGGTTTCTTCTGATTTAATAGCCAAGGTATGAAGATACGGGTCAAGATGTGAATAGGCAACTTGGGGTTGCAAGTAGTGAGTCATTAGAGAACTACTCTGGGATTGCTACATTATATTCTTATTTATGAAAGTTTATATTTATATGATGGTAGAAAAAAAGAAATGATTTTTCTTTTATTACCGATTGTTGTTAGATCTTTGAAAGGAAATAGGGGGAAGAGAATTATAATATCGTAAATGCACATACTTGTTGAGAATTCAACAGACTGTCGAGAGGGTCAAACATGCATGAAAACTTGAAAACACGATATCAATGTTACTAGCACGAGTAGCTGGACCCAATAACAAAATTTACAGTAGGAATATGTTGTTAAAGAAAATGAAAATGTACAACCTTGAATTGACCATTCTAGGATAAATGGGAACAAAGAACTTGGAGAACCTGTCGAAAGGGTCAATTGAAGACAATGTTGTCAAATAAATTATGTAGACAATAAACACGATGAGCTAAACTCAATGATGCTAATCATCGGAGATGATGAAGTCTAAATGGAAATACGACTAATTCCCATGATACAACTTGATGTGAATACGACAACCCATACATGACGAGATAGGGAAAATATGCCGAAGGAGTCATATGAAAACATGAATGAGGAAATGAGGGAAGGACATGATGAGTTCCTTGACTTGGACATTGGGACACTGGAAAATTAACAAGGGTTAAATTTCAATATGTTTGACTAAATTTCGACGACTCGAATCCTATCTTATTAAGAACCAACACTTTTAAAACATCTAGAGGTATTTGGAAGAAGTCTTATGGAATTTGGTTTTTGGCAGTTATTGGAGGGTCTTTGCTGATATGTTAAAACCGTGATTATATATTACCGAATATTTTATGATGTTTACCTTCTCGTCTTGGAGGGAGGATAACCAAATGGATTTAAATACTTGCTTGGATTTGTTATGCTTTGATAAACCCTTGGGTGGATATTAATGCAATGCAACTTGTTGAAGAATTGGACATCGTAGACCTTCATGAATGAATAAGAGATATAGGAAATCTAGTTGGGACTAACAAGTATTGAATGTATTATCAGATTGCTATTATACGAATTATGATTGATGTTCCTGAGGATGTATTGGAATCTTGTTGTATATAAAATAAAAAAAAATGTTTAGAACCACTAGTGCTTATGGCCATGATTGTTTGAGAAAAATAGAAGAGAATGAAAAGAGGAGAATAGAATATTAAAGTAAAGCCTAGCATCGAAAGTACGAGAACAAAAATTAACTTCGGGATGAAGTTCTATACAAGAGGGGGTGTATGTAATGCCCCTAGAATAATTATGGACCTTAAGGCCAGCTATCAAGTGACCCAATTGAACAAACTTCGATAAAGTGGTCTCTTGAGCCTGGATATGTCATAAACAATTGAGGAAAATCTGAAGCTGTGAATGACGACAATAATTGATAAATGAATTAAGGAATTAAATTATATGTGTGGAGTGGGATAATTGATTGATTTCTTCTTGCTTAATGATTAGCCTTGATTGATCAAGTCAAAGTGCAGTAGGATAGTTACAGTCCTAGCTCTATGACTTGGAAGGATGGAACTGAGATGCGTCATATCTTTCCGCATTTATTTTGAACTTCGGGATGAGTTCTAAATAAGTAGGGGTGTATGTAGTGCCCCTAGACTATTGCAGACCTTGTGGGAACCTATTGAGTGACCCAACTGATTGAAACATTAATAAAATGACCCCTTGATGTTATATTGAGTATATTCATCACTACGACTGATTGTGAATCAATAAAATAATGATATATGTGTATTTGGATAGTTGATGTAAATGAGCGTTTACATGTTGTTTAATGATTAACTTTAATTATGAAAATGTACATGTGAATGATGCTTAACGACTAGCTGTATGATTGATTATTGAATGAACTATGATTAATGAGGGCATGAATATTAATAGGTGTTTTGAGAAATGTGTGTAGCGACAGGTGAAACAGTTCATTAACGGACACACAAAGGAATTGAGGGTCGTAGAGTATGGGTAAATCACACATGAGGAGAATGACAACGGTGTCGATTTCCGACGGAAGGCCATGCATGAGTAGAGAAGCATTGTTCTGCTTACTCAGGAGAAGTGTGAGGTCGTGCGGGTGGACCACAACGGAGTTGGTCACGTACGAGTTGAGGGGCGCATAGTAAGGACGGACTTACTCCTCAACGACGCCATTAGTCGCTAATAGCGTGTAGATGAAGGATAGAAGGAAACGACTCTTGAAATCCCTACATGAAGTTCCCGCAAGTCAAAATGAAAAGATATCGGCATAAGGGCCCGACGATGTGGTACCCTGCCGAGAATGAAAAGAGTGGATGCAAGGACCCGACGATGTGGTACTTTGCCGAGAGATGGAAGCGACAGATGACTGGACCTGACAGAGTGGTGCCATGTCAGGGAAATGAAGTTAAGAAACGGGGAGGCCCAATGGTGCGGCACCAAGATCCTAGTAAAAATGATTGTTAAAATTAATTGCATAAAAATGTATAATTTGCACCCAGAACATTTACTTAGAAAAATGCGTTTTAGTCACTTAAACAGTAGAAATTAGTACCTGAGACATTTTCACATAAAATAATATTTTAGCATCTAAAATAAAATTAATTGTTATTTATGCATTTGCACATAAAAATGATATTTTGACATTTAAAATATAGCAATTGTTATTTATGCATTTGCACATAAAAGAATATTTATTTTGAGTATTTAAAATAATATAAATCTTTATTTAGGAGCAAAATAGAATCCTAAGCATAGACATCTAGTCAACTCCACCTACACCACAAATTTAGGAGTTATGTGAAACATCTTGGGGACAAACATGAGCAAACTTAAGAATGTTGGTGCAACTCCTAGAAAAATTGACACATGGATAAGTGAGTTTTATTTAATTTGAAATTTAATCAAATAAATAATATTGCATGGAGCGACATGTGTCGCAAGGGATTTTCCTACTTAAGGAAGGCCTTGGGAAGGGAGAAGGGAGCCAATTTTTGGATGGATATTGTAATTCTTGCGATAGATGCGACTTGCTACTATTGGGGTTTGGCTAGAAATTCTTGGGGGGGGGAAAAACCATTGAGGATTTTCTTGAAAGGTGTGTGTGAGCTTTATGACCCAAAGCTCGGGGGAGGCCATGCGATTGAAAGAATGAGCCTATGGTTGGGTGGTGAAGCTAACAGTTGCTTTGCCAATGGTTAATCGAGATTTGTTGGAAGGATCCTACAGAATACACAGACGACAATGGAGTAGATGGATCGGTTTGACAGGTTATGGTTTTGTCTATATTTTCTAAGTTATTTAGTTAATTTATTTTATTTATCTAGAAATTATGGTTTCTAATCTCTTTTGTATCAAGTTGTTGAGTTTCAGGTTAAGCATGGAAGGAACCTACAGGAGGGGCCCTACAAAAAACATAGTATGACTTGATGAGTCTATCGAAGTAGTCATATGACAATGAAAATGAAGAAATGAGGTAAGGATGTGATAAGCTCATCGACTTGGACATGATATTACTAATGAAAGGAATAAGAGTTAAACTTCAGTGTGTTCGACTAAGTCACTAAATTTTGACGAATCGAATCCTATCAAATTGAGAACCAACATTGTCAAAACATTTAGGGGTTTTGGAAGTAGTCTCATGGAATTTGGTTTTTGGACTATTTGAGGATCTCTCCTGATTTGTTAAAACTGTGATTATATCTTACCGAATATTTTATGATGTTTACCTTCTCGTCTTGAAGGGAGGATAACGAAATAGATTTGAATCCTTGCTTGGATTTGTTATGTTTCGATAAACTATTGGGTGGCCATTGACGCAATGCAACTTATTGATAATTTAGACATCGCAGACCCTCGTGAATGAATAAGAGATACATGAAATCTAGTTGGGGATGACAATTATTGAATGTATTATCAGAAATTGATATTATACGAAATTATGATTGAGTTCATGAGGATATATTAGAACCATGTTGGATGAAAAAGAAAGCTTACGATTGGAACCACTAGTGCTTAGGGCCTTGATTGTTGGAGAAAAATAGAAGAGAATAATGACAAGAAGATGAAAATAGGAAATTAAAATTTAAGCCTAGTGTCGGAAGTACGAGAACAAAATTTAACTTCAGGACGAAGTTATATACAAGAGGGGGTGTTTATAATGCCCCTAGAATGATTGTGGACTTTAAGGGCACCTGTCGAGTGACCCGGCTGAATAGACTTCAATAAAGTGGCCCTTCGAGTTAGGATGTGTCTTAATAATTGAGAATCACCTGATGATGTGCATGACGACAATCGATAAATGAATTAATGAACTAAATGACATGTGTGGAGTTGGATAGTTGATTTAAATGAATAATTGCATGTTGCTTAATGATTAGCTTTGATTGTGAAAAATGTGTTGTGTACATGAATATGATGCTTAAATGATTAGATATAGGATGAATTATGTGATGATAACGAAAGAAGTACATATCGACATAATTCCTTATTGATTAATGGAATGTATGATGTTTTGAGTAAATTGTAAATGCTTAACGAATAGCGGGTTTAGGAAATGAATTATGATGAATGAGGATAGGACTATTAATATGTGCTTTTGAGAATGTGTGTAATGACAGGTGAAATGGTTCACCGACATACATACAAAGGAATTAAAGGGTCATAGAGTATAGATAAATCACACACAGAAGGACGATGACGGTGTTGACTTCCAATGGAATTCCACGCATGAGTAAAGAAGCATTGATCCGCTTACTCTGGGGAAGCATGAGGTCATGCAAGTGGACCATGATAGAGTTGGTCACATGCGAGTTGGAAGGCACATAGTAAGAACGAACTTACTCCTCAGCACCATTAGTCTCCAATAGCGTGTAGATGAGTGATTGAAGGTAAAGAATCCTATATCCCTACATGAAGTTCCCACAAGTCAAACGAAAGGATATCGGTAGAAGGACCTGATCATGTGGTACCTTGCCGAGAAACGAAAATAACGGATGCAAGGAACTGACGATGTGGTACCTTGCCGAGAAACGAAAATAAAGGACGGAAGGACCCGACGATGTGGTACCTTACCAAGAAATAGAAATGACGGACGCAAGGACCCAATGATGTGGTACCTTGCCGAGAAATGGAAATGACGAACGATTGGACCTAACGGAGTGATACCATGTCGAAAGATGAGCATAAGGGACGGATGGGCCCAATGGTGTGGTACCTAGGTCCTAGAAGGGATTGATTATTAAACATTATGCATAAAAACATATAAAATTGCATTTAGGACATTTGCTCAGGAAAATGCATTTTAGTATTTAAAATAATAGAGATTATTATTTTAGACATTTGCACATGAAAATGAATTTTAGTATTTAAAATAATAGAAACCATTATTTTAGGAGCAAAATGGAATCCTAGGCTTGAGCATTTAGTTAACACCACTTGCACCCCCAAAAATAGAGATTAGAAGGAACATCATGGAGACAAACTTGAGTAAACTTAGGAAAGTTGGTGCATTCTCTAGAAAACTTGACACATGGATACGTGAGCTAAATTACTTGTTAATAAAAAGAAATTAAATATTTTTGCATGAAGCGACATGTGTCGCAATGGATTTTCCTATTTAAGGAAGGCTTTAGGAATGGGTAAGAGACCCAGTTTTTGGATGGTTATCGTAATTTTTGCAAGAGAGTGACTTGCTGCTATTGGAGTTTGGAAAGATATTTTAGTGGGGGGGAACCCATTTTTGAGTCTCTAGTATTGGTGTGTGTGAGCTCTACGACCCGAAGCTCGGGGGTGGCTATGCGACTGAAAGCATAATCCTATGGTTAGGTGGCGAAGCTAACGGTTGATTCGCCAATGGTTAAACGAGTTTCGAATGGAAAAGGGTAAGAAGGATCGATCGACTGATGATAGGTATAAGGTTCCACTTGTAATTTCTTAAAGAAAATTTATTTTATGTGTAATTTAGTTTTCTGCTAATGATATGTTGGAATCAGTATTATTTCATTTAAGATGTGTTTCAGTTTAGTTTAGGGACGACCCCACAAACGGGGGTCCCTACATTTTGTGTTATCGTGTTATTTATTTCCTCTTTCTCCATCTAGTCAACATGAGAGTTTTCTAGTCATTGATCCCAAGGGATTGATTAAATCCTCGATGTTTGTGGTACTTTCACAACTTCAAAATGCTGATGAAATGGAATTCATGATATCTTATCAATCATAAATTTGAACCAACTATTTAATCTCCATCATCAGTATTATACCTTCATCCCTTAAAATTTGACATGATTTACACCATTGGATATATCGATTTAACTCTAAAAAATCGATCCTCCTCTAGTTCCCAATAGAATTGTGACCCATCAAATGGAAAATTAAACCTTATGTTAGTTAATAAACCTTACACTTTTGTTCATTTCAAATTGTTTTTCAGTTTTCTCAAATTGAAATCTGTGATTGTTTTCCATAATCAACAAGATCTAGCTCCTTACTCTATCAAAACATAATTTGGCAATTTGAACCCATGAATTTCTTAGGGACATTTCATCAAACACTTTGTATGTAAACTTAAATTTATTCCTATGGACATTGATTCAGACTCATACAACCCCAATGTTGTAACCAAGAACTCTAATACCATATTTTAACATTCCCATACATCATTCTATCCTTTGGACGAGTAGTTATTGATTCCATATTTAGAATTATATCCCATAGAGGCCAATATTTGAATTTAGAACTAATTAAACTTCCCATGAGACCCATAAATTAATAAATGCATGTGCAGGTCCATAAATCTAATATGTGGCGAATCAACAACCATATTCACACACACAACCTGCAAAAACAATAATATTCATAACATAAACAAACATCCTTTTGCATATTAATGGACAATAGTAAACATGTATTGTTTAAATGAAGGAGATCCAAGAGATTGGTTGTATACGAGTTCTTTTCCACCCAACCATAGGTACCTACTATTGATACCACCAAGGTGAAAGTAATAACTACAGGCTTTACTCTTTGTTGAGTGTGATTTCTCACACACATCTATAAAATGGGAGTACCATGGGATTGTGAAATCCTTGGTAGAAGATTAGGAATAGTAATAAAAACACTGTATAACTAAACTAAATATCAATATCCTAACACACATTCAAGTAAAAATACACACCAAAATAATCAAAGAGATCAAGGTTTGCTTCAGAAAAAATTCAGAAGATCTCCTTCAGGTAGGCTTTTTGATAAATTTGTATGTTTTATTATTACTATTTAAGAGTAATTAGGGTTTTCCTTGTTCCTAGTTCTTGTAAATAACTTTGGGAAATATAAATAAACAATTTATTGGTACCATTTCTGCGCTAATATGATATATGCATGTGGAATATATCTTGTTTCAAAAGATAAAATGATGAATTGTTAAAATTATGAATTAATTCTTAGTTGATTTATATGTAATTATTTTCTTGTTAGCCTAGATTTTGTGGGATTGTCATAGTTTTAGATGTTTAATTTACATTGTAAAATATTTGAACAAATAGGTACTTGAATTGATTCCAAGATGCTAAGAATATGGCTTTTAAAAATTAATTTACAACTTCTTAAATTAATTTTTGATAAATATTGTTAGATAAGTTTGTAGGATTGCAACTTCAAAGAATCATTACAGCTATGAACATAGGTAGAGTATACAGGATTCATTTCATGATAAAAAAATATTGAGGTACTATTTTTATGGTTGTATGTCATTTTGGTAATAAATTGTTATAAGTAACTAGTCCAAGAAGAATCATCTAAAAATTATATTTTGGATTGCAATTTTTAATTCACATTTATTAAATAGCCTTTTGATTTGACATCATCAATTTTGGATTTCAATTTTTCAATTCAAATTTCTCAAACGGAGTATATAGCAGTCATTTCATGATAAAAAAATATTGAGGTACTATTTTTATGGCTGTATGTCATTTTGATAATAAATTGATATAAGTAACTAGTCCAAGAAGAATCATCTGAAAATTATATTTTGAATTGCAATTTTTAATTCACATTTATTAAATAGCCTTTTGATTTTACATCATCAATTTTGGATTTCAATTTTTCAATTCAAATTTCTCAAACAACCTTTTGATTTGACATTAACAATTAAATATTTTGATATTTCATTATTAATTATGAACAAAAGCATTAAAAAATAGATGCAAGTTGTGTATCAAGCAATTGTTTCAAAAAAAAAATCTATGGATTTTTTATAAGTATTATACACTCTATGTTTGAATATTATATGGTTCCATATAAATCAATTACACTATTTAGATTATGTATGTTTTTAATAATTTTAAAATTTTCATGGGAATGATTAAATGTTCAAACATGATATAAATATTGTACTAAAATTTCTTAACCTTGATAAGAATACAACATTAATTCTCTTTCAAAGATTTAGGGCCCATATGATATTGTGTACTTATCCTCGATATTGTGAGAATTATGGTTATAGTTGAGTAAAAAAGATCCCATTATATGTATCAAGCAAATATTTTAAAAGGAATTTTTATAAATATTGATGATGATGATGATGGAATTAATTTCTGGCACATGAACCCAATTCTCTCAGGTGAGAGCTAAGTATCCCAACCAGCTAGACGACAACAAATCAAAAAAATCAATAACACTATTTAGATGATGCATGCTTTTAATAATTTCAAAATTTTGATGGGCATGATTTTTTTGTTCAAGAATGATATAAATATTGCACTAAATTTTTTGAACCTTGATAGGAGTAAAAATCTTAAGTTATCTTTCAAAGATGTAAGACCCATGTGATATTGTGTGTTTATCCTTGGCATTGTTAGAGTTATGGTTATAGTTGAGTAAAAGTAAACAGAATAATAGTTGGAAGGCATGCAATTCTATGTCGTGTTTACAAATGAACATAATATTGGTTAATCAAAGAATTCGAAACATGCGGTCCTATTCTATGCCATGTATTTACAAATTAATAGAATATTGGTTGAATCAAAATTGATTTTAAGGAAGCATATTTCATATATCAAAATTTGATACCAATGGTTATTGGTTAAGTAATGAATATCTTCCTAGAGTACAAGCACTGTGGAATATCATTGTAAATAAATGACGGCCACCCATCAATCTTATAGGTGATATCAATGGCAATTGATTAAGCAATGGATAATTTTAATCCATTACGACTTCTATGGCCATACTATAAACAAAAAAATTCAAACACCAACCTCCTAATATGACACTAATATTGTTTGGACGAATAAAAAAAACCTCCTATTTTTATAGAGGTACTTTGACCAAATAAAACATATATGGTATTGCAACAGAAATTTTCAGCATGTCATAATCACATTTGAATCATTTCTAAAAGGTAGCACTCAGAAAGTGTGGTTCGAGTTTTCTCAAGAAAACAACTTCAGAAGTGAAATTTATCAAAACAACCTCTTGTTTTTACAAAGATAGCTTGATAAAATAATAAAATATGTCACTATTTTACAAAATACATGTCATGCGTGTCACACAAACTCATTTAACTACTTTTGAAAAAATACCATCTAAAATGGAGTTCAAGTATTGTCAAGCCAATAATATAAATATTAATCAAACTAGAATGCCTATGTAGAGCAGTTACCCAAACCTTGGAGACAAAATCAGGAAATAAAAAATTTTCTACTTTACAAGATGAAAATGTGATATAAGCCTATCTCAAGTCCTAATATTTGGTTTTGCGTTGCATGAAAAGATAGTTGTTAGTTAGTAGTAGTGAAATGATTTGTAACAAGAATCAACAATACCTTTCATACATTAAAAAAATAGGTATAACTTCAACTCTCCCAAAAATATGGGATATAAATGTGGATTGCAATGAGGCACTAGAATTTGCGAGGACTACATGAGTGGATCACAATCAAAACTATGGTGTGATCAAACTAGTTCCATCAATTGAAATGCAATGTATTTAAGGAAATGTTATTATAAAATGAGGTGTCTTCAACGAAAACAACTGAAATGCAGTGTCTTTAAGGAAAACTAATTATAAAATGAGGTGTATTCAAGTAAAATTTATTATCAAAAGAGATATATCATTGAATGATGAAACCATAGATAGCACAAAGTAAGATACTCACAATAAAACAATATGATATTACACAAATACTTGATTGAGTATTACAATAGATTTCATCATGTTATACAAAAAATGAATAAATAAAAACACAACTGAGAAAAAAGTCTTAAAGTGACTTTTATTAAAAAATGGAAGTGTTTTTTTCTAACACCCCCTCTTAAGGTTTACAATACTGAAAAAATTCACAAAAAGAAAACACACATTGATCAAACAAACAACATAAGTTACATTCTTTAGAAGATTCTCTTTGAAAATAGTTCTTCAACCAAGTAGATCTCATCAAGATACCTCATAACTATCGTAAAGTGTAGCTCCCAAGTCAAATTCTCAATCTCACGAATTCCATTTCCCCAAAAATCCTAAATAAAAATATCCTAAATTATTGGACAAACATCCATGTTGAGCTACATCTACAATGCTCCATCAAGTTGTCTGACGATCCTCATAACAATATAATTCCTAAGACTCACAAACTCTTGGAATACATGGGAAACCATCGATGTTGAGCTTGATCAACACTAGATCCCTTCCTTTGTTCAAAGTGAAAGCTTGTTTAAATACAAAAAGTAATGGTTTTTTAGTAAGGTCATCATTATTGTCAACATCTAGTGGATATTCAACAATGGTTACATTATCTAAATTTGGTTTCTTTTTTCCATTGAGAACATCACTGGCTTGAGTTATAATGCAATCTCAGGTTGAGGATCCACTTTTGTATCTCTTATAGTTGTCCTATTTTCTTTAGAAAAGAGAGTTGAAATCGTATATGCTGAAGTTTAAAAAGGCATCTGACTAAAAGTAAAAATAACATTGTTATATTAGAAGGAAAAGTTTTTAATAAAATGGATTTGGCATCCTCTTCATCTACTCTAGCACTGATTTCTACTAGTTTTTTAATGAGAGATATTGGATTACTTATATGGATAGACAAAATGACTCCATTAGCCATATGGAATATGAATAACTGAGGCTTTAGAAAAAAAAATTCATTTACTGATTTTTCTCAAAACAATTTATTCAAATAATCCCAAATTTCCTTAGATAATTTTTTCTAGATCCATATGATGTAACTCAAAATTTGAGAGTGCAAGGCCAAAAATGGCTTTGTATTTTTCATCTTTGCTATACCATGTAGTAATATATTTCAATTTGTAGGTGATTTTTCATTTCCATTACTATTCCCCACAAGAATTTGTCCATCAACTGCATCTGGATTTATCCTTTCCAGGTGTGGACATTGAGACCATATTATTTTTCTAATGGGATTTCCGTTAAAAAACAAAATTTATGTAAACCATAATAAAAATATGAGATATATTTGCTTGAAAACAACAAACCGCTAGAAAAAATAGTCCTAAGGAAAATTATTTGTTTGTACTATGCACCCTTAGATTTTGGAAATAAGATTCCCTATGCTAGAAACTAAATGAAACAACTGATGTTTTTTTTCATAATAGTATTGTGAATGTTGTGTCTCTTTGGGTTCAAAGCAACAATGCTTTGGCCTTTGATCTAACAATTGCTACAATCAAATTGTGGCAGCCTATATAATAAATTTCATATCACAACCTTAATAGGTTTGACCTTAAAACAAAAATCTCAAAAATTGCCACCATCAATGTCCAACCACATATCGAATTAGATCAAATGGTACCATATTATAAAATGAACTAGATCACCGAATGACAAAACCATATATAGGATTGATTCACATAACATAACACAAAGAAAAATACTCACAATAACACAATATGGTATTATAAAAATAACTAAATGAGTATTACAATGGATTTCACCTCCTTATATAGGGTTATTAACTGAACAAGTCCTTTCCACTTATGAATGTGGGATAGAATGCATTACACAAAAGGCACAAAAAAGTAACTTAGACAAAAGTCATAAAGTGATTGTTTATTATGAAATGTAAGGCTAGTACTCTAATAAAATTGAGGACTCATGAAACAAGAGGCTCATTTAATGGCATTGAAGCAAGTTGATTAGTTTGGATTGAAATAGCTACAGCGTAAGCCAAGTGGAAAACCTCCAATGCTTCTTGAAATTTTGCTTTTAAATCATCAAGAGATTCAATTAAATGTCAGATTTCGATTCAATCCATCTCTAGTTTCATTTATGTAACATTCCCAACATGATCATATTCTAGTTGATCCATGAGAGGGAAGCATTATTATCCAAGCAACTAGAAAGAAAACAACGAAAATCATGTTAGAGAAATCTATTATAAGAAAACTAGAGATGCATTATCCTTCACAAAACTTGAAATTGAAGAAATGTCCTTTATGACACCACTTGCTATTGCTTTGGATTTGAAAAAATATAATGCAAAAAAAAAAACTGTAATTGAATAGGTTGAGGCTTGGTCATCTCAAAATTACCTAATGGAGTGCTAACAACATCAAGAGGCCCATGCAACATTGTACCCATCAAATCTTGTGGTACTTGGGAGAGATCTGGTCCATTATAACGCATATAACAATAGCCTTGCTTGGCATTTATCTAACATAGTTGATTTCAGTCAATAAACATAATATTATACTTTGAATTTTTAGTTGATATGCAAAACATAAAGAATAACAATAAGATTCAATAGGTACTTGTTGATTTTTTTTTTTGTGTTTCAACTCATCTTCCACCTATCCATTGTTCTTGTTGACCTTGTCTTTGGAGATGAAGTGAAAAGAAGGAATATTATGCACATGCTTTTAACAATAATAACACAAATCAATCTTTGAATGCTTAGTAGAAAGGAAGCAACAAAATGATAAAGACTATATTATAGATATTGAAATGACGTATAGAGGAAGGTTTGCAATGTCATATCTAAATTTTACAATTGTGACCAAGTTGATTTCTGTATTCCATTACAATGCACTAAAATGGGAAAGACTATCAAATTGTGGTTAGTTTGACTATTGTAAACTCTTGAAACCCCTTCTTCATTGCTCATATTTAGATGACATAAAAACAAGGGACCATATTGCATGATTTGTTGTCACAAGTATTGAAAAGGACAATGAAATACCCTTGGTGGATCAAACAAAGTAAGAGTATGAGTACTTTCTTGCAAAATTTCAAGCTCATTTCTTGAAGGAGTAAATATACTAAACTTGCAAATCAATCCTTTGTCCTACAATGTTTCAGTGGCTAACACGATGATTTTGAGCATTGATGATGAACAAAAACTGGACGAAATAATGGCGTGACGTGCAATTAGAATGTTATTTTTAGCTTCAATATGACATGCATTTAAATTGCTAATCCAATGCATCTTCTATATGAGATGCATTTAAGAGTTAACCTATCTTGTGTTATTAGAGTAAAAATAAACACCTCCTACTCTTCTTCATTCCTCCTTTTCCTTGTCCTCCTCTCCCTCCTCCTCCCTCTTCCTCCTCCCTTTTGCTCCTCCCTCCTCCTCCCTCCTCCTCCTCCCTCCTCCTTCTCCCTCCTCCTCCCTCCTCCTCCCCTTTCCCCCCCCTCCTCTTACATCCTCCACCTCATCCTCCCCCCTCACTTCTCCTCCTCCTCCTCTCCTCCTCCCCCCCTCCATCCCTTCTCCTCCTCTCCCCTCCTGCCCCTCCTTCCCCCCCTCTCCTCGCTCCTCCTCGTCCTCCTCTGCATCCTCCCCTCCTCCTCCCTCCATCCTCCTCCTCCTCCTCCTCCTTCTCCTCCTCCCTCCACTCCATTATCCACCCCCTCCTCCTCCTCCTCCTCCCCTCACCCATTTTCTCTCTCCTCCTCCTCCTCTCCCACCTCCCTCCTCCATTCTCTTCCTCCTTCCCCTATATCCACTCCTTTTCCTCCTCCCCCTCCATCATTCTCCTCCTCCTCCTCCCCTCTCCTCCCCCTCTCCTCCTCCCCTCTCCTCCATGTCATCCTCCTCCCTTCTCCTCCTCCTCTCCCTCCATTCTCTCCCCCTCATGTCTTCTCATCCTCCTCCCTCTCAATCCGCTCCTCCTCCCCCCCTCCATCTGCTGCTTCCCCCCTCCCACTCCTCCTCCTCTTCCCCTCTTCTCCCCGCTCTCCTCCTCCTCCTCCCTTCTCCTCCCTTCTCCTCCCTTCTCCACCCTCCTCCTCCTCCCTCACGCCTTTTATCGCTCATCCTCCTCCTCTTCCACATCCCTCCTCCCTTCTCCTCCTCCCCCCCCCTCCATCTGATCCTTTCCCTCCTCCCTTCTCCTCATGCTCCTCCCCCTCCATTCACTCCTCCCCCCTCCCACTCCTCCTACTCTTCCCCTATCCGCTCCCCTCTCGTCCTCATCCCCCACCCTCCTCATCCTCCTCCCCCTCCACCAGCTCCTCCCCCCCTCTCGCTTCCTATTCCTCCTCTCTCCCCCATATCCTCCCCTGTCCTCCTCCTTTACCCTCCTCCTCCTCCTCCTCCTCCTCCTCCATCCCCCCTATTCTCTCCCCTCCTCATCTCCCACCTCCCTCCTCCCCCTTCATTCCATCTTCCTCCCTTATCCTCCTCCTCTCCCTTCATCTGCTCCTCCTCCTCCCCCTCTCTACCCCACACACCTCCTCCTCCCCATCTCCCACCTCACTCCTCCTCCCCTTGTCCTCCTCCTCCCCTTGTCCTCCTCTATCCCCCCCACTCTCTCCTCCATCCCTTCTCCTCCTCCCTACTCTTCCTTCCCCTTCTCCTCCTACCTCCCCCCTCTTCTCCCTCCTCCTCCTCCTCCTTTCCTACCTCTCTTCTACCCCTCCATCCCCTCCTCCATCCACTCCTCCTCCCTTCTCCTCTCTACTCCTCCCCATCCATCTTCTCCTCCCCTTGCCCCCCCTTCTCCCCTCTCTGGATCCTACTCCACCCTCCTCCCCCCCCCTCCCCCCTTCACTCCTCTTGCTCCTCCCTCCTCATCCACCTTCACTCCTCCTCCTCCTCACCCTCTATATGATCCTCCTCCCTTTTCCTCATCCTCCACCCCCCTCCATCCCCCCTACTACTCCTCCTCCTATTCCCCCTCTCCCCCCTTCTCCTCCTCCTCCCCCACCCTCCTCTGCCTCCCCTCTCCATTGGCTCCTCCTCCCCTCCATAGGCTCCTTCCCCCTCTCACTCCCAGTCCTCCTCCCCCCCTGCTCTCCTCCCCTCTCCTCCCCCTCTCCCCCCTCTCCTCCTCCTCCTCCACCCTTCCTCCTCCTCCTCCTCCTCCTCCTCCTTCGCCCACCTCCCTGTTCCCTTCTCCTCCTTTCCCTTAATGTGCTCTTCCTCATTTTCTCTCCCCCCACACCTCCTCCTCCCCTTCTCCCCTCTCTCTCCTCCTCCCTTACTCCTTCTATCCCACCCTCCTCCTCCCCTCCTCCTCCTCTCCCCTGCTCTCCCTCCTCCCTCCATCCCATCCTTCACCCTTATCCTCCTTCTCTCCCTCCATCCGCTCCATCTCCTCCTCCTCTCCCACTTCCCTCCTACCCCTCCACCCCCTAGTCCTCCATTCTCCTCCTCCCCTCTTTGCATCCCCCTCCACCCTCCTCCTCCTCCTTTCCCAACTCACTCCTCCTCTCCTCCTCCTTTCCCAACTCCCTCCTCCTCCCCTCCTTCTCCTCCTCTCCCACCTCCCACGTCCCTCCCTTATCCTTCTCCTCCTCATCCCCCCTACTCCTCCATCCCTCTACTCCCTTCTCCACCCCTCTCCTCCCTCCCTTATCCTCCTCCTCCTCCCCCCTCCCCCCTTCACTGGACTCCTCCACCTCCCCTCCTCCTCCCCCCATCCCCCTTTGCTGGACTCCTCCACCTCCCCCTCCTCCTCCCTCCATCCCCCTTCGCTCCTCCTCCTCCTCCTCTTTCTCTCCTTCTATTCCTCCTCCCCCCTCCCCCTTCTCTCCCCCTCCTCCTCCTCCTCCACCTCCTTCCCCCATCCCCCCTTTTGCTCCTCCTCCTCCTCCTCCTCCCCCTTCACTCCTCCTCCTCCTCCTTCCCCCATCCCCCTTCGCTCCTCGTCCTCCTCCTCCTTCCATCGTCCCCCTTCGCTCCTCCTCCTCCTCCTACCCCTTCACTCCTCCTCCTACTTCTCCCCCCCTCCCCCTTCGCTCCTTCTCCTCCTCCTCCTCCTCCTCCTCCTCCTCCTCCTTGTCCTCCTCTCTTTGCTCCTCCTCCACCCCTCTCCTTCCTCCCCATTCCTCCTCATCCTCCTTTAACCTAGCCTATACTACCTAACCCGACCTACTTTAACATATCCTAACCTACTTTAACCTAATCTACCCTACCATAGCATAGGATAGGCTACCCAACCTTAGACTACCTTAGCATAGCCTATACAACCCGAACCAAGCCTACTTTAGTCTAGACTAACCTACTTTAACCTACTCTAACCTAACCTCCTAAGTTAAAATCTTATGTCTAAATCCTTCCTTAAGCCTAACTGTAAGATTGGTTAATACTTGCCTTTCTAATCTTAATACTTGCAAACTCTAAACCTGAAGCTAAATCTTAAAACCAAACCTCATATATATATATATATATTGAAAACATAGATGAAATAACAAATGGGACATACAATTTGTGATTTAAAATAAGAATTAGAAAAAAATAATATAAAATAGAAAGCTATTAAGTAAATAACTAAGTGATGGACACACTAGAATGATGAAAATTGACATAAAGATTTCCTTTATGATTTAAAAATCTTAAATGAGGGAATAATATCAATGTGAGTGATTTGAAAATGAATTGTTACATAACCAATCCGAATTCAATGATAATAGAATGAGTCCAAATATAGTTTTGATATTTGTTTTTATTCAATGAGTCAATGTTATAAACAACCTTTTCAATATGTATGAAAACTCTACCCAACAAAGATAATAGGATCAACGAATGAGAATGAAGGGTGCACAAATTGCTTCACTTTTTTGGGTTACAAAATAATGCACCTCCTCTCTTGTCCTCCACCCCCTCTCCTACTCCTCCTCTCCCACCCACCTCCTCTTCCTCTTTACTCCCCCTCTCCTTTCCGTCCCTCCCCCCCCCCCCTCCTCCCCCTCCCCGTGGCACCCTGCTCCTCCTCCTCTCCCATTTCTCTTTGACTCTTCCTCCTACTCCTCCCCCCCACCTTCACCTCCTCTCCCCTCCTACTCCTCCCTACTCCTACTCCTCCCCCTCGTCCCCCCTTCTAATCCTCCTCCATCCCCTCCTTCCCCCTCCCCTTCCCCCTCCCCACTCCCTTTACCTCCTCCATCGCCTCTCCTCCTCCTCCTCTCCCACCCACCTCCTCCACCTCCTCCTCCCCCCCCTGTCCTCTCCCTCCTCCCCCATTCTCCTCCTCCCTCCTCCCCCCCCTCGTCCTCCTCCTCTCCCCTCTCCTCCTCCTTTAACCCTATTCTCCCTCGTCCTCGTCCTCCTCCCCACCTCTTATCCTCCTCCTCCTCCCCCCCTCTCCACAATCCTCCTCCTACTCACCCTACTACTCCTCCTCCTCCCCTTCATCCCACCTCCCCTCATCCCTCCTCCACTCATCCTCCCCTCCCCTCCCCCACTCTCTTGCCCCTCCTCTTCCTCCTCCTCCTACTCCTCCCCCCTCCTCATTCTCCCCTCTCATCACTCCTCCTCATCCCCCCCTCCTCCTCCCCTTCATACCCCATCCCCTCTCCCTCATCCCTCTCCACTCATCCGCCCCTACCCTCCCCTCCCCCACTCTCATGCCCCTCCTCCTCTTCCTCCCCCCATCTCCTCCTCCTCCTCCTCTACCCTTCTCATCCCCCCTCCTCCTCCTCTCCCACTTGCCTCCTTCTCCTCCCTCCTGCCCCCCTCCTCCTCCCCTCACCCCCCCTCTGCTCCCCCTCCTTTATCCTCCTCCTCCTCCTCCTCCTCCTCCTCCTCTCCTCCCCATCCCCTTCACCTCCTTCTCCTTGCCCCCCACCTCTCATCCTCCTCCTCCCCCTCTTCTTCTCCTCCTCCTCCTCCTCTCGATCATCCTACTCCTCCCCCCTCCTTCTCCAACCCTCTCCTCACTCCTCCTCCTCCTACCCCTACTCCCATCTCCTCACTCCTCCTCTCACTCACCCTACTCCTCCTCCTCCTCCTCCTCCCCTTCATCCCCCCTCCCCTCCCCCCTCATCCCTCCTCCACTCCTCCCCCCCTCCCCTCCCCTTCCCTCCCCTCCCCCACTCTCCTACCCTTTATCCTCTTCCTCCCCCCGTCTCCTCCTCCCATCCCCCCTATTCCATTCTCCTCCTCCTCAACACCCCCCTACTCCTCCTCCTCCTCCTCCCCCTCCCCCTCTTGTCAATCTTCCTCCTCCTCCTCCTCCACATCCTCCCTCCTCCTCCTACTCTCCCCTTCTCCCCCCCTCCCTCCTCCTCATCCCCATCAGCTCCTCCTCCCACCCCTCCTCCTTCCTCCTCCTCACCCCCCCTCACCTCCCCCTCCTTCCTCCTCCTCACCCCACCTCACCTCCCCCTCCCTTCCCCTCCTTCTACATGCCTCCCTCTCTCCTCCTCATCCTCCCGCCACCTCTTCTCCTCCTCCTCCTCCCCCCTCTTCCTACTCCCAATCACAGTACTTCCTCCTCCTCCTCCTCCCACTCACCCTACTCCTCCCCTTTATCCCCCCTCCTCCTCCCCTTCATTTACCCTCCCCTTCCCCACTATCCTCCCCCCTCCCTCCTCCACTCCCCCCTTCTTCCCTCCTCCTCCTCCTCCTCCCCTCCTCCTCCTACCTCCTCCCTCCTCTTCCTTCTCCCCCCCCTCCATTCCCCCTCTCTCCCTCCTCTTCCTCATTACTGCTCCCCTTCTCCTCCCCCTCCTCCCACTTTCACTCCCCTTCTGCTCGCCCTCCTCCCACTTTCGCTCCCCCTTCTCCTCCACCTCCTCCCACTTCCCCTCCGCTATCCTACAACTCCTCCACCTCCTCTCCTCCTCCTCCTCTCCCACCCCCTCCTACTCCTCCTCCTCGCCCCCTATAGTCTCCCTCCTTCCCCCTCCTTCCTCCACCTCCCCCTCCTTCCTCCTCCTCCCCCTCCTTCCTCCTCCCTCCCCCTCCTTCCTCCTTTTCATCCTCCTCCTCCACCTCCCCCACCTTCTTCTCATCCTCCTCGTCCCCCTCATCTCACTTTGCCCCTCTCCTCTCCCCTTCTCCTAACCTTCATCCCTCCTCCACTCCTCCCCCACTGCCCTCCCCCACTCTACTGCCCCTCCTCCTCTTCCTCCCCTTGTCTCCTCCTTGCCTCCCCCTATTCCCTCCTCCTCTTCCTCTTCCTCCTCCGATCTCCTCCTCCCCTGCCCCTATTCCCTCCTCCTCCTCCTCCCCTCCCCCTATTACCTCCTCCTCCTCCTCCTCCTCCGCTCTCCCATCCCCCCCATCCTCCACCCCCTTTGCTCCTCCTCCTTTCCCTCCCTCTCATCCTCCTCCCATCCCCCCTATTCCCCTCCTCCTCCTCCTCCTCCTCCTCCTTTCCCCTTCGCCTCCCCCTCCTCCTCCTCTCCCACCCCCTCCTCTCCCACCCCCTCCTCCTCCTCCTCCTCCTCGCGCCCCTCCTGCTTTCTCCTCCTCGTCCCCACCTCTCCTCCCCCTCCATTCTTCTTCATCTTCGTGCCCCCCCGCCCTTCTCCTCCTACCCCCCTTACTCTTGTCCTCCTTCTCCTCCCCCTCCTCCTCCTCCTCCCCCCCTCTCCTCACTCCTCCTCCCTCTCACCCTACTCCTCCCCTTCATCCCCCTCTTCCTCCCCTTCATTTACCCTCCCCTTCCCTACTCTCCTCCCCATCCTCCTCCCCTCCTCCCTCTTCCCCTCCTTCTCCTCCTTGTCTGCCCCTATGCTCCTCCCTCTCCCTCCTCTTACTCCCTCCTCCCCCCTTCTCCTCCCCCTCCTCCCACTTTCGTTACCCTTCTCCTCCCCTCCTCCCACTATCGTTCCCCTTCTCCTCCCCCTCCTCCCGACTTTCATTCCCCTTCTCCTCCCCCTCCTCCAACTTCCCCTCCGCTATCCTCCTCCTCTCCCGCCCCCCTCTCCTCCTCCTCCTCTCCCACCCCCTTCTCATCCTCCTCCTCACTCCCCCTATCCTCTCCCTCCTCCCCCCTCCTTCCTCCTCCTCCTCCTCCTCCACCTCCCCCACCTTCTTCTCCTCCTCCTTATCCCTTTCATCTTACTCCCCCCCGTCTCCTCCCCCCTCCTCCTAACCTTCATTCCCCCTCCCCTCTACCTCATCCCCTCCTCCACTCCCCCACTCTCCTACCCCTCCTCCTCTTTCTCCCCTCGTCTCCTGCTCCCCTCCCCCTATTCCCTCCTCCTCCTCCTCCCTCCTCCTCAGCTCTCCCATCCCCCCCATCCTCCACCCCCTCCTCCCCCACTCCACTCCCCCACTGTCCTGCCCCTCCTCCTCTTCTTACCCCCATCTCCTCCTCCCCCTCCCCATATTCCCTCCTTCTCCTCCTCCTCTCCTCACCCTATTCCCTTCTCCTCCGCTATCCCATCCCCCCTCATCCTCCTCCCTACCCTCCTCCTCCCATCCCCCTATTCTCTCCTCCTCCTCCTCTCCCACCCCGCTCCTCCTCCTCTCCCACACCCATCCTCCTCTTACTCCTCCTCCTCCTCTCCCAGCACCCTCCTCTTACTCCTCCTCGCCCCCCTCCTACTTCCTCCTCCTTGCCCCCACTATCCCCCCTCCCTTCTCCTCCTTCTTTGTGCCCCCCCTTTCTCCTCTCCCCGTGCCCTACCTCTTCTCCTGCTCCTCTTCCCCCTCCTCCTCCTCCTCCCCCCTCTCCTCACTCCTCCTCCCAATCACCGTGCTCCTCCCCTTCATCCCCCCATCCTCCTCCCCTTAATTTACCCTCCCCTTCCCCACTCTCCTCGACATTATCCTCACCCCTCTCCCCTCCTCCTCCTCCTCCTCCCTCCTCCTCCTCATCCTCCCCTCGTTCCCCCCCTCTCCTCCTCCCCCCCTCTCCTCACTCCTCCTACTACATCCTCCCCCCTTCTCCTCCCCCTCCTCCCACCTCCCTCCTCCTCCACTCCTCCCCCTTCCCCTCCCCCACTCTCTTGCCCCTCCTCCTCTTCCTCCCCTAGTCTCCTCCTCCCCTCCACCTCTTTTCCCTCCTCTTCCTCCTCCCTCCTCCCCCCCCTCCTCCTTCCTCCTCCTCATCCTCCTCCCCATCCCTCTCCTCCCCCTCCTTTCGCCTCCTTCTCCTTGGTCCCCCCCCTCTCCTATTCCTCCTCCTCCCTCTCCCCCTACTCCTCCCCCCCTCCCCCCACTCCTCCTTCCACTCACCCTACACCTCCTCCCCTTCATAACCCCCCTCCCCTCTCCCTCATGTCTCCTCCACTACCCTCCCCTCCCCTCTCCTCCCCTCCCCTCCCCTCCTGCCCCTCCACCTCTTCCTCCCCCCATCTCCTCCTCCCATCCCCCCTATTCCTTCCTCCTCCTCCTCCTCTCCCCTTCTCCTCCCCCTCCTTCTCCTCTCCCCACCGCTCTCATCCTCCTCCTCGCCCCCCCTCTCCTCCTGCTCCCCCCCTCCTCTTTCCTCCTTCTAGCCCTCCCTCTCCTCTCCCTCCCTTTTATGTGCCCCCCCCCTCTCCTCCTCCTCCTTCCCCCCTCTCCTCTCCCTCCCTTCTCCGTGCCCCCCCCTCCTCCTCATCCTCCTCCCCCATCCCCCCCTCCCCCTCATTCCTCCTCCCACTTACCCTACTCCTCCTCCCACCTCCGCTCCCTTATCCTACACGTCCTCCACACCCTCTCCTCCTCCTCCTCCTTGCCCACCTCCTTCCTCCTCACCCCCCTCCTTCCTTCTTTTCTTCCTCCCCTAGTCTCCTCCTCCCCTTCCCCCTATTCCCTCCTCTTCCTCCTCCCTCCTCTGCCCTCCTACTTCCTCCTCCTAATCCTCCTCCCCCTCCCTCTCCTCCCCCTCCTTTCGCCTCCTTCTCCTTGGTCCCCCCCTCTCCTCCTCCTCCTCCTCCCTCCCCCCCTCCTCCTCCCTCCCCCCCTACTCCTCCCCCCCACTCCTCCTTCCACTCACCCTACTCCTCCTCCACTTCACACCCCCCTCCCCTCTCCCTCATGCCTCCTCCACTCCCCTCCCCTCCCCCACTCTCCTACCCCTCCTCCTCTTCCTCCCCCCGTCTCCTCCTCCCATCCCCCCTATTCCTTCCTCCTCCTCCTCTCCCCTTATCTTCCCCCCTCCTCCTCCTCTCCCACCCCTCTCATCCTCCTCCTCGCCCCCCTCTCCTCCTCCTTCCACCCCTCCTCTTTCCTCCTTCTAGCCCTCCCTCTCCTCTACCTCCCTTCTCTATGCCCCCCCTCTCCTCTCCCTCCCTTCTCCATGCCCCCTATCTCCTCCTCCTCCTCCTCCTCCCCTTGTCCTCATTCCTCCTCCCACTCACCCTACTCCTCCTGCCCCTCCTCCCCCCCTCCCCTCCCTTATCCTACACCTCCTCCACATCCTCTCCTCCTCCTCCTCCTCACCCCCCTCCTTCCTCCTCCCCCCCTTTCCTTCCTTCTTCTCATCCTCCTCCTCCACCTCCCCCACCTTCTTCTTCTCCTCATCCTACTCCTCTCCCCCCTCCCCCCCGACCCTCTCCTCCCTCTACTCCCCCCCCCTCCTTTTCCTCCTACCTCTGCTCCCCCCCCCTTCCTCCTCCTCCTCCTCCTCCTCCTCCTCCTCCTCCTCCCCTATCATCCACCCCCTCCTCTTCCTCCTCCTTGCCCCCCTCTCTTCTCCCTCCTCCCCCCTTCTCCTCCTCTCCCACTACTTCCTCCTCCTCATCCTCCTCCTCTTCGCCCCCCTCCTACTTCCTCCTCCTTGGCCCCCCGTATCCTCCCCCTCCTTTCTCCTCCTTCTTTGTGCCTCCCCCTTTCTCCTCCTCCCCCCCCACCCTACCTCTTCTCCTCCTCCTCTTCCACTCCTCCTCCTCCTCCCCCCTCTCCTCACTCCTCCCCTTCATCCCCCCTCCTCCTCCCATTCATTTACCCTCCCCTTCCCCACTCTCCTCCCCATCCTCCTCACCTTCCCACTCTTCCCTCCTCCTCCTCCAACTCCACCCTCCTCCTCCTTCTCCTCCCTCCTCCTCATCCCCCCCCTCTGCTCCCCCCTCTCCTCCTCCCCCCCTCTCCTCACTCCTCCTACTCCATCCTCGCTCCTTCTCCTCCCCCTCCTCCCACCTCCCTCCTCCTCCACTCCTCCCCCCCCTCCTCCTCCTCCTCCCTCCGCTCCCCCCCCCTCCTCCTCCTCCTCCTCCTCCCCTATCATCCACCCCCTCCTCATCCTCCTCCTCATCCCCCTCCTCATCTCCCTCTCCTCTCCCTCCTACTCCACTCCTCCCCCCCTCCTCCTCCTCCTCCCTCCACTCCCCCCTCCTCCTCCTCCTTCTTGTAAGTTTTAAACCTTAACAGTGAAGTACAAACATATATCGATTCTTAAGCATTTACAGAAAATACACAATGGCACACACATTACACAGAGATTTTCACCTGGAAACCCTTAACCGGGAAAAAAACCAGCAAAACCTAGAGCCGCATAGCTCCTTTCTCATTATATGTTTATTTTACATGTACAATACAATAAATGGTATTCTGCAGCATCTAAAACCCCTAATTCGTTTACCCGAATTAGGTTACAACCCTAATTTCTTTTACCGGAATTAGATAGAGTACAATGGGTCGAAAATCGCGAAAAAGCAAAAAAGCAACCCAAAAAAAATTTTGCGCTCCGCGCGGACTCCGGGGGCCTAACGGCCCCCTCCGTGTCGTTTCGGAACCTAA